>CM036776.1:20066815-20406815 GCA_020796225.1 Arion vulgaris
CGAGGAATACTAATTACGAGTACATTGAGCACACGGCTGCCAGTGTAAAGTAATTTACAATGTGCACGCTGCTGCCATTGTAAGAAATTGGAAAAAAGGATTTTCACGCAAAAATCAGTTTCAGATATGAAACTTCGTCTGAGCTGAAAGCGGACGAAAGAAAAAAAAAAAAAACTAGTGCTATTTGGAGTCATTATTAAATAGCTTGTCCTGAGCAGAACTTTGACACCCCAACAGTCCTTTGGAATTTCTCTCATAGGCCAGATGTCCCGCCTCTGCAACCGTCATGTTCAAACCATCAGTTACATCCTGAATCTATCTTCTCTGTGCTCTTCTCCAGCCCTTCGTGTCTTTTTATGTCCAAAATACCTCAATTCTCTCTTTGTTATTTTGTAGCATTATCCAGTTTTCTTTGATTTTGAGTTCTTTCTGGATAAATCTATTTCTTCTCTTTTCTGTAATAATTATATTCGAAAGCACATATATGTTTTCCACACATTACAAAGTGGGTACAACATCAGGATACAGCGCCAGAAATTCCACACAGAATCGCATTGGCATCAAGTGCTTTTAACAAATTGTCAAATATATGGAAGTCCAATTCACTCAGCAAGCACTTAAAATTAAAGATCTTTAACTCTTGTGTGATTCCAGTATTAACTTATGGATGCGAGAGTTGGAAAGCAACAAAAGCTCTAGAAAGAAAATTAGATAACTTTGAGAATAAATGTCTTAGAAGAATATTGAACCTCAAATGGTCAGATTTCAGACCCAATACACAAATAAGACAAGAGACCAAGCAAGAAAATGTATCAAATTTTATAAGTAAGCGCCGCTGGAACTACATCGGCCACACACTTAGAATGGATGAGAGAAGACTCCTTACCAATCCCTCATATGGACACCAGAGGAAAAAGAAAACGAGGAAGACCAAGAGAGACTCTGCGTAGAACCATCACCAGAGAAGGCTCAACGATGGGCCTAGTAAACATTAAAGACCTAAAACGGATAGCAACGAACCGCGAGACATGGAGAACTATGACCTCTGCCGTATGCGCCGCCCACAGGCCCAAGAGGAAAGACTAACTAACTAACAACATCAGGACTGAACTTCATCAAGAAACAACAAATTAAATGGTTCGTCCACATAAGCAGATTACCAACAGACAGTGCACCTTAAAGAGCAATGCTGCTCCGATGCAATGAGTACAAAGCAAAAGGCAGGCCACGCAAAGATGGACATCAGAGATAACAGAGGCGACGAAAGACACTATCTACGAAGCGCACACAAAGGCATGTTTTAGAAATCTCTTCTTGACCTGACGCTGTGAGGCCAAGAAGAGATTGAATACTGGACCTACGTTTTATCTTCCGTCTCCGATAGGACTAGGAACTCGATCTCACCTACACTGGGATCTCTAGAAAAATATCCACGAGGGAGAGAACCTGGTACCTTTGACACGAGAGACAATCACCAAACCTCTACGCCCGAGGAAATATATATATCCTCTTTGTATCATATTTGACATAAGGCCTTCACAAGAAATTGCCATTGCTGTCACTCTGCTGCCTTCCTACGTCAGGTTACAATCTTTCCACAGTTTTTCTCCATGTTTCCTTTGAAAGTCTATTTCCCATTCGCTGTACACCGGGAAGTTGTCCTATCTAATGCTCCTGATGGCCTACATGATCGATGGCTGTACACCGGGAAGTTGTCCTATCTAATGCTCCTGATGGCATACATGCCCGATGGCTGTACACCGGGAAGTTGTCCTATCTAATGCTCCTGATGGCATACATGATCGATGGCTGTACACCGGGAAGTTGTCCTATCTAATGCTCCTGATGGCATACATGCCCGATGGCTGTACACCGGGAAGTTGTCCTATCTAATGCTCCTGATGGCATACATGATCGATGGCTGTACACCGGGGAGTTGTCCTATCTAATGCTCCTGATGGCATACATGATCGATGGCTGTACACCGGGAAGTTGTCCTATCTAATGCTCCTGATGGCATACATGATCGATGGCTGTACACCGGGAAGTTGTCCTATCTAATGCTCCTGATGGCATACATGATCGATGGCTGTACACCGGGGAGTTGTCCTATCTAATGCTCCTGATGGCATACATGATCGATGGCTGTACACCGGGAAGTTGTCCTATCTAATGCTCCTGATGGCATACATGCCCGATGGCTGTACACCAGGAAGTTGTCCTATCTAATGCTCCTGATGGCATACATGATCGATGGCTGTACACCGGGAAGTTGTCCTATCTAATGCTCCTGATGGCATACATGATCGATGGCTGTACACCAGGGAGTTGTCCTATCTAATGCTCCTGATGGCATACATGATCGATGGCTGTACACCGGGAAGTTGTCCTATCTAATGCTCCTGATGGCATACATGATCGATGGCTGTACACCGGGAAGTTGTCCTATCTAATGCTCCTGATGGCATACATGATCGATGGCTGTACACCAGGAAGTTGTCCTATCTAATGCTCCTGATGGCATACATGCCCGATGACTGTACACCGGGAAGTTGTCCTATCTAATGCTCCTGATGGCATACATGCCCGATGACTGTACACCAGGAAGTTGTCCTATCTAATGCTCCTGATGGCATACATGATCGATGGCTGTACACCTGGGAGTTGTCCTATCTAATGCTCCTGATGGCATACATGATCGATGGCTGTACACCGGGAAGTTGTCCTATCTAATGCTCCTGATGGCATACATGATCGATGGCTGTACACCTGGGAGTTGTCCTATCTAATGCTCCTGATGGCATACATGATCGATGGCTGTACACCTGGAAGTTGTCCTATCTAATGCTCCTGATGGCATACATGATCGATGGCTGTACACCAGGAAGTTGTCCTATCTAATGCTCCTGATGGCCTACATGATCGATGGCTGTACACCAGGGAGTTGTCCTATCTAATGCTCCTGATGGCATACATGATCGATGGCTGTACACCGGGAAGTTGTCCTATCTAATGCTCCTGATGGCATACATGATCGATGGCTGTACACCGGGAAGTTGTCCTATCTAATGCTCCTGATGGCATACATGATCGATGGCTGTACACCGGGGAGTTGTCCTATCTAATGCTCCTGATGGCATACATGATCGATGGCTGTACACCGGGAAGTTGTCCTATCTAATGCTCCTGATGGCATACATGATCGATGGCTGTACACCAGGGAGTTGTCCTATCTAATGCTCCTGATGGCATACATGATCGATGGCTGTACACCAGGGAGTTGTCCTATCTAATGCTCCTGATGGCATACATGATCGATGGCTGTACACCAGGGAGTTGTCCTATCTAATGCTCCTGATGGCATACATGATCGATGGCTGTACACCAGGGAGTTGTCCTATCTAATGCTCCTGATGGCATACATGATCGATGGCTGTACACCTGGGAGTTGTCCTATCTAATGCTCCTGATGGCATACATGATCGATGGCTGTACACCGGGGAGTTGTCCTATCTAATGCTCCTGATGGCCTACATGATCGATGGCTGTACACCGGGGAGTTGTCCTATCTAATGCTCCTGATGGCATACATGATCGATGGCTGTACACCAGGGAGTTGTCCTATCTAATGCTCCTGATGGCATACATGCCCGATGGCTGTACACCGGGAAGTTGTCCTATCTAATGCTCCTGATGGCATACATGATCGATGGCTGTACACCGGGAAGTTGTCCTATCTAATGCTCCTGATGGCATACATTCCCGATCTACCGCCATCTTCTTCTTTTAATAATCATCTCCAATGTTACATGGTTTGTTGTGTCAAAAACAATTTCTATCTTATTTGGTCAGAAAATGTACAGGATTCTTTTTAAGCATTTATTTAGAAATATCCGGGACATTAGACCCCATGGTCATCAGGGCCGTGCGGTATATATTATCAGTATGATGCAACTCTTCGAAATGCCGCCCCTTAAATGTTTTTTCTTTAAAATAACCTTTGATTTTGCTGCTTATGCCGCCCCCTTATCGTGCCGCTTGATGCAACCGCCTCTCTCATTTATCATTGAACAGCACGCAGAGGCCTCTAGTGCCAAGGCAATACATTTTTCCATGCGACCGCCTCTCTCATTTATCATTGAACAGCACGCAGAGGCCTCTAGTGCTAAGGCAATACATTTTTGCATTCCTCCGCCCTTCCTCCCGAAGAATGTAAAAGATCAACAGACGCCACCTCTTTAATACCACGTACAACATAAAAACTATAAGATTGAAAGAGATGTGTGTCAATATTGATGCAGCCCTAAAAGAACGACATATTAAATATGCAAAGAGATTGATTAATCAACATCTAACTGGTGTGTTGGGTCGCTGGACGCTGCTGGATTTGATGAGGCGGAGATCGGAGCACCTATGGACATGTCCGGAGTGCTCTGACGATAGTCCTCATATAACTGATAACATAAAAACTACACAGTATCGTCACGAAAGCGCAATAGCTCAAATGTCGTTGCATTATTGAAGCAAAATAGTAAAATATAAAAGTAAATAAACCTTTTAAAATGGAGTCATTGATTTGAAATTGTTGAATTATTTTAAAGTAAAATGGAACGAATTTAGAAGTGATGAAATCAGATCATATAAATGTCTGGTTAACCATTAGTAGCAACTGTTGAGGAAGAAGAAGGTGGAGATATGTTGTGCATTGAGAAGAAAGGATCAAAGAATGCCAAAACAAGCAATTGAAGCTCGAGGAATTGGTTCCAGAACGAGAGAACGCAATAGGGAAACTCTGAAACAAACTTGCCGAGAGAGGCAGGAAATATCGGACTCAATTCCGGGGAAGAGATTAAGCGAGTTGCCCACGAAAGAGCGGTGTGGAGAAATTATTTCTTGCAGCACTCATTGCCTAGCCATACAGACGAACGTTTTTAAGAACACTCCCAGCTATCTCTCCCCCTCCCTACCAAGCTTTACTAAGTCGTGTATTTCATAAACAGCGTCTTCTGTTGAACACAGATAATTTGGTCAGATTAGATTTGCACAAACATATGCGATAAGTTGTTAATCTTATTCAATGTCTCTGGTGCATCTCCTGGGACTTCTAAAACTCCTTCTCTTCTTGCAATAAATTTCAAGCTACTATGAATGATGTGTGTATGTATGTTATATGTGTATACTTGTGTATATGTATGATGTTGTTTCGTCTCAAATATACAAAACAGCTTACTGTATGTGTTAACTCAAGCCACTAGAGCAGCACAAGACAAAAACTAGAAAACCACCGACACGGGCAACAACCCGGTATCAGTGTGACGACAAAAGAAAGAAAGAAGACACTCGTTCCTTCCGAATCAATGCTGGAACGAGTATTCGAGTAACGGTTTGTAATGGTAACTTACTATTATTCGTACATTACAGATTTCCGATATTGAAGAGTCGCAGGAACTGAAAACACCTCTACCTCTAATCAGTATTATTTTCTGGTGATTTTAAGCGAGCTAGCTATGCTTTATCAATGTGAATATGTCGTGACAACTTGCATAAAACCGAAGAATAGCTGTGCCATTTGAATATAAAATTGCATGAAACTATGTCTTGTTTAAATGCGTATTGAAAGTAACCAACTGAAAGTTGAACTGTTGGGAGTTTTAGGATATCTGACGACAAAGTTGAACTGTTGGGAGTTTTAGGATATCTGACGACATAAATTTCTTCGTCGACATCGAACGAGAATCTTGTACTCGAGTTATTGAGTGATCAATTCTTGATTCCATGAAACCCCGACTGGAAAATCGTGTTGGATCTTTCTTCACATTGAACGAACTGGTCTTGACTTTAGGAGGGACTATTTCAATTTGTCTTCTCTTGCTAGCCTCTCGTAGATGTGACCTCAGTAATGAACTGTGGTAAGAGATGTAACTAGTAACTTCACTAACTACTAATTGTGACTAACACTACAGTAAAGTAAAAGTGTAAAGTCTAAAATTTGATCACACCAGATTATCAATTGTAATTGTAAATAGTGATTTAATGTAATAGTAATGATTAGTGGACATCTCTAGCTTAAGCGGTATTGAGCTCGATCACAACCCAAGTGTACCTGGTTCAAACTCAGCGGCAGGCAGTTTGGAAAAAAATTTGTTTGCTAGGAATTTTATCAATAGTAAAAAACAGACCACACCATTCAGTTCAGAAAGCAGTGGCAAACTAGTGAGCGTATAAGGGGGCCTAGAGAATCGACGACTCGTTTACTGTTGTTGATGGTGACGTCCTGTGGTAAAGGAAATACCACGATTTACATGATTAGTCTTTTGACAGCTGCAAGAAGTTGCCGTTAAAAATACAAATAGGAGGTTTCTGTAACTATACATCTTCCATAATTAATCACCATCAAGGTGTGTATCCTTTATAGGACGTTACTCTCTTTGCAGCACATCTGAAATTCACTCTGTCTCTAGCCAGCTCACCCACTTTGTCGATGGTCATATTCATGGTTTATTTAATATCTTGTAGCCATCTTCTTCTTGGTCTGCCTCTGTGTCCTGGGACCCTGCCCTCTAGTATTATTCTTTCCAAGCCATCGTGACGCTTGATGTGACCAAAGTATGTAATATTTCTGTATAGTATGTTATTTATCAGCCAATTCTCTTTAACATTTAGTTCTTTCAGGACATCAGTGTTCTTTCTTTTTTCAGTCCATGGTATTCGTAGGATCCAGAATTAATAGGAATTATAAATAACACACCACAATGTTGTTATTAACACTACAACTATATATTATTAACAACATAAAAATTGATTTGTTAGTATGCACTTAATTTAATAGGTATATAAAAAAAAGGTCAAGATATTAATGATATATATTTCTCATGCCTACTGGCTAGACGATCATGTATCCTCAACTTTCTTTCTTTTCTCTAATCCTGTTTTGCCTCACTGCGTCAGAATAAGAAGAGATTTCTAGAACAGGCTTTTGTGTGAGCTTCATAAACAGTGTCTTGGCTGCTTCTGTTATTTCTGAGGTTCACCACTTGCGTGGACATCTTTTTTGCTTTGCATCTACTGTATCAGAGGATCTCTTTGAGGCACACTGTCTGTTAATAATCTGCTTATGTGGCCAGACCATTTAATTGACTGTCTCTTGATGAAGTTCAGTACTAATGTTGTACCCACTTTCTTCCTGATATCTTCATTTCTAAACTGGTCTCTTCTTGATATTCACAGCATTCTGCGTAGATGCTTCATCTCTGTCAGTAACTGATTTTTTCTATTCTTTTCTATGCAGCCACTATCAACAGGTGGAAGGGATTGATTGATAGGACCATTTATCATTGCACTTCTGTTAGTAACCATATGTGCTCCAATCTCTTTCTTACACAGGTAGATATCAGCGGCAGTGCACAAACTTTGTAGCAACGGCGAGGGTTCCCTTTGTAATTTAGAAGATGGTGAAAATAGTCTGTAGGAATTTTATTTTTAATCTTTATAATGAATTTTGCCCAGGCAGCGGCTTTCCAGCCTGCTCCTCTCAATTTTGAACTGCCAAGAATTCTTTTACATGCTCAACTTGAACACGGGACCTATGTTTTATCATCTGTTTCCGATAGGACTAGGAACTTGATCTCACCTACACTGAGATCAGCATATAAACCAATATATAACTAACATCATTAGTTGCCACATGCTTGGATACATACAGAGGAGGAGACTGGAGCACTTATAGACTAATTTGTTCGCTGTGCAGTCATGATGATCCATACTGATGTGGAGATGGAGTAGTTTTGGATTAATTGGTTTGATGTGCAGTGATGCTGATCCAACGACTAAACTAAACTGAGAGACACACTGAGGAGGAGATCCTGGGAATTATGAACTATTTGGTTTGATGTGCATTGATGGTGATCCGACAACTAAATTAAAACTAAACTAAAGGTGCAATCCTTTATTTTATATAAATTTATGTATCCTTTATATTATTTTTGAGAATTATTCAACATTGTTTCTTAATGCATTATACCAAACCAGACTCTCTAATGGGAAAGATGACCTCAATCACATGCAACTGCAAGCTTCCATGTCTTGTGGAAACTCATGACCTTATAGGACTTAGAAAGGCTATCGAGGACCCAAATATGACATGTTTTGCTTACCCTTGTCATCTGCAACCAGGATTAAACAAGCACATGAGAGATCACATACTTGAAAATCAAAGGTACTGTCTATGATTTATCATAACATCATCAATCAATCATTAAAAAAAATTCAATTATTTTCTTGTCTTATCGACATGTGCCGTGAAGCATCATGGTAAATTTCAGCTTTCTATCCTCTGCCAGGTGTGTTGCCTTTATAATTGTTAGTCTTTGATATCACAGGATATCTGTGATACTGTCTATCCATCATGTTCTTGGTATTCCTCTGGCTCTTCGTCCGGGTTGCCAGTTGTTATAGGCGCTGCCCATGTGTTGCCGGGGACCGCAAGAGAGCAAAGGATAGTAACACTGCGACCTACAAGCCGTATTGTAAAAGGCAAGTAAGGTAGGGTGTCTTTTTTTTTAGATTCAGAAGCACTTGAGCTTTCAGCCCCTCGGCTCGGTGCTGTGGACATCGTAATCCTTCAGTTTGGTGCCACGAACACCGTAAATCTGGAGAACCTGTGGCTTTTCTGCCAGCCAGCGGAATTGAACTGCACTCACAGGGGGCTTGTCTCCCATCATCCAACGCGCTACGAACACGCTGGGCAGGCGGGCATGGTAGAGGTCTAGAGAAGTTACCCTAGTAAATAAAAAGCGCCACAGAAAAAAGTGTGCTGGCCTACTTGTAGGCGCCTAACGTGCAATTGCACTGAGCTCTTAATCTCAGTCCAAATCACAAGTGATTTAACAAGTGCTAGATATGGAGCATTTGAAGAAGAAGTTATATGATGGCTCGAGATGGTAGCATATCTGGTTTCATGGTCATTAGGTGCCTGAACCATTTTATTTATTGTCTTCTAATATGTTTTATGCAGGGTGTGATTCCACCGACATTTCTAATGTTCTCAATCTGTCCTGTCTTGTAACGTTGACAGCTTTTCTTAAACAGTCCATTTCAGATGTTGAGATTTTGTTAGCGGCCATGTTTGACATTGATAACAGACTGTAATCAATCATTAATGATCTAAAATAAATCAATGATTAATCATCATGTAGCATATGGGCATCTGTGGCTTAGCGGTACTGAGCTAACCAAGAGTATCTGGTTCAAACTCACGGCTGGAAGTTTGGAAGCAAATTTGTGTCCATGGATTTTTATGAATGGTGAAAATGTACCTCACCTTTCAGAAAGCAATGACAAACTACTGAATGTATAAGTGGTGCCTAGAAAATCAAAGACTTGTTTACTGTGGTTGGTAGCAACGTCCTGTAGAGGATATATCACAATTGTTATTTTCAGCGTATCCTTTACAGAATGTTGCTGTCATCACAGTCCTCCTAAAAATTTCGCAGTTATCTAGCATGTTCTCCTGTTTATTCTAATGTCATGTTCAAGGTTTCTTTAACCCTTAGAACCCAAGATCCAGATCCTTGACCAAGATAGCTCAAGAATGTTAACATCTCCAATCCAATGTCAGTGATTTGTTCTTTATTGATATACAGTCCATTCTTCCTCACCAAAGGATTGACTTCATTGCACCGGGTTTTACCCCATATGGCTCGTCTTCCTCACCCTTCACCCCTAGGGAGACATAGATCCACAACCAAGGCCTTCCAAGCCTGCCTATCCAAAGCCATCTTTTCCAGATCTCTCCACTCTCTCCCCATTTTCTTGCATTCCAACTCCCATCTCTAGTTGTAACTGGGTCTTCCCTTACCTTTATTGCCCTGGGGTTCCATCGGAGGGCCTGTCTCGTGATGCTGTCAGGGGTTTTCTCAGTGTGTGTCCTATCCATCGCCACCTTCTGCCCCTTATTCCTTGATTGCCAGGGCATGCAGGTGTAAGGGGGAATGAATGTGCGGATAGTCTTGCAGGTATGGCTGCTGTCCAAAGCGGACGAGCAATGGACCAGGCTGATATTATAAATTCCTTAAGGGAGAGAGGCGTGTACATGATTCACGTAATAGCGGTGAATCCACAACACTAACCAGACTGCAAGAACTCAAAGTTAAGTGTGGTGTAGCTCGACAAGAAGCTATGCTGGCAGACAAAGAAGAATTGTAAACCAACAAAGAACCGGTGTCGTTAGTCACCACACGCTGATGGACATACTGAGGGAGAGATCGGAGCACTTATGGACTAATTTGTTCGACGTGCAGTGATGGTGATCCGACGACTAAACTAAACTAATTCCTTGATATACCAGATGTTGTCCTGCTCTATTCCACAGTTGCCTTTTTATGGTCCATTGGCTTTCACCTTAACATAGTCCTCCTCATCTTTCTCATTTACATTGAAGAGGTCATTTGTTATATTGTGATATATTATACAACTACACAGACCTCTGTGTGATCTACAAAAGACTGAAGTTTACACAAGAGACAACATTGAATATATAGACAATATTTTAAGTCAACAAAAGGAAGGATATTGTGATATACAATCAACACGAGACAAGTTCTCACCAAGCGAAAATATTTCAGTCCATTTTTAAAAATAAAATGTGTTGCAAATATCCATAACCTTTATTTGTATTTGACTTCTGTGTCTTTTCTTTTTCAGTGTTGTGGAAAGGGCCTGCGTGCTAGGCCACTTTGACATGCTAGAACTGTTTGTGCAGAATGGTTGCAGCGCCAATCTACCAACCAGTAATGGTCGCCTGATTCACACTGTGCTGACATCCCTGAAATCAAACCGCAGCCTGATCGACAATGGCACCGCTTTGAGGGTGATAAAGTTATTAATGGCTATGGACTGTGATGTGAATGTCAAGGACTACAACGGCAAATCACCGCTACTATTAGCCTCGGAGCTGGCAGACGCTGGTCTAATGACGGAAATATTAAAACACTGTTTAGATTGGCAGTTGTCTTGTCCGAGTAAAGGAAATGGCCATACTCCCCTTCATATGGCCAGCATGAATGGTAGTGTGTACTGTGTTCATCTATTACTGTCAAGGCTAAGCGTTGAGGATATTAATATAGAAGATTCTCAAAACTTTACACCTCTGCTATGCAGCTTGATGATGCTGAAAAATAATATGGTATTTCATAACAAAGATGGCACAATGGACGATAAACTGCGCCATGTTCAGTACAGTCATATTGCAATTGTAGAACTGCTTTTATCTGGAGGCGCTTCCTTAACAAAAGGTTCCTATCCTTTAACAACGCATGCTCCACTTCGACAAGTGAAATCTCGCAATGGGATACATATCGCTCTGGAAATTGTTCACCAATACGAACTCAAAAAAAAAGTGCAGACTTCAAAACTTTGCAATGAGATTATTTCAGACGAATTCTCCGTTCATTTCAAACATGCAATAAATATTGTTGATACAGACAAAAAATTGATATCACCATACGCTGAAGTCGTTCGTATGTTAGTCTATACTTGTGGTATCAACCCACATTTTATTGAAGAGTTACAGTCACTAAGAAATGTGTACCCTTGTATCTACGGGTTACTGATGGAAATCGATGAATATCTTCAAGCAAAGAAGGTGAGTGACTTCAGGTCTAGAAGTCTTTTGAGCATCGCACGGTCTTCTATTCGGTTGCATGTTGCTAAATGTGATAAGTTGTTTCTGCTAGAACAACTTCCACTTCCTAGAAAACTCAAAGATTATGTCCAGTTTGTTGATATTTAAAATGATATATAAAATATTTTCTATCATTCTGAAGGATGTCGGTTTGAATCTAGACTGAATCAAATGTCCAATTTTTTCAAGAGATCTCTAGGATTGTTGCTGGAGCTATGGAGTTTGTGCTTTGTGCAACACTTTCTGCATATGGTATACCTTTGTGCAACACTTTATGCATATGTTATACCTTTGTGCAACACTTTCTGCATATGTTATACCTTTGTGCAACACTTTCTGCATATGTTATGCCTTTGTGCAACACTCCCTGCATATGGCGTACCATTTATGCCCACAGGGACAGAGCCATATGGTATACCTTTGTGCAACACTTTCTGCATATGGTATGCCTTTGTGCAACACTTCCTGCATATGGTATGCCTTTGTGCAACACTTCCTGCATATGGTATGCCTTTGTGCAACACTTTCTGCATATGGTATGCCTTTGTGCAACACTTTCTGCATATGGTATACCTTTGTGCAACACTTTCTGCATATGGTATACCTTTGTGCAACACTTCCTGCATATGATATACCTTTGTGCAACACTTCCTGCATATGATATACCTTTGTGCAACACTCCCTGCATATGGCGTACCATTTATGCCCACAGGGACAGAGCCATATGGTAAACCTTTGTGCAACACTTTCTGCATATGGTAAACCTTTGTGCAACACTTTCTGCATATGGTAAACCTTTGTGCAACACTTTCTGCATATGGTATACCTTTGTGCAACACTTTCTGCATATGGCGTACCATTTATGCCCACAGGAACGGAGCCATATGGTAAACCTGATACAATGAAGTTAATCCTTCGCCATTACACCCTTTTAAAATGATTCTTCTTCTTCAGCCTTCGTCCCATATGGAGACATAGGTCAGCAACCAAGGCCTTCCAAGCCCGCCTATCCAAGGCCATCCTTTCCAGATCTCTCCACTCTCTCCCAATTTCCTTGCATTCCATCTCCAACTCCCGTCTCCAGATGTTCTTGGGTCTTACTTTACCTCTATTACTTTTAAAATGATGTAGATTCTGTTTTGAATGGTTTGGATTATTTGGTTACTGAACTAATGTCGCAGCACCCCGAGCGGACCCATAGGTGCTCAGTCTTCCCCAACATATATCAAAGGGTATGCATACTGGTGGTTCCTGTGGCTCGCTGGTTAAACACACTTCTCTCTCTTTGATTGATTGATATGACAATCAATGTTGCACTTCTATCAATAATCATATGTCAGCTAATCACTTTTATACGCAAGACGATCTCAGCATCTATATGCAAACCAGCCAATTCAAGCGAAGGTCACAACCATGATTAGACATGAAGATACTAAACTCGGTGCTCTCCTAAACAAACTGCTTTTTGAAAATACCAAGAACATGCATATTCCCAGTGGCAGCAAATGAGTGTGAGACATGGACATTTAATAAGGCAGTGGAAAAACATAGATGTGCTTTTAAAGATAATTACTGCAGAAGAGTTCTTCGTATATCATGGACAGAGAAGGGAACAAATAAATCTGTCCGGAAAGAAACTCAAAATCAAAGAAAACTGGTATGCTAGATGTAAGACTGAGAAAACTGGTATGTTAGATGTAAGACTGAGAAAACTGATATGCTAGATGTAAGACTGAGAAAACTGGTATGCTAGATGTAAGACTGAGAAAACTGGTATGCTAGATGTAAGACTGAGAAAACTGATATGCTAGATGTAAGACTGAGAAAACTGATATGTTAGATGTAAGACTGAGAAAACTGATATGTTAGATGTAACTGAAAACTGGTATGTTAGATGTAAGACTGAGAAACTGTATGTTAGATGTAAGACTGAGAAAACTGATATGTTAGATGTAAGACTGAGAAAACTGATATGTTAGATGTAAGACTGAGAAAACTGGTATGCTAGATGTAAGACTGAGAAAACTGATATGTTAGATGTAAGACTGAGAAAACTGGTATGTTAGATGTAAGACTGAGAAAACTGGTATGTTAGATGTAAGACTGAGAAAACTGATATGTTAGATGTAAGACTGAGAAAACTGATATGTTAGATGTAAGACTGAGAAAACTGATATGTTAGATGTAAGACTGAGAAAACTGATATGCTAGATGTAAGACTGAGAAAACTGAAGTATTTTGGACATTGAACTCTTTCCATGCGCAGTTATTTCCTCAATGTTTAAATAGTTAATGTAAGGAGGCAAAAATAACTTAAAAATAAAATCATAACTACTCGTCAATAAATAAACATACATATATATATATCTGATTATATACTAATTTGAATAAAACTGGACAACCTATTAGAATAACAAGATGAAAAAAGTAGTAGCAGTAAAATAGTAGAAGTAAAACTAAAAAGACTTGTTTAAACGAAACAACTTGAATGGTTCAGTGTACAGCGAATGACGTTCAACGGAATATGCTGTGGCGCAGTGTGCAGCAATTGGCATGGAAAGAGAAATTAAATACTGGGGGTGGGGGTGTGTGTGTGTGGGATAGATGCTCCACCCTGGAAGTCTGGCTAAGTTTGTGAAGATCAAAGAGAGAGAAGCTAACCTGCTACCCAAAAAGGTGCAGATACCACAACAACTCACACTGAAAACGTGACACACTGCCTTCCGTTCTCCAAACTACAACCTCCGAAACCAGCGGTGGAATGAGAACGAATGAGAAACCAGCGGTGGAATGAGAACGAATGAGAAAGAAGAAGAAAATGAAATAGATTCAGACACTCTGTTAGTTTTTCAATGTAGGTTCTGTAAAAAAAATCAGAATAATCAAACTTGTTTTATAGCTAGATCATTGAAGTTATAAGGTTGAAGCTAGACCTTTTATGCTAGATCATTGAAGTTATAAGGTTGAAGCCAGACCTTTTATGCTAGATCATTGAAGTTATAATCTTGAAGCCAGACCTTTTATGCTAGATCATTGAAGTTATAAACTTGAAGCCAGACCTTTTATGCTAGATCATTGAAGTTATAATCTTGAAGCCAGACCTTTTATGCTAGATCATTGAAGTTATAATCTTGAAGCCAGACCTTTTATGCTAGATCATTGAAGTTATAAACTTGAAGCCAGACCTTTTATGCTAGATCATTGAAGTTATAAGGTTGAAGCCAGACCTTTTATGCTAAATAATTGAAGTTATAAGCTTGAAGTCAGACCTTTTATGTTAGATCATTGAAGTTATAAGCTTGAAGCCATACCTTTTATGCTAAATAATTGAAGTTATAAGGTTGAAACCAGACCTTTTATGCTAAATAATTGAAGTTATAAGGTTGAAACCAGACCTTTTATGCTAAATAATTGAAGTTATAAGGTTGAAACCAGACCTTTTATGCTAAATAATTGAAGTTATAAGCTTGAAGCCAGACCTTTTATGCTAGATCATTGAAGTTATAAGGTTGAAACCAGATCTTTTATGTTAGATCATTGAAGTTATAAACTTGAAGCTAGATCTTTTATTCTAAATAATTGAAGTTATAAGGTTGAAACCAGATCTTTTATGCTAGATCATTGAAGTTATAAGGTTGAAGCCAGACCTTGTCTTAAAATCCTGAAGACAGGATTGTTAAGGCCTGGCTTTACCTTCTCTTCGGGTCTAACTGATATGAGCAATACCATGACAATAGATCAGATGTACACATATCATAGTCTCCCTATCCATTTGTATTCTTACTGTACTATTTGTATCTGAGTTGACATACTTGATCTTCAATATAAGGGAAGACTGCAGTAAAAATTTGTATCAATGGTGAAACATGTGGAAACAAAGTACTGTACTATTTGTACCTCAGTTGACATACTTGATCTTCAATATAAGGGAAGACTGCAGTAAAACGCTGTATCAATGGTGAAACGTGGAAACAAAGTACTGTACTATTTCAAAGTCATCATCAAATAGCTTGTCCTGAGCAGAACTTAGAGAGAGAGAGAGAGCGCTGCTAGTGACTCTTGCACACTTGATGTTCCCATCATTATTAAACATATGAGCTATTTTATTGGAGTACCAATACTATCTCACCCTCTTCTTTTGTCGTCACACTGCTACCGGGTTGTTGCCCAGTGTCGTCACACTGCTACCGGGTTGTTGCCCAGTGTCGTAGTTTTTCTGTTTTTGTCTTGTGCTGTTCTGAGGGCTTGAGTGATTATTATTTTTGCTCTTTGATGGGATTTTGCTATGCCATCTAACCATCTTTGTCGTGGTCTTTCTCTCGCTTCCCTTCCTGATGATCTGTTGTAGAAGACTCTGTATACTGTGGAGTTTGGATGCATTCTTTTTAAGTGGCAAAACCACTTTATTCTGTGTTTCTCAATGTCATTCATGCAAGATTCTGTCCCAACTTTCTTTCTTATGCTGATGTTGGTGACTGTCTTTTATGGTGTTGTTGGTAACTTTTCGTAGGCAGCGCATTTCACATGTAGTTATTTATTGGGACTGCGCTTTGCTTATTGTCTATATCTCATCGTGCTGTGTAAATCCTTGCGCTTGCCATGACAGCTCATTAAATTTATGCTGATGTAATGAATAATTTATGTATGAGTTTATAACATCAGAACTACTTACTATTCACATCTTTCTTCATGTTTATTACTACCATCAACGTTATATTCATCACCAACATCTTGTCACTACCATCATCGTTATATTCATCACTATCATCTTGTCACTACCGTCATCATTATATTCATCACTAACATCTTGTCACTACCATCATCGTTATATTCATCACTATCATCTTGTCACTACCATCATCGTTATATTCATCACTAACATCTTGTCACTACCATCATCGTTATATTCATCACTACCATCATCGTTATATTCATCACTACCATCATCGTTATATTCATCACTATCATCTTGTCACTACCATCATCGTTATATTCATCACTACCATCTTGTCACTAACATCATCGTTATATTCATCACTACCATCATCGTTATATTCATCTCTATCATCTTGTCACTACCATCATCATTATATTCATCACTAACATCTTGTCACTACCATCATCTTTGTCACTACTATTTTCATTATTTTCATCACTAACATCCCTGTTAACTTCATTACTACCTCTGTCTTCATTATATTCACCATTACCATCATTATCTTCACTTCCATCACTTTATCAACACTTCCGTCATCACTTACTAGTTTCATCACTTACTCCCAGCTTCATCACTTACCCCCAGCTTCATCACTTACCCCAGCTTCATCACTTACCCCAGCTTCATCACTTACCCCAGCTTCATCACTTACTCCCAGCTTCATCACTTACTCCCAGCTTCATCACTTACCCCAGCTTCATCACTTACTCCCAGCTTCATCACTTACCCCAGCTTCATCACTTACTCCCAGCTTCATCACTTACCCCAGCTTCATCACTTACCACCATCACTCCCAGCTTCATCACTTACCCCAGCTTCATCACTTACTCCCAGCTTCATCACTTACTCCCAGCTTCATCACTTACTCCCAGCTTCATCACTTACTCCCAGCTTCATCACTTACTCCCAGCTTCATCACTTACTCCCAGCTTCATCACTTACTCCCAGCTTCATCACTTACTCCCAGCTTCATCACTTCTCACCCCTCAGCTTCATCACTTACTCCCAGCTTCATCACTTAACCCCAGCTTCATCACTTACTCCCAGCTTCATCACTTACCCCCAGCTTCATCACTTACTCCCAGCTTCATCACTTACCCCCAGCTTCATCACTTAACCCCAGCTTCATCACTTAACCCCAGCTTCATCACTTACTCCCAGCTTCATCACTTACTCCCAGCTTCATCACTTACTCCCAGCTTCATCACTTACTCCCAGCTTCATCACTTAACCCCAGCTTCATCACTTACTCCCAGCTTCATCACTTACTCCCAGCTTCATCACTTACTCCCAGCTTCATCACTTACAATCATCATCTCCATTACCATCACTATTTTTATTATATTCATCAGTGCTGTCATCATCCTTGTCTTCACTTCCATCATCATTATCATTTTTGTCACCGCTATTATAATCTTCATCATTATCCTCATCACCATCATATAGCTCTTACATAATTACTGCCACACAGACACCAGTAACCTCACATCATTACTGCCACACAGACATCAGTAACCTCACATAATTACCACTATCATTACAAGTGTTACACATTTCACAATTTTGAATACACAATACCTTCATTATTCTCTGTCTTATTTCCTCTTTGCCCATGTGTTGCTGGACCCACAAGGGTAGCAAAGAATAGTACCACTGCGACCTACAAGTCATGTCGTAAAAGGCGACTGAGGTAGGGGCCTTGGGAAGCTACCCTAGTAAATAAAAAGCATCGCAGAAATCGGATGTGCTGGCCTACTTGCAGGCACATAACTGGCACAACATAGAATCGCTCTTAGGCTCAGATCACATACAAATCACACAGAGTGGTTACAAGTGGTCAATATGGAGCGGAAGCAGAAGAAGAAGAAAGAATTTCCTCTTGAGAAGAAAATTAATTTTGTCCAACTCATTTATTCATTTTTGTGTGTGAAACCATTACTGATGTATTATGCTTTTGAATTGCTTTATATGTGTTTGTTTTATCTTCAACATTTGTCTCTGAATTGATCTATTTGATCGTTAGAGTGTGATTTATAAATCAGTATTAAAATGTTTATGATTATTCTTAGTTTGTTTATGCATTGTCATTGTTTGTGTGTGTAATAACTGTCACTACAAGAGAAATGTTCAACACAATCTTTCTGCCTACATTATGCTATCAGTGCCAAACCTGGACTCTTACATCAAATGATAGAAGGGGTGTCAAAGGTGCAGTCAGAAAGACAATGTTGTGCTAGGGTCAGTGAGCTGCCACTGATCAAGACTCTATCCCACCTCCTCGTGGTGACCCTGGAAACACACAGAGGATGCTGTCTAAGTTTGTGGGGATCGAGGGAGAGCTACATGTTTAGGTAGTAGTGCAAACACAGTCACGATATATAAGTACAAAATCCAAAATAAATGCATGCATCTCCTGGTCGATGTCTATTGGAAAAATTGCATAACATATACAAAGTACGAGCCATCCCTAAGCATATTGTCACTCACTCTGGAGTCCATGGCCGTACTATAATTGCTAGCTCTCGGCAAGAAACCAGCTCTCGGCAATAATCCTTAAGAACGATATAACATGTCGTGACGACATAAGGGAAGATTGCAGTATACTCCGTATAGGAGGCAAAGCGCAGATATATCTGTTGGGTAAGGTCGGCCGAGCGCAAATCCTAAAGTTATGTTCTTGTGCCTGACGAAACTGCCCTCCCTAGAAGAACTAGGTGGGTGATGTTGGCAAGCACAAAATTTAAGTTGCGTTTCTGCGCCTAATGGAACTACCAAAATAAACTATTTGTGTGCAGCCCCAGTCCAGTGTTTCCCGGAGTCAGGGAAAATGCGGAGTATAAATTGCCAAGTGCCGAAACGCGTCTCGAAACGGCTGAGAACGTTCCTAATTCGAAACAACCTCACCGTGGCTAGAAAAGTAAGGTCGACAATGTAAAGGTTTTGACTAGTCGTACAATTCTTAAACATTGGCGACGACTGATACTTTCCGGAAGAGCCTATCGTACGCTGGTACGATAAAATCCAAACACTATGACTCAGAGCAATAACCGCGTGTCCCCTCGCAGATAACTACTACTGCCTTATAGTTCGATTGAAGACAATCAAAGGCTAGTGGAGCAAACCGTACACAAAACTGGACGGCAGGCAAACCAAGTAGTCAAAAAAAAGACCGGTAAACTGGGCAGATGACGCTCAACAACCCGGGAGGGAAGGTTGTCTAAGGGTAGTTACCCTAACCGAAAATAACAACCTGCTGCCTTGCAGGTTGGCTGGGACAGCCGAGGTGACGGAGTGCGAACCCAGTAAACGCTAGCTAACACTGGAAACATTGCCGAAGGAAAACACCAGGGCTTCAAATGGCGCTAAAGGTGTGACGAAATACACCAATGCTAATGCTGCATAAATCAGATTTCCACATGAAAGCAGAATTTATGGGGAAATCTGGTACATCAGTCTAAACGGTGATCGCGCGCTCGAGAAAGAGAGAGAAATGAAGAGAGAAAGAGAGAGAGAGAGAGAGAGAGAGAGAGAGAGAGAAAGGGTAATAACTTCCGGAATAGACAAGAAATAGTAAATACTCCAAAAACCCCAATTTTTCCGAAATTTTTGCCGGGCCTCACCAAAACAAATAACCACGAGCCGCCACTGCTCTTAGGCAAAGAACATTAAGCCCAAATATAAGGCGAAAAATGATCGTTAGAGTCATGAATACAAGAAGAAAAGGAAAGGGTGGGGGAACTGTCAGCGAGACAGACTCAAAACATTTCCCTTAGGAAAATAAACGAAACCTATTTATGAATCACGCACAAGAACATCTTCTAGAAATATCTTATCCTGACACTGTGAGCTAAAACAGGATTAGAGAATAAATAAGAAGCAACTGTTACAGGATTAGAGAATAAATAAGAAGGAACTGTTACAGGATTAGAGAATAAATAAGAAGGAACTGTTACAGGATTAGAGAATAAATAAGAAGCAACTGTTACAGGATTAGAGAATAAATAAGAAGGAACTGTTACAGGATTAGAGAATAAATAAGAAGGAACTGTTACAGGATTAGAGAATAAATAAGAAGGAACTGTTACAGGATTAGAGAATAAATAAGAAGGAACTGTTACAGGATTAGAGAATAAATAAGAAGGAACTGTTACAGGATTAGAGAATAAATAAGAAGCAACTGTTACAGGATTAGAGAATAAATAAGAAGCAACTGTTACAGGATTAGAGAATAAATAAGAAGGAACTGTTACAGGATTAGAGAATAAATAAGAAGCAACTGTTACAGGATTAGAGAATAAATAAGAAGGAACTGTTACAGGATTAGAGAATAAATAAGAAGCAACTGTTACAGGATTAGAGAATAAATAAGAAGCAACTGTT
Source organism: Arion vulgaris (assembly GCA_020796225.1). Taxonomy (NCBI): domain Eukaryota; kingdom Metazoa; phylum Mollusca; class Gastropoda; order Stylommatophora; family Arionidae; genus Arion; species Arion vulgaris. The sequence continues at coordinate 20,087,593 of CM036776.1, forward strand.
ACAGGATTAGAGAATAAATAAGAAGCAACTGTTACAGGATTAGAGAATAAATAAGAAGCAACTGTTACAGGATTAGAGAATAAATAAGAAGCAACTGTTACAGGATTAGAGAAGAAATAAGAAGCAACTGTTACAGGATTAGAGAATAAATAAGAAGCAACTGTTACAGGATTAGAGAATAAATAAGAAGGAACTGTTACAGGATTAGAGAATAAATAAGAAGCAACTGTTACAGGATTAGAGAATAAATAAGAAGCAACTGTTACAGGATTAGAGAAGAAATAAGAAGGAACTGTTACAGGATTAGAGAATAAATAAGAAGCAACTGTTACAGGATTAGAGAATAAATAAGAAGGAACTGTTACAGGATTAGAGAATAAATAAGAAGCAACTGTTACAGGATTAGAGAATAAATAAGAAGCAACTGTTACAGGATTAGAGAATAAATAAGAAGGAACTGTTACAGGATTAGAGAATAAATAAGAAGCAACTGTTACAGGATTAGAGAATAAATAAGAAGCAACTGTTACAGGATTAGAGAATAAATAAGAAGCAACTGTTACAGGATTAGAGAATAAATAAGAAGCAACTGTTACAGGATTAGATAATAAATAAGAAGGAACTGTTACAGGATTAGAGAATAAATAAGAAGCAACTGTTACAGGATTAGAGAATAAATAAGAAGCAACTGTTACAGGATTAGAGAAGAAATAAGAAGCAACTGTTACAATTATACCTGAATGTTTCTGGGTAAAGATAGTCGTTATTTATGTCTGTCAAGTTTTCATTCCCTTCAAGATTTTCTATGTCCATTTCTAAAGGAGGCAAAAACAGTCTAAATCAGTGCTTCCCAACGTGGGGCCCACACACCTCACAGGAGGGTGGGGGAGAGGAAATTTGATTGTTGAGGGGGCAATTTGTGAAATGGAAAAATATGTTATTTTGCGATGGGGTAAATGTGTCATATACAATTAAATATGCATGGGGTAAATATGTCATATACAATTAAATATGCATTTTTTAGTTTACGTTTCCTCCACTTCACATTCAAATAATTTGAACACATACTTGAACAATTTAATTTTGGAATATTAAAAATGATGTACATGTTACATATTGGACATAAGAATCGTAGAAAGGCTTAGGCGGGGCATGGCACAAAAAATGTTGGTCTAACACTGGTCTAAATGGAAAAACCCAGTCTTTGGAGTTGCGTCATGAAGTAACTTGACAACGATGAAATATAGATAACAAAGCAGTTGAAACTGAATTTGTGGTGAGATTATTGAAGGTCTCGGTACTTTGGGACTGGAACACAGACGTTCATGTTTGCTTGAAAAAAGAACTATTGAAACTTCAACATTCACTGTAAGTTAACTTTGTTTTATATAAATATTTTATTTAACATTGATTACATTTTTTCCAATTTGGATTAATTAATTATAATCCGGACAAAAAGTGTTAAAATGTGTTAGAATGTGAACTTAGTGTTTGGTAGGACAAGTGTGCAGTTAGAAATGAATCTACGACAGGCCCGGCAAGCCGATAGAAGATCTAATTTGCGACACAGAGATACCCAAGTAGACAACGGGAAACGTAGCTAGTAGTAAGCGATCAACGGTCACGAAAGATCGGACTAGGATAGGGATATGTGGTTTATGGAATAAGGCAGAGGAAACGATAGAATTAAGGGAGAAACATCATGTGGCGGTACTATGACTAGCAGAATTACGAATAGAATGACCTGGTATCGCCTACCACAGAGAGCCACGCATAAAAAGTATAATGGGCACAAGACAAGAGGAAGATTCACCGAAGTGCAGTGATGATGGTCCTATCATTCAATCAATCAATCAATCCAGAACATAGAAATCATAGAAATAAAATAAACCAATGAGGTCAAATACTAAAGAGCAATTTTCACTACAGACGGAAGTATCGATAAGGAAATCATTAGTCGGTGCACAAAAGCTAATCCTCTGTGACAGTTAAAACCAATATTGTCACATTAATAGATACCCTTAAAAACTAAATCAAATCTTGTAAGAACGATTTTCTGGCCAACATTATGTTACCAGTGTCAAACATGGTCAATAACAGCAGCTAATGAGCGGAAAATCGTAACGACAGAGATGAGGTGTCTTAGACGAGCTGCAGGTGTGACAATAAGAGACAAGGTTATACATGAAGAAATCAGAAGAAGACTGGATGTGAAACCAGTCATGCAATTCATAAAAGAACAACAGATTAAATGGCTTAGACATCTGACAAGCATACCTTTGGTATCGTCTACCACAGAGTCACACTAAAAAAGTATTACGATTACGGAGCAAGATGAAGAAGACCGCAAAAGATGGAGCGACGGCACCAAGAACAGCCTTAAGAAAATTAATAAAGCTTACAACGTACATTAGAACAAGCACACACAAGATCACTACAATCCACCCCCACCTCACCACACCCCAACATTCAAATAAAGAAGTAAATGGTGGAAGAGAATCCGGAGAATGTAGGATAAAGAATAACAGAACAGTTCACCTATTTAGGTAGCAATTTTGATTGCACAGGAAATGTTAAAAAAGAAATTAGGATACGAATTAGCAAAGCAACATCAGCTTTTAAAAGTCTAAATAAAATATGGAACTGCAAGTTATATAGTATTAAAACTAAATTACGAATTTTCAATTCAAATGTTGTATCAATCCTAACATATGCCAGCGAGAGTTGGAAAATGACTAAAGATATAGAAAGCAAGTTGAATGCATTTGAAAATAGATGTCTGCGAAAAATAATGAATATAAAATGGAACGAATTCAGAAGAGTTCATGAAATCAGAGACATGTCTGGTCAATCACTAGTGACAACTGTTATAAGAAGGAGAAGATGGAGATATGTTGGGCACACCTTGAGAAGAAATTATCAACGAATATCAAAGCAGGCATTGAAATAGGATGCAGAGGGTTCAAGAAAGAGAGGACGACCTAAAAAGACCATGCAACGAACTTTGCTGAGAGAGGCAAGACATATAGGTCTCTGTTCCTTGGATGATATTGAGCGAGTTGTCCAGGATAGAGCGGTATGGAGAAATTGCTTGCAGGCCCTATGTAACGTATAACGGTACGAGAGGAATAATTATTTAAGGGGAAACTGTATTGCATAAGATATGCGTATCTTGAGTAAGATATGGAAGTCAAATGAGATCAAAACAAACACAAAGCTGAGAATCTTTCAATCAAATGTGAAGTCAGTGCTGTTCCATGGATAGGGAATATGGAGGACAACAAAAAAACATTAGAAAACTACAGACCTTCATAAATGGAGGTTTACATAGAATAGAGGCACTGAGATGGTATGATAAGATTACGAACGAGAAAGAACTAAGCAGATACCACTGGAGAAAGAGCTACGGAAGAGACGCTGGCAATGGATAGGACACACATTGAGAAGACAGACCGGAAGCATTGCAAGACAGACACCGTTTTGGAACTCGCAGGGCAAGAGAAATAGGGGAAGGCCTAGACAGACCTGGAGAAGAGAGCTGTAGGCTGAAATTAAAAGGATAGGTAAAACATGGAAAGAATTGGAAGGGATGGCAAGAGAGAGAGGAAGAGTTGGAGGAAGTTTGCTTAAGACCTGTGCTCGGTTGGAAGTTGAATGGTGAAGAAGAAGAAGAATAGAAAAGTAACAAGTAAAACTAAAACTATATGCTTCACATTTTACAAAATCTAGAATCTGAATAATATATGTTACAAAAAAAGCAAATTATACATTATTGAATTTGTTTGAAACAGATGTCAAGATTTGAATATTTGACTCGAATGAAAGAAAAGTGGTGGGAATACAATTACAACACATTTCTTCAACACAATCCAGTAGATATCATTATGCAACTCGCTGATCAGTATGCAAACGATACTATTGCACACAGAAAAGACTTTTCTATTAGTAATGCTGTCATTCCGTATTGCGGGACAACCCACAATCTTGATAGACGCGCGATTATCATTGTTCTTTTAATAAAGAAAATCAACTTTCCAGGTGAAAAGGAGGAACTTGAACAAGTGATGATCGACAAACCTCTTCAACCTGAAACTACTGATCTGATTAATTGCATAATACGACTGGTACACAAACTAAGTAGAGATCGCAAACCTTAGTCTTAAGTCTTTGACTGAACATGATAACAACAACAGACGGAATGAATGACAGACTCATTCGACCAAAAACAGGAGAAAGCCAGGGTTGTGTCCTCTCACCTCTTCTTTTCAACATATATATCAACAGAATAGTGAAAGAGTTTATATCAACAGAATAGTGAAAGAGGTTATATCAACAGAATAGTGAAAGAGGTTATATCAACAGAATAGTGAAAGAGGTTATATCAACAGAATAGTGAAAGAGGTACGGTGAGGAAAAGATTTGATCAACATAGAAAATGAAAACTATGATCAATTAAATAAGCAAATCAATGAATTACTTTTCGCAGACAACCAAAATCTAATCTATGAAGATAAAGATCAGCTACAACATTAAATCAATTCACTGTTAATAGCCTGCAGGAAGAAACAACATGAAAATCAACAAATAAAAGACCGAGACTACGAAAATCAGCAGAACACCAAGCCAAGCAAATATACAAATAGACAACACCAGAGTAAAACAAGTTTCTGAATTCCAGTATTTAGGTAGCATTTTTACAGAGGATGGAAAACTTGACAGTGAAGCAGGGAGAAGATGCCAAAAAGCAAATCCAGCTGGCACAATTACTACAACACCCAAAGATCAAGATGGAAGTGAAAAGACAGATGATAAAAAGTATTTTCCTACAAACACTTTGTTACAAGAGCCAAACTTGGTCTCTTACAGCAGCACACCACAGAAAGCTCACCGCGTACGAAATGAAATGCTTTCGATCATGCACCGAATATATTGAAAAACAACAAATGCAGTGGTTTGGACATTTAATGAGATTGGAGTATAACCAACCACCAATAACAGCATACAATAAAAAGAGATCAGGTACTAGAGATAAGGGAAGATCAAGAAAAAGATTGATAGACAATATCAAGACCACACTAAATAAACGTGCATATAACACAACAAGGACGACCCATCTGGCCCTGGATCGCAAATTAAAGCTCCCACCCCTACGCTTAACAACAAGAGTGGACAACTAATTACATCTTCTACCTGGGGAAAGACAATAGACAATAAATAGACTGAACACAAGTATTGTGTAGGTCTTGATAAACACAATCTAAATGATTACAGCAAACTTTATGATTAATTGAACTGTGTAAACTGTAATCATTGCAACGATGTCCATCTTTTGTGATTTATAACATTATTTACAAGTTTTATGTTCATCTTTTTGTGATTTATAACATTATTTACAACAAGTTTTATGTTCATCTTTTTGTGATTTATAACATTATTTACAACAAGTTTTATGTTCATCTTTTTGTGATTTATAACATTATTTACAACAATTTTTATGTTCATCTTTTTGGGATTTATAACATTATTTACAACAATTTTTATGTTCATCTTTTTGTCATTTATAACAATCTTTACTTCTTCTTCGTCTTCTTCTTTTGTCGTTACATCGGCTTATTGCAAAGTGTCGTGGTTTTCTGATTTTGTCTCTCGCTATTCTGGTTGACTTGGGTGATTGTTTTTTTTCCCTTTTTTGACAGGATTCTACTACGCCATCTAACCATCTTTTTCGTGGTCGTCCTCTCGTCTTATTTCCTAATGTTCTGTTGTAGAAGACTCTGTATACAGTGAAGTTTGAATGCATTCTTATTAAGTGGCCAGACCACTTCATTCTTTGTTTATCTATGTAATTCAAGCAAGGTTCTGTGCCAACTTTCTTTCTTATGCTGATGTTGGTGACTGTCTTTTCTGGTATTGTTGGTAACTTTTCGCAGGCATCGCAATTCACATTTAGTTATTTCTTGTGACTGCGCTTTGCTCATTGTCCATGTTTGGCTCTGGTAACACAAAGTAGGTATGAAAATGCTGCAACAAACTTTATGTCCATTTAAAATTTACTTTCTTTGGATTAACAATATAATGATTAGAAATAAAACACATTTATCAAGTTTTGGTTTGATTTTAAATATATATTTTTGTTAAAGAGATGTTAATTGCTGTGTGATCCCATGACTAATGATACAATACTAGGCTTGCCTAACATTAGCTGTGCTCTGGACTTGGTCCATGACTTATGATACAATACTAACATTCTTAACATTAGCTGTGCTCTGGACTTGGTCCATGACTAATGATACAATACTAACCTTCTTAACATTAGCTGTGCTCTGGACGTGGTACATTTTTCAGAGCTCTTACCTGAGTTTGTTGTTATTGATTGATTGATGGATTAGACAATCATCATTGCACTTAAGGTGAGCAACCTTGTGTGCTTCGATTTATTTCTTACACATAAAACAAATCTAAACGGCAGTGCATAAACTCAGTAGCACTGGCAAAGTTCACCGATGTAATTTGTTTGTTATGTAGGCGTTAACTCCTCTTTAAGCCGAGGCATGCTCCTTTCAACCTAAGAACGAACATTGTTTTGGTTATATCAGAGCATGTAGACCAACAAACATGAGAAATAAAAATTAACTCCTTTCGGAGAATCTAATAGTTAATTAAGCAAACTCTTTGTGATCTGGTATGAGCCTCTGTGATATCCTTTATAATGATCTTTTGTCGTCACGTTGTAACCTAGTTGTTGCACAGTGTCGTGGTTTTATGGTTTTGTCTTGAGCCGTTCTAGCAGCTTGGGTGATAGTTATTTTTGCTTGTTTACAGGATTCTGCTTTCATCTATCCATTTTTCGTGGTCTGCCTCTCGCCTTTTCCCTGATATTCTGTTGTAGAAAACTCTGTATACTGTGGAGTTTGAATGCATTCTTATTAAGTGGTCAAACCACTTCATTCTTTGTTTCTTAATGTAATTCAAGCAAGGTTCTGTGATAACTTTCTTTCTTATGCTGATGTTGGTGACTCTGTTTATTTGTTTACTGTCCAAAATTCACTTCCATATTTAAGATGGCGTATGTATTGTCCAATCAGATCTATTTAAGTATATCATAATTGTTTGTTTGTTATATAGGGATTAAAGTCTCATTAAACTGAGGCACGCTTCTTTCAACCTACGGACGAAGGTTGTTTTGGTTATATCAGCATGTAAGCCAACAAACATGAACAATAATAATTAATTTCTTTTGGAGAGTCCACTAGTGAATAAAACAGCACCAGTCGTGCAATTCATAGGAGAACAACAAATGAAATGATTTGGACACCTGACGCGAATGCCCTAGTATCGCCTACCACAGAGAACCGCACTGAAAATGTATAACGAGTACAAAGCAAGAAAAAGACCACGCAAAATATGGAGCGACGTCATCAAGAACAGCCTTAAGTAAATGAAAAGCAGCTTACAAAGTGCATTAGAACAAGATCACTACACTCTCCTCCCCTCCACCTTCTATAAAGAAGTAAAGGTCAAGAAGAAGAAGAATTGAACAACTTTTATCATGAAACAAGTCAACAAATATTATATAAACCAATGTTTATTTATTCTTATTATAAACTTGTGTGTGGTAAAAAGTTCATGGGGCACCCTGTAAGTCAGGGGTTTTCAAAGTGGTGAATATCGACCCACAAGATAATACTTGACTATCCACGGATTGAGAAACGAATATTTCTCTATCTCGGTTGCTCAAGTTATGCATACCGTTAAGTGCGGACAGACGGGAAAATCAGGAGAGAATCCGAAGTAGATACATCAACCAACACAGAACGGGAAGTGTACACTGAAATACATGCTTGGGAGGAGATAGAAACAATAATGGACATGTGCCATGTGCAATGAAAATCATCCTTAAATGAACAATGAGAAACTAATAATGAATATAACAAGTTCAATTTCAAATAACATTTCTTTACTAATTTCTTGTCCTTATATTATTTCTTGGAGGCTGATGAATGATTTAATTTGTAGTAGTGGTAGATGTTGGAATAACAGATTTAGAATTTAATTTGTAGTGGTAGATGTTGGAATAACAGATTTAGAATTTAATTTGTAGTGGTAGATGTTGGAATAACAGATTTAGAATTTAATTTGTAGTAGTGGTAGATGTTGGAATAACAGATTTAGAATTTAATTGTAGTAGTAGTTGATGTTGGAATAACAGATTTAGAATTTAATTGTAGTAGTAGTAAATGTTGGAATAACAGATTTAGAATTTAATTGTAGTAGTAGTAAATGTTGGAATAACATATTTAGAATTTAATTGTAGTAGTAGTAGTTGATGTTGGAATAACATATTTAGAATTTAATTGTAGTAGTAGTAGTTGATGTTGGAATAACAGATTTAGAATTTAATTGTAGTAGTAGTAGTTGATGTTGGAATAACAGATTTAGAATTTAATTGTAGTAGTAGTAAATGTTGGAATAACATATTTAGAATCCCCTGGTTTATGTATGTTAAACATGATGCTATTATTGGATTTGAGAATAATGACGACACATTTATTTGTCTGCAGAATGTTATCATAAGTTTGGAGACATTTATTTGTCTGCAGAATGTTATCATAAGTTTGGAGACATTTATTTGTCTGCAGAATGTTATCATAAGTTTGGAGACATTTATTTGTCTGCAGAATGTTATCATAAGTTTGGAGACATTTATTTGTATGCAGAATGTTATCATAAGTTTGGAGACATTTATTTGTCTGCAGAATGTTATCATAAGTTTGGAGACATTTATTTGTCTGCAGAATGTTATCATAAGTTTGGAGACATTTATTTGTCTGCAGAATGTTATCATAAGTTTGGAGACATTTATTTGTATGCAGAATGTTATCATAAGTTTGGAGACATTTATAAATTGATGAAAGTAGATGTTTATACTTGTTCACACAAATTCTCTCTCTCTCTTTCTTTCTCTCTGTCTCTCTCAGACAATCTCTTTCTCCCTCTTTCACACGTATATACAGCCTCTCTTATACATATGCACTTTCTCTGACACCGGTTCACTTTCTCTTACGTACATGCACTTTCTCTTACGTACATGTAATCTTTTACGTACACGTACTCTCTCTGACACAGTTTCACCGTCTCTCATAAGCTTTCTCCTACGCACATGTATTTTCTCTTACGCACGTGCACTTTCTCTTATGCACATGCAGTTTCTCTGACACATATTCACTCTCTCTCTGATACACATGCACTCTTTTCTGACGCAAGTATATAAGGCTTGTGTTCTCAGCACTCTGCTGTATGGTAGTGAGACATGGACCACATATGCTAAGCAAGAACATCGCCTCAACACCTTCGACATGCGATGTCTCAGGCGAATATACAACATCCGATGGCAAGACCACATCTCCAATATAGAAATCCTGGACAGTGCTGGCATTCGAAGCATGCACACTTTACTGAGTCAGCGACGTCTCAGATGGCTGGGACACGTGTGCCGTATGAGCGATGATAGAAGCCCAATGAACATTCTATATGGTCAACTCGCATCTGGTGCTAGACAGCATGGGCGCCCATTATTACGCTTCATTGACAACTGCAAGCGTGATCTAACTTCATGCGGGGCATAGACAAAGAACACTGGGAGCAGATGGCCAAGGACAGGCAAGCATGGCGAGAGGTAGTAAGGGACGGCTTAAAAGAAAAGGAAAAAAACATCACATGTGGAGGCAAAAGAGAGCGCAGAGGGTAGAGAGAACATCCTATGTATCAGCTCCAGTCTCCAGTTTTACCTGCAGCAACTGTGACAAGGAGTGCCACTCCAGAATAGCCCATTACAGCCACAAGAAACGTTGTGATTCAGCGCATAACATACGTGACGCAAGATCTATTGTTTCCCGAGACAAAGAGGCCAATGATGACGCTATATATATACACAAAGAGAAATATAAAATATTTCAGAAGAGCTCAAGTCACAGCCCCTTACTTAACGTCTACATTTAGTAGAAAATCTGATATGATAGCAACATGAAGATGATGAAATAGATGAGTTAAATAATAGTATGTCTAATGCAGTACGCCGCTTTCATCACAGCCCGCCGCATGACAAAACTCTGTCTCTAGCAAATAGATGAGTTAAGTAATAGCATGTCTAATGCAGTACGCCGCTTTCATCACAGCCCGCCGCATGACAAAACTCTGTCTCTAGCAAATAGATGAGTTAAGTAATAGCATGTCTAATGCAGTACGCCGCTTTCATCACAGCCCGCCGCATGACAAAACTCTGTCTCTAGCAAATAGATGGGTGGACAACATTAAGTATAAATACAATACTACAACATCATAAACTTGCTACATGTTTGACAATGTTCTTGATACAAGAACGAGTAGATTCATTTCTGAATGAGTTTGGTAGCATAATTAAGTAGGCAATACATAATCCATAGACAGTCACATATTTATCAGACATTTTTCTTCTTCTTCTTCTTCAACTCCCCTTAAAGGATAAGACATTAGCAAAGTTTTTCCAACCAGATCTGTCTTGAGCAAGTCAGCTTAGTTTATTCCAGGTCTTTCCCACCTTTTCTCTTTCTCTGTCTACAGTTCGTCTTCATGTATCTCTAGATGGTCCATATCTCTTTTGTCTCCCGGATTCCATTTCAGAACCGTGATGTTGAGTGCTCTGGCTCATCATCATCATCATCTTATCAAGAGTGCTGTATCGCTTATAAGACGTTGCTTCTTTGTAGCGCATCTGAAATTACTCTGTCTCTAGCTAGTTCACCCACTTCGGCAATATACCAGAAACTTCCATATCCTTTTCATTTTCGTTTGATTTTGTTGATGCCTGTCGTCGACAATCTCGTATAAGGTATCCTTTAGATCCTAACGATTCGGAGAAGATTTCTATGTTTATGATTTAAATCAGTGGTTCTCAACCTGAAGATACGACTTCCATGAAGGAGTCAGGCGATCTAAGGAGCAAAGTGTATACAATTTGTGTGTTTTACTAAGTTCTTCTTCTTACTTGTCTTGTGCGATCTCAAGCCACAATTAATAAATGACATATTTTACTAAGTTCTTCTTCTTACTTGTCTTGTGCGGTCTAAAGACCACAATTAATAAATGACATGTTTTACTAAGTTCTTCTTCTTACTTGTTTGTGGATCTCAAACCACAATTAATAAATGACATATTTTACTAAGTTCTTCTTCTTACTTGTCTTGTGCGGTCTCAAGCCACAATTAATAAATGACATGTTTTACTAAGTTCTTCTTCTTACTTGTTTTGTGCGATCTCAAACCACAATTAATAAATGACATATTTTACTAAGTTCTTCTTCTTACTTGTCTTGTGTGGTCTCAAGCCACAATTAATAAATGACATATTTTACTAAGTTCTTCTTCTTACTTGTCTTGTGTGGTCTCAAGCCACAATTAATAAATGACATGTTTTACTAAGTTCTTCTTCTTACTTGTCTTGTGCGGTCTCAAGCCACAATTAATAAATGACATATTTTACTAAGTTCTTCTTCTTACTTGTCTTGTGCGATCTCAAACCACAATTAATAAATGACATATTTTACTAAGTTCTTCTTCTTACTTGTCTTGTGCGGTCTCAAGCCACAATTAATAAATGACATGTTTTACTAAGTTCTTCTTCTTACTTGTCTTGTGCGGTCTCAAGCCACAATTAATAAATGACATGTTTTACTAAGTTCTTCTTCTTACTTGTCTTGTGCGATCTCAAGCCACAATTAATAAATGACATGTTTTACTAAGTTCTTCTTACTTGTCTTGTGTGGTCTCAAGCCACAATTAATAAATGACATATTTTACTAAGTTCTTCTTCTTACTTGTCTTGTGCGGTCTCAAGCCACAATTAATAAATGACATGTTTTACTAAGTTCTTCTTCTTACTTGTTTTGTGCGATCTCAAACCACAATTAATAAATGACATGTTTTACTAAGTTCTTCTTCTTACTTGTCTTGTGCGGTCTCAAGCCACAATTAATAAATGACATATTTTACTAAGTTCTTCTTCTTACTTGTCTTGTGCGGTCTCAAGCCACAATTAATAAATGACATGTTTTACTAAGTTCTTCTTCTTACTTGTCTTGTGCGATCTCAAACCACAATTAATAAATGACATGTTTTACTAAGTTCTTCTTCTTACTTGTCTTGTGCGGTCTCAACCACAATTAATAAATGACATGTTTTACTAAGTTCTTCTTCTTACTTGTCTTGTTGGATCTCAAAGCCACAATTAATAAATGACATGTTTTACTAAGTTCTTCTTCTTACTTGTCTTGTGCGGTCTCAAGCCACAATTAATAAATGACATGTTTTACTAAGTTCTTCTTCTTACTTGTCTTGTGCGATCTCAAACCACAATTAATAAATGACATGTTTTACTAAGTTCTTCTTCTTACTTGTCTTGTGCGGTCTCAAGCCACAATTAATAAATGACATGTTTTACTAAGTTCTTCTTCTTACTTGTCTTGTGCGATCTCAAACCACAATTAATAAATGACATGTTTTACTAAGTTCTTCTTCTTACTTGTCTTGTGCGGTCTCAAGCCACAATTAATAAATGACATGTTTTACTAAGTTCTTCTTCTTACTTGTCTTGTGCGGTCTCAAGCCACAATTAATAAATGACATGTTTTACTAAGTTCTTCTTCTTACTTGTCTTGTGCGATCTCAAACCACAATTAATAAATGACATATTTTACTAAGTTCTTCTTCTTACTTGTCTTGTGCGGTCTCAAGCCACAATTAATAAATGACATATTTTACTAAGTTCTTCTTCTTACTTGTTTTGTGCGATCTCAAGCCACAATTAATAAATGACATATTTTACTAAGTTCTTCTTCTTACTTGTCTTGTGCGATCTCAAACCACAATTAATAAATGACATATTTTACTAAGTTCTTCTTCTTATTGTCTTGTGCGTCTCAAGCCAATTAATAAATGACATGTTTTACTAAGTTCTTCTTCTTACTTGTCTTGTGCGGTCTCAAGCCACAATTAATAAATGACATATTTTACTAAGTTCTTCTTCTTACTTGTCTTGTGCGGTCTCAAGCCACAATTAATAAATGACATGTTTTACTAAGTTCTTCTTACTTGTCTTGTGCGGTCTCAAGCCACAATTAATAAATGACATGTTTTACTAAGTTCTTCTTACTTGTCTTGTGCGTCTCAACCACAATTAATAAATGACATATTTTACTAAGTTCTTCTTACTTGTCTTGTGCGATCTCAAACCACAATTAATAAATGACATATTTTACTAAGTTCTTCTTCTTACTTGTCTTGTGCGGTCTCAAGCCACAATTAATAAATGACATATTTTACTAAGTTCTTCTTACTTGTCTTGTGCGATCTCAAACCACAATTAATAAATGACATATTTTACTAAGTTCTTCTTCTTACTTGTCTTGTGCGATCTCAAACCACAATTAATAAATGACATATTTTACTAAGTTCTTCTTCTTACTTGTCTTGTGCGGTCTCAAGCCACAATTAATAAATGACATTTTTTACTAAGTTCTTCTTCTTACTTGTCTTGTGCGATCTCAAACCACAATTAATAAATGACATATTTTACTAAGTTCTTCTTCTTACTTGTCTTGTGCGATCTCAAACCACAATTAATAAATGACATATTTTACTAAGTTCTTCTTCTTACTTGTCTTGTGTGGTCTCAAGCCACAATTAATAAATGACATATTTTACTAAGTTCTTCTTCTTACTTGTTTTGTGCGATCTCAAGCCACAATTAATAAATGACATATTTTACTAAGTTCTTCTTCTTACTTGTCTTGTGCGATCTCAAACCACAATTAATAAATGACATATTTTACTAAGTTCTTCTTCTTACTTGTCTTGTGCGGTCTCAAGCCACAATTAATAAATGACATGTTTTACTAAGTTCTTCTTCTTACTTGTCTTGTGCGGTCTCAAGCCACAATTAATAAATGACATATTTTACTAAGTTCTTCTTCTTACTTGTCTTGTGCGGTCTCAAGCCACAATTAATAAATGACATGTTTTACTAAGTTCTTCTTCTTACTTGTCTTGTGCGGTCTCAAGCCACAATTAATAAATGACATGTTTTACTAAGTTCTTCTTCTTACTTGTCTTGTGCGGTCTCAAGCCACAATTAATAAATGACATATTTTACTAAGTTCTTCTTCTTACTTGTCTTGTGGTCTCAAAGCCACAATTAATAAATGACATATTTTACTAAGTTCTTCTTACTTGTCTTGTGCGATCTCAAACCACAATTAATAAATGACATATTTTACTAAGTTCTTCTTCTTACTTGTCTTGTGCGGTCTCAAGCCACAATTAATAAATGACATATTTTACTAAGTTCTTCTTCTTACTTGTTTTGTGCGATCTCAAACCACAATTAATAAATGACATATTTTACTAAGTTCTTCTTCTTACTTGTCTTGTGCGATCTCAAACCACAATTAATAAATGACATATTTTACTAAGTTCTTCTTCTTACTTGTCTTGTGTGGTCTCAAGCCACAATTAATAAATGACATATTTTACTAAGTTCTTCTTCTTACTTGTTTTGTGCGATCTCAAGCCACAATTAATAAATGACATATTTTACTAAGTTCTTCTTCTTACTTGTTTTGTGCGATCTCAAACCACAATTAATAAATGACATATTTTACTAAGTTCTTCTTCTTACTTGTCTTGTGCGATCTCAAGCCACAATTAATAAATGACATGTTTTACTAAGTTCTTCTTCTTACTTGTCTTGTGCGGTCTCAAGCCACAATTAATAAATGACATATTTTACTAAGTTCTTCTTCTTACTTGTCTTGTGCGGTCTCAAGCCACAATTAATAAATGACATGTTTTACTAAGTTCTTCTTACTTGTCTTGTGCGGTCTCAAGCCACAATTAATAAATGACATGTTTTACTATTCTTTACTTGTCTTGTGTCTCAACACAATTAATAAATGACATTTTAAGTTCTTCTTTTTTGTGCGATCTCAAACCACAATTAATAAATGACATATTTTACTAAGTTCTTCTTCTTACTTGTCTTGTGCGATCTCAAACCACAATTAATAAATGACATATTTTACTAAGTTCTTCTTCTTACTTGTCTTGTGTGGTCTCAAGCCACAATTAATAAATGACATATTTTACTAAGTTCTTCTTACTTGTCTTGTGCGATCTCAAACCACAATTAATAAATGACATATTTTACTAAGTTCTTCTTCTTACTTGTCTTGTGTGGTCTCAAGCCACAATTAATAAATGACATGTTTTACTAAGTTCTTCTTCTTACTTGTTTTGTGCGGTCTCAAGCCACAATTAATAAATGGCATATTTCTACCAGTTATCAGAGGACTATCATCATATCACTCCGGACATGTCCATAGGTGCCCCAATCTCCACCTCCACGTTTTTACACTAACATTTTCTTTCCATCAAAATATGCTTATTCCTTATAACTATAAGTTGCAAATTTCTGTCAAAAGTAACCAAGGACATTATTGTTTTTCATAAGCAGTTTGTACATCTACCTTTTAATAATCTCTATAGTTTGAGAAAACATACATTTATTTGAAGATGAAAGTAACAATCTGATCAAAACGGTTCACCATCCTTTCTTTTTCCCAGCAGGATTCAACGCATACGCGTCTCAGTTTTCGGAAGTGTACACCGTTAGCGTTTCTCAGAAATGTTTTCAATGCTATTAAAAAAATATTTATGTTACACATGTTATAATACACGTATAGATGTAAAGCATGGACATTTAATGTGGCAATGGAAAACATATGCAATTTTGAATTTAGTGTTACAGAAGTATATCATGGACAGAGAAGAGAACAAATACATCTATCCAGAAGGAACTCAAAATCAAAGAGGGGTCAAAGGCGCATTGGGATAACGCACACCAGGATTAGTGGAGCTGGCACTAATCTAGACCCTGTCCTCACCTCCTCGTGGTGACCCTGGAAACAGACAGTGGTTCTGGTCTGGCTAAGAGAGCAGGGATCGATGGAGAGCTGCTGGTAGTGTTAGTAGTGCGAGAACAGAAAAGAAATGCAGGTACAAAAATTACGTACAAAAATGCGAGTATCTCCTGGCCAATGTCTGTAGAAACAAAGTCCAAGTTTTGCAGAAACGAAAGAAAACAGAAGAAAGTACGAGACAATAGAGAACGAGTGAAAAACTCCCCCGGAGTAAATGACCGAACCAAAAGTGGCACCTACGGGACAAGAGTCCGTAAGCACGAATTCGATCATGAAGGGATGAGAGGTACATCACAAGGCAGAGACATGGGCCGATATGGGGTGAAACTTGGAGCCAGGTGCCCGAGTTGAGCTGCGTGTCAGGGAAGTCGCGAGGTACGGTAAATGTGACGGCAAATGTGAACACAACGGTCGTACCACAGGTAGCAGTTTCCCGGTTGATGGGAAAGGCTGCACACGAAGGGATGAGAGGTGCATCCAAATTAGAAAAGAGTGCCAGCTCCCTCGGGATGGGGGCACGATTCAAGCCCATGCACATGTGAGCTCGGCGAGAACTGACGGTGATGATGAGGCAGGCACCAGGGCAGAGCGAGCACGCATGCGGACGATGCACAAGTGGGCCCACTGGTGGGCAGAAGTGCATGCCACGGCAAGTAAGATGGTGTGCGGACCACCCGAATATGCAGAAAAACTGGAAAGCCCAGCAGAGGTGAAGCCAGTGAGCGTTTCCGCTCGCAGGGAACTCCTGCTGCCTTGTAGTTTGATTGGGGACAACCAAAGGTTAGCGGAGCAAATCGTACACAAAACTGGACGGGTGGCAAACCAAGTTGTCCACAAAAAGACCGATTCGCTGGGCAGATGGCACTCATAAACTCGGGAGGGCAGGTCATCTAAGGGTCGCTGCCCTAAAGAAAATAGCAACCTGCTGCCTTGCAGGTTTGGCTGGGGGCAGCAAAGTGCTAACGGAGAGCGAACCCAGTAAACGCTGGTTGAAACCGAACACACTACCGAAGGATAAGCACCAGAGCTCCAATTGGTACTGAAGGTTGTGAACGTACATTCGTTCTTGATGCTAGGCTGTTTATATATCACATTAGAATGATAGAAACGGCCTTAAGAACGATCGATCGATCGATCGATCGATCGATGGAGAGAGAGAGAAAAAAATCAAAGAAAACTGACTGATGCTACAAATAAGAAAGAGAAAATTGAAGTATTTTGGACGAATAAAGAGACAGGAAGTGCCGGAGAGACCATTATGGAAGGATGCATCCTGGCAAAGAGGAGTACAGGAAGACCAGGGAGAAGATGGTTACAGGATGTAACTGATGATTTAAGCATGACAGCTGCAGAAGCGGGACATTTGGCATATGAACCTTGCCCCCAGCTTCAAGGAGGACACCAGCTGAAAACGGCTGAGAGCCACTGGTTTAAAATACTACAATCATCTGTATAAGCTAATACGTAAAAATCTATTCAACATTTGTAATAATACAACAAAAATTACAATTTGGTAAAAATTTCCATTTGTATGTGTAGTCCCTTGTCCGTACACGCCCCAATAGGGCGGATCCGTGTTATCTTCATATATGAGTGGAGGAAGCTCGGATGGTTGAAGTTTAGTGGAGTGTCTCTCTAAGTGAACTTCTGTCTCACTATTGGCTGCTTCGTCTTGTGTTGGGATTATATAAGACATATCTTGATCAACAGAAGTGATGGCGCTGTTGTGTACTATTTTGTGTTTGTGTTCTACTGGTTTGCACATTTTGCTTCGAGCTCCTGTTGAAGATTGAAATATTGAAGTTAGGAAAAATTGTGCAGAAATATATAATTAGATTTTTATATAACTACAGGCAAAATAGTTCTTTTGATAGAAGCAGCATTGTCTGTTATCTCGGCACTGAAATCTGAAAGGAACACAGAACTAAGTGATCTCAGATCAACCTTAGCCCAGTTGTCCCATGATTCTGAGAGGGTAGTAATCTAAAAGATACCCTCACACTGCAAGCTCAAGGTCAATGAAGATGCTGACAGACTGGATAAAGAGGGAGCAAGGGTGCCTTAAGATGACAACCTGGTGGTCTATGAAGCAAAAACCATCGCCAAAGGTCACTACAAATCAAAGTGGGAGCAAGAACATCTAAAACACAACAAGGATGATGGATATTACCAACCACCCAGAAGGGACCAGACTGTCATACTTCGCTTCCGCACGGGTCAGAACAGAATTGAGACACCACCTGTACACTAGATTCAAGAAAGACACTAATGACATGTGCCCCTGTGGCTTGGTGAGTATGACAGCAGAACATATCCTACAGAACTGCCTCCAGTATGCAGATATTAGAAGAAAGAGGTGGCCCACTTACATCAGAGTCCAGGACAAACTGTATGGTATAGCTGACAATCTGAGTTAAACATCGTCATTAATTAGAGAATGCGAAATCCAAAACTAATGAGAACGCAGAAGACGAAGAGGAATAGAACTATATGTTTCTCATGAGGTAACTTACTACCGTTGGTGTGGAACGTGTGTGTCTAAATGACCGTCAAGTTATGTTGGCAGCGCTTTTGGTAAGGACATCAATGTCAGCAGATTGAAGGTCAGAGGGTAGACAAAACTTGATCTTCCAGCTCTCCATGATCTTCCAGCTCTCCAGCTTTCTCGCAAGGGGCGGAAAACCCATCCTAATAAAAAAATATTGTGGTACGGTAACAGAAACAAGAGAACATTATTGTGGTACGGTAACAGAAACAAGAGAACAATATTGTGGTACGGTAACAGAAACAAGAGAACAATATTATGGTACGGTAACAGAAACAAGAGATACATTTGTTGCATCAGTTGAAGGTTCTATCTAAAACAGAGGGATTGGCTTCATTGTACTGGGCTTTACCACATATGGCTGGGTCCCTCTCCGCAGAAATGGCACGCCACCTACCGGAGTATTGAACAAAGCATGAACTCTGTAGTTCCGGCAAAATCCTAGGGTCTCTGGGGAAAAAAAAATTGGACTCGGGAACAGAACAGCGCGGTCCGTATTCGAACTCACGACTTTTGGAACGTAAAGCAAAGACTTAATCAGTTAACCACAGATACTGCCAAAGGGTGAAGGGGGTGACTTAGGCAACTGGAGCAAACCAAGTACATTAAGAACGAACAGCCAGCATCTAATCTCTACGTCACAAAGACTGACAAAGGGTGAAGGATGTGACGTTAATCAGGCAACTGGTTTCACGATAGAGCGAACCAAGTACATTAAGAACGAACAGCCAGCATCTAATCTCTACGTCACAAAGACTGACAAAGGGTGAAGGATGTGACGTTAATCAGGCAACTGGTTTCACGATAGAGCGAACCAAGTACATTAAGAACGAACAGCCAGCATCTAATCTCTACGTCACAAAGACTGACAAAGGGTGAAGGATGTGATGTTAATCAGGCAACTGGTTTCACGATAGAGCGAACCAAGTACATTAAGAACGAACAGCCAGCATCTAATCTCTACGCCACAAAGACCCTCTTGTTACTTACTGTCATTTAAAGTAATTGATGAAACATAATCTGCTTCGGTAAACATGTCTACCGTCTTCGTCAGGGAGCACTGGGCTGTTGACATCTGATGCATTACTCTTAACGGCCACTGGCCACCACCTGCGTAGCTTGTGATAACCTGGTAGCAAATAAGACGCTTGTTACAATCATACAATTATGACAATTCTAGAGATTTCAGTTACACATTTGGAAGAATATAGATAAGGAATTAGAAGAGGAGTCATCATCATCATCATCATCATCAAATAGCTTGTTCTGAGCAGAACTTTTCCCCTCTAACAGTCGTTTGGAGATTCTCTCTATCATATTCCAGATGTCCTGCCTCTGCAGCATTCATACTTAAACCATCAGTTACATCTGGAATCCATCTTCTCCGTGATCTGCCTCTTCTCCTCTTTGCCGGTATGCCTCCTTCCATGATTCCAGAAATAAAAGCTGGAAATGGGGAAATAGAATTAGAAATATTATGTTGAACACTAATTGAGTATTAATAATAATAATAATTCCTCTCGCACAGGTATATGTTACAAGTAATTTTTCCACACCGTTCTATCCTGGACAACTCGCTCAATTATTTATGGGTTTCCTTAGGAAATAGAGCATTCGCCAATACAATATTTCTTCCAACATTATGCTCTTAGTTTCAAACATGAACGCTGACATCAAATGATAAAAGATAACTAGTCACGTCATAGATGAAATGTCTACGCACAGTTCAACCAAATAGATGTTACCTGCCCAACAGTTGCCCACACAGATGTTACCTGCTCAACAGTTGCCCACACAGATGTTACCTGCCCAACAGTTGCCCACACAGATGTTACCTGCCCAACAGTTGCCCACACAGATGTTACCTGCCCAACAGTTGCCCACACAGATGTTACCTGCCCAACATTGCCCACATAGATGTTACCTACCCAACAGTTGCCCATATAAGTGTTACCTACCCAGCATTTGCCCACATGGACGTCACCTACCCAACAGTTGCCCACATAGATGTTACCTACCCAACAGTTGCCCATATAAGTGTTACCTACCCAGCATTTGCCCACATGGACGTCACCTACCCAACAGTTGCCCACATAGATGCTACCTACTCAACAGTTTCCCACATAGGCGTAACATACCCAACAGTTGCCTACATGGGCGACACCTACCCAACAGTTGTATATGTCTCTCCCGTCGAAGCTCCTCGTCAACAGAAGTTGTTGCTGAAGAACTGCCTCGTCTTGAATGAAGGCGATACACTGGTATTCTAAACATGTCACAAATGTATAACTTAACATACAATTAATATAGCGTAGAACTAATATAACAGACTATACAATAACATAATTAATATAGCGTAGAACTAATATAACAGACTATACAATAACATATAATTAATATAACGTAGAACTAATATAACAGACTATACAATAACATAATTAATATAGCGTAGAACTAATAAAACAGACTATACAATAACATAACATTAATATAGCGTAGAACTAATATAACAGACTATACAATAACATAATTAATATAACGTAGAACTAATATAACAGACTATACAATAACATAATTAATATAACGTAGAACTAATATAACAGACTATACAATAACATATAATTAATATAACGTAGAAATAATATAACAGACTATACAATAACATAATTAATATAGCGTAGAACTAATATAACAGACTATACAATAACATAAAATTAATATACCGTAGAACTAATATAACAGACTATACAATAACATAAATTAATATAACGTAGAACTAATATAACAGACTATACAATAACATAAATTAATATAGCGTAGAACTAATATAACAGACTATACAATAACATAAATTAATATAACGTAGAACTAATATAACAGACTATACAATAACATAAATTAATATAACGTAGAACTAATATAACAGACTATACAATAACATAAATTAATATAACGTAGAACTAATATAACAGACTATACAATATCATAAATTAATATAACGTAGAACTAATATAACAGACTATACAATAACATAAAATTAATATAACGTAGAACTAATATAACAGACTATACAATAACATAAAATTAATATAACGTATAATTTTCTCGCCCGTATGTTGCCGGGGTTCGCAAGGAGCAAAGAATAGTAACACTGTGACCTACAAGGCATGTCGTAAGAGGCGATTGAGGTAGGGACCTAGGGAAGCTAGCCTAGTAAATAAAAAGTGTCGCAAAAAGTGGATGTGCTAGCCTACTTGTAGGCGCAAAACTGGCACAACATACAATCGTTCTTAAGCTCAGATCACATACAAATCACATACAAATTACAATTTTTAAAGCAGCACAAAATTCTTAAACAAAATGATATTATGTCACAAATTAAATATAACGCTCATTGTTCATTTGAGGATCATCTTCATCAGACATAGGACTTGTCCATCATTGCTCCGATCTCCTCCCAAGCGTGTATCTCAGTGTGTTTAGGCTAACAACTCCTGTTGTGTGTTGATTGATGTATCTACTGGGTTTTCTCTCGTGGTTTTCCCGTCTTGCCGCAACTATCGGTATGCACAACTTGCGCAACCGAGATAGAAAATACCTTTTATCTTTGTCGTTGAAATCTTCAGAGCTTATGTTTTCTCTGAGAGCGTTGATGATGTCGATTTTGTCCGTAGTAGACCTATTCTCAATCGTAGCATTGTCCACAAGTGCATCTGCTCTCTCAAACACACTGAAAACATACATGAGAATCTAAGCTCAGTGCACGTAACTCCGTCACACCGGCGAGGATGCTGACGATCTCCTACTCACGTGCAATTTGTTTGTGCATGGAAAAGAAATTTTTGTTTTACCTGAGCTCGCTGGCCTTATGTTATCGAGGCCATGTCCTGTCAAACATTTTAGCCTCATAGAATGTTATTTTTACTTGTTCTGAATGTGTTTCCCCTCTATTTTGTCACGATGTGTGCTTCGATCTTTCTCTTACACACGAAGATCTCAGCTTCAGTACACGAACTCTGTAGCACCGACGAGGGCACCCGATATTTAGTTAGAAGATGGTAAAGATATGTTGTAGGCATTTAAAAAAAATATTTTTCAAATGAGTTTTGCCCGGGCAGCGGTTTTCCAGTCTGTTATTCTCAAATTTTAACTGTTAATGGTTCATTTAGGTGCTCAACTTGAACACGGAATTTACTTTTTATCATCCGTCTCCGACAGGACCAGGAGCTCGATCTCACCTACACTGAGATCTGGGATCTCTGGAAAAGTATCCCGATAGCACCACGAGGGAGCGAACCGAGTATCTATGGAGCGAGAGGTGAGCATCTAACCACTACGCCACGGATACCTCCTATGTCAATATATCTACTCACTCAATATGTCTACTCACCCAATATGCCCACTCACCCAATATGTCCACTCACCCAATATGTCTACTCACCCAATATGTCCACTCACCCAATATGTTCACTCACCCAATATGTCCACTCACCCAATATGTCTACTCACCCAATATGTCTACTCACCCAATATGTCTACTCACCCAATGGGATGTTGAGTTCCTTGCATGTCTTAGACTTGAGAGATATAGTTCCTAGTAAGTTGCATTTCTCTTCATCCCAGTCAGATATGACACCGGAACAATGGTGTCCATTTATGGTACCATTGAAAGGTATCGCACTTTGCAAGCCACAGTATGAGGGCCACAAATTTTTAGTTACTGAAAAGTAAGAAGAAGATTACAAAACTAGGATTACATTCATTATAAAGTAACGGAACTAATATGAAACTAAACATCAGAATACTAAGAGCATGCATATTCCTAGTGGCAACGTATGAACATCAGAATACTAAGAGCATGCATATTCCTAGTGGCAACGTATGAACATTTAACAAAGCAGTGGACAAACATATATATGCTTCTGAATGTAAGTGTTATAGAAGAGTCCTCTGTATATCATGGATAGAGAAGAGAACAAACCGATCTATACAGAAAGAACTCAAAATCAAAGCAAACTGGTTGATGCTACAAATAAGAAAGAGAAAACTGAGATATGTTGGACATATAATAAGCCACGAGGGGCTGGAGAAGATCATAATGGAAGGAGGCATCCGGCAAAGAGAAGAGGAAGGCCACGGAGAAGATGGATTTTAGATATAACTGATGGTTTGAACATGAAGATTGCAGAGGCGGGACATCTGGCCTATGGGGAGAGAGAAATTCGAAGTACCTGTTGGGGTGGCAAAGTTCTGATCAGGACAAGATATTTGATGATAGGCTAACGGTTAAATGTGATAATAATTATACTATTAAACCCCAATTGTCATCGGCGCATTCTCAGACTGAGCTGGTAGGGCAGAGAGCCGAACACAGACCTGTGAATAAGAACAGGGTAGAATTCCATGATTATCCAGGTCAGGAGAAGAAAACGGCGGTCAGTCGGATATACCACGCGAAAGACACAGTCGAATGTCACTAGACAAGCATTTGAGAGGAACACGCAAGGGAAATGGAAAAGAGGACGTTCTAAACAGAACTGGAGACATAGTCTTCTTAAGGAACTGATGGATGATGGCATATCATAAGAAGACATAAAGAAAAAACGTCAATAGACCAGGCTAAGTGGAAGACATAAGTTGAGACACTATGCTCCTTAAGTAGGAAAGAGAAGTAAGTAGTTGAGACACTATGCTCCTTAAGTAGGGAAGAGAAGTAAGTATATGTTAAATATCACTAGACGCCCGAGTGGTTACCGGGGCCCAAATTTGGGTGTAAAGAATAGAACCACTGTTACCTGCCACGCATGTCGTAAGAGGCGACTGAGGAGGTCGGCATTGGGGCTAGCTACCCCACTCTGTAAAAATCACTAGATAGCTACAGAAACCACAACTAATAATATTCATAGCTTGACACCCGAGGAAAAACTCGCAAGGAGGGACTCATGGCAAGAAAATGGGAGAGATCTGGAAAAGATCGTCTTGGATAGGCGGGCTTGGCAGGCCTTGGTTGTGGACCTATGTCTCCCTAGGGGCAAAGGGTGAAGAAGAAGAAGAGAAATATCATTAGAGAATCATTTTTCTTTGTTATATTTTTCCTTGAGAACTAACCGACAAAGCAGTCTGTGACCGACACGTTGTATGCAGGTCAATATCTCTCTCTCTCTCTATATATATATAGGTGTGTGTGTGGGTGTGTGTGTATTGTTAAATGTACATGTTTATGTGCAGTAGCGTAATGAAGAGTACTGTCAACATGTACAAACAACTTCAACATGTACAAACTTCAACATGTACAAACTTCAACATGTACAAACTTCAACATGTACAAACTTCAACATGTACAAACTTCAACATGTACAAACTTCAACATGTACAAACTTCAACATGTACAAACTTACGAATCAAGTTCTTGAAATGTTCATTGCGGTAAGAATCCAATAGAGGAGGCAGGTCATCCTGAAATATGCAGATGTCATCCATTGGTGTCTCTGTCCACTTGCTAGAGCCTAATGTTAGACAATGGAAAACATAGACCTATCAGTACGGTAAACATAGACCTATCAATACGGTAAACATAGACCTATCAGTACGGTAAACATAGACCTATCAATACGGTAAACATAGACCTATCAGTACGGTAAACATAGACCTATCAATACGGTAAACATAGACCTATCAATACGGTAAACATAGACATATCAATACGGTAAACAAAGACATATCAATATGGTAAACATAGACACGTCAATACGGTAAACATGAAATATCAATCGGTAAACATAGACATATCAATACGGTAAACATAGACATATTAATACGGTAAACATAGACATATCAATACGGTAAACATAGACATATCAATACGGTAAACATAGACACGTCAATACGGTAAACATAGACATATCAATACGGTAAACATAGACATATCAATACGGTAAACATAGACATATCAATACGGTAAACATAGACATATCAATACGGTAAACATAGACATATCAATACGGTAAACATAGACACGTCAATACGGTAAACATAGACATATCAATACGGTAAACATAGACATATCAATACGTAAACATAGACATATAATACGTAAACATAGACATATCATACGGTAAACATAGACTGTCAATGAATGAAACAGCTACACTGTTTTCTTCTTTTTCTTTTCTCTAACTGTTTCCCACAGCGTCAAGATAAGAAGAGATTTCTAGAATAAGCTTTTGTATGCGCTTCTCTAATCCTGATTTCGCCTACAGTGTCAGAATAATAAGAACTTTCTATAACGGACTTTTGTATGCGCTTCTCTAAGTGTTTTTCCGTGTCTCTGTTATTTCTGTGGTAATCTTGCTTGGAGACCTTTGTTTTGTATTCACTGTATCGAAGTAACATTGCTCTTGAGGTGCATGTCTGTTGGTAATCTGCTTATGGACTGTAACATATAATTATTGTTTCTGATGAAGTTCAGTACTGATGTTGTACCACTTTTCCCTGATGTCTTCATTTCTAAACCTCTTTGTTACTCCCAGCATTCTGTGTAGACACTTCATCTCTGTTGTGACTAGTTTTCTTCATCATTGATGTCAACGTTCAGGTTTGACTGACAGCATAATGCCTGGAGACATATGTTTGAATAATGTTCCACCTTGTTGTGCCGGGCTATAGGAAGCAAGAATAGCATCACTGCGACCTAAAGGCATGTCGTAAATGCGACTGATGTAGAGCAAGGAAGGATCTAGTAAATAAAAGCGTCGCAGAAATCGGATGTGATGACCTACTTTTAGGCGCATAACTGGAACAACGTACAATTGCTCTTAGGTTCAGATCACATAGAAATCATACAGAATGGTTGACAGGTGGTCGTTGTAAGCTTCGTTGAAGAAGTATAATAATAATACTATTTGAGTGTTGATGGTGACATAGTTGAGTTTCAAACTTTGGTGTTATACGTCTATATAGTGACTGTATGTGGTGACATAGTTGAGTTTCAAA
This sequence comes from Arion vulgaris, assembly GCA_020796225.1. Lineage (NCBI taxonomy): Eukaryota > Metazoa > Mollusca > Gastropoda > Stylommatophora > Arionidae > Arion > Arion vulgaris. The sequence continues at coordinate 20,114,139 of CM036776.1, forward strand.
CTTTGGTGTTATACGTCTATATAGTGACTGTATGTGGTGACATAGTTGAGTTTCAAACTTTGGTGTTATACGTCTATATAGTGACTGTATGTGGTGACATAGTTGAGTTTCAAACTTTGGTGTTATATGTCTATATAGTGGCTGTATGTGGTGACATAGTTGAGTTTCAAACTTTGGTGTTATACGTTTATATAGTGGCTGTATGTGGTGACATAGTTGAGTTTCAAACTTTGGTGTTATACGTCTATATAGTGGCTGTATGTGGTGACATAGTTGAGTTTCAAACTTTGGTGTTATACGTCTATATAGTGGCTGTATGTGGTGACATAGTTGAGTTTCAAACTTTGGTGTTATACGTCTATATAGTGACTGTATGTGGTGACATAGTTGAGTTTCAAACTTTGGTGTTATACGTCTATATAGTGGCTGTATGCAGAAATTGCAAGCCACATGCTGAGAGTTGTGCACAAAGAATAAACTCTGTAGCTCCAGTAACAATCTTCTTAAACAGGGAGTTTAATTACACTCGCTCTGGCGCTAGGTGTTTTATCCTTTTGATCTTTGATAGATTTCTAAACTCCCCTAAACTCTTGTCAAATCTCTCCAGCTGTATCTTGTCATCACTTCCGCTTTGCTGCCATATTCATAATGTTTGTTGGTAGACACGCTCTGATATAACAAACAAATTCATCGTTATTAGGTTGAATGAGGCATGCGCGGGTTAAAGCTGTAATCCATACATAACAAACAAGAACAATGAAGGGTATAAATGAAACGGAATACTAACATTTGTTGTATTCAAATCTAATTTTCTCATAACGATTCTATCTTAACTTTATCCACGAATTTCCATATTGTTTCCCATCATGCAGTACATATCTATAATAGAGACAACAAGACAATTAACAATTAACTGCACAGATTCATCAAGTGGTATCTGCACAGAATAGACGGATTGAGATGAGATAGAGAGAGAAGAAAGAAAGAGGATTGAGAGAGAGAGAGAGAGAGTTAATAGGTACACAGACAAGCTATAGAAGAACGAGACAGATTCAAGTCAACTAAGAGTGAATATAAACACTGATAGACACATTGAGAAAACCGAGAATATAACAAGGATGTCCTCTTCCAGAACACACAGGAATACGAAAATATGGAAGCCTAGAATACACAAGAAGAGATTTGGAGGCAGAGATTAACGATATAAGAAAACGATGGAAAGTGTCCAAGAAATAGTTACAGATAGAACTCATGAGTTAATTGTTACCATATATCAACAATGAAGTTAGATCATATCAAAAGCAGACTTGACAAAATGCACATCACAGTAAATGGATGGAGCTAGACAAGTACATCCAATACTTACATACGATGCGAGTCTGAGATATATCAAGTGCTAGATAGAAATAAATACATACATACAGGATCAGAGCTGAGAGTTATACAGTGCTACATAGAACCAATCACTTGCATAGGATGAGTCTGAAGAGTTATACAGTGCTACATAGAACCAATACTACATACGGATGCGAGTCATGGACAGAAACAATAGATCGAACAATTCGAGAGCCCAGAATGTGTTTTATAGAAGAATGATGAGAATCCCATGGACTACTAAAATGACTAATGTGGAGGTGTTGAATGATGTCAAGACACAGAGAAAGCTTATCATCAATATGAGAAAAAGGCAGTCATCATTTTTCGGCTTGTGATGTGGAAGGGAGGTTTAGAACACAATGTAGCAACCGGTAAAATCGAGGGAGACGAGACAGAGGAGGACAGAGAGGGAAAATTGTGGATAGCCTGACTTCATGGCAGGGAAGGGCGTCAACATCTGAGATGATGGCACACACCAGAGACAGAAATTTGTGGAGATCTATGATCACCTACGTCAGCCGGCACGACCCCTGATGATGATGATGATATGAGCAATGATTGATAACTATTAAAATATTCTAGCCACGGTGGATGTGATCTACGAGCAAGGATCGACAGCTACAAAATACTTACTGATTCTATACTGAAGTGCGTTGTTGTTTCTGCGAATAAATTCCATACAAGTATATCTGGCTGAACTGAAGGGAACAATCAATAATTAGGTTTATAAATGTCATTCCTAGGTTTCTGGTTTATAGCAATACTTATGTGGCAGTCTGTGACTTAGCAGTAGTGAGCTCAATCATAACCCAAGAGATGTGCAGTCTGTGCTTAGCAGTAGTGAGCTCAATCATAACCCAAGAGATATGTGAGTCTGTGACTTAGCAGTAGTGAGCTCAATCATAGCCCAAGAGATGTGGCAGTCTGTGACTTAGCAGTAGTGAGCTCAATCATAGCCCAAGAGATGTGGCAGTCTGTGACTTAGCAGTAGTGAGCTCAATCAAAAGCTCAAGAGATATGGAGTCTGTGACTTAGCAGTAGTGAGCTCAATCATAGCCCAAGAGATGTGGCAGTCTGTGACTTAGCAGTAGTGAGCTCAATCATAGCCCAAGAGATATGTGAGTCTGTGACTTAGCAGGGAGCTCAATCACAACCCCAAGAGATTTAGTTTCTTTGTCTTTCCCCAGGTAGATGATGGAATTGTTGTCCACTCTGTGCCGATAAGAGTAGGAGTGGGAGCTTTCATTTGCGTTCCAGTGTTAGATGAGTCGCCCTTGTGTTATATCCGAGTTTATATAGTGTGCTCTTGATATTATCTATCCATCTTTTTCTTGGTCTTCCCTTGGCTCTAGTAACTGATCTATTTTTATTGTATGCTGTTATTGGTGGTTGGTTGTATTCCATTCTCATTAAATGTCTGAACCATTGTATTTGTTGTCTTTCAGTGTATTCGGTGCATGAAGTTATACCCACTCTGCTTCTGATGTCTTTCGATGTATTCGGTACATGAAGTTATACCCACTCTGCTTCTGATGTCCTCATTTGGATACCCAAGAGTACCCGGTTCAAACTCCACGGCGGGCAGTTTTAAAGAAAATTTGACCCGTGATTTTTTACGAAAATAGACCTCACGGTTCAGAAAGCAATTGCATACTACTGAACGTGTAAGCTGCAGTGGCGGCTCGTCATTATGGGCCAGTGGGGCCGGGCCCCACCAAAAATAATGTGTAACGTGTATTTAGTATTTTATAAATTAAAATATAACAACCCAAAATTATGATTTTTCCGAAAACTTTTGTCTGGCCCCACCAACAAAAATGATCACGAGTCGCCACTTATAAGCTGTACCTAGAAAATAAAAATGATCACGAGTCGCCACTTATAAGCTGTACCTAGAAAATAAAAATGATCACGAGTCGCCACTTATAAGCTGTACCTAGAAAATAAACAAACCCGTTTTAATGTGGTTGGTGACGACGTCATGTAAAAAGAATATGCCAGGATTTTCATCCATTCAATACTTATCTATTACTGATTACTGAACTGACGTCATGACAGTAAGATAAAATCGATAAATTCTCAGTCTCCAGAAGATATTGAGTGGTTTGCATGCTAATGGTTCCCGTTGTTCACTCTTTAAACTTACTCTTAATTCTGTCTCTCAAGCATCCAGTTCTGCGTGTACAACGCAAAATTCCATTTTTTTTCTTCCAAAACTCAGAATTGCGAAACAATTGTATTGTCATCAGCTAACAGGTTGTCGCTTAGCAACCGATGATCATTACCATCTTCTCCATCTTCAACTTTCCGGTATACAGTTTCCAGAACAACAAAATCAGACACAAACAAAAGCATCTCGAATGAAATTTACAGCTTGCAGTGTCCCACCATGCACTCAACTCAGTAGCTGAGAGACTAAACCAGGATATGTGAACATTGAGATTATCACTTTGCTCCTCTGTAAATCCGAACTGAATACTTCTGGTACGCACGGTGGACAACCCACCTCAACAGGAACAAGACACACGCCAACTTTAGAAATGACATCCTTAAGTATAGGGCTGGCTCAAATCTACAAGAACAGGCCAAGGATGTACAAAACATATTATTTTACTTACCATCCATTATCAAAAAGAGGCCATTTTGTATCTCCTCCTTTCATATCCATATCTAGACACTGGAAGGACCCATGTGGAGAACACAGCTTTCTCTTTGTCAATGGATACTTCTGCATGTCTGAATCTGTCAATCAAATGCCAATCACCATAAAGGGTGGGGTCTAACCAGCAACGCCGCCCATTGATGTCAGAGATTGTATTCTTGACTACGAAATGTTGAAAAAAATAAAAAAATAATACGTATAGTTACATAAGGCCTGCAAATATGTTCTCAATACCGCTCTATCCTGGACAACTTACTCAATCTATTCCATGGATTTAAGTTCGATATTTCTTGCCTCTTTAAGCGTGTTCGTTTCAGGGTTTTTCTTGGGCGTCCTGTCTTCCTTGAACTCTTTTCCCTCACTTCAATGCCTGCTTTGTTATTCTTTAATCATTTCTTCTCAACGTGTGCCCAATATAAAACCAAAAACAGAAAATAAGTTTTATGAAACCATGTACTTGTAGGTGCATAACTGGTGCAACGTACAATCGCTCTTAGACTCAGATCCCATACAAATCACAAAGAATGGTTTAACATGTGGTGGATATGGAGCTTTCAAAAAGAATATATCTGTTTATTTCTATATCACAAGATGTAATCAAGCAAATCAAATACTAGGAGAAATGCTGCAATTTTCAAATACAAACATGTCACAATGAACATAAAAAGAGCATTATTGAACACAATCTTTCTTCTAACATTATGCTATCAGTGCCAACCCTGGACACTGACATCTACTGATAGAAGAAAACTAGTCACGGCAGAGATGAAGTGTCTACACAGAAGTAAACTAGTCACGACAGAGATGAAGTGTCTACACAGAAGTAAACTAGTCACGACAGAGATGAAGTGTCTACACAGAAGTAAACTAGTCACGACAGAGATGAAGTGTCTACACAGAAGTAAACTAGTCATGACAGAGATGAAGTGTCTATGCAGAAGTAAACTAGTCACGACAGAGATGAAGTATCTACACAGAAGTAAATTAGTCACGGCAGAGATGAAATGTCTACGCAGAAGTAAACTAGTCACGGCAGAGATGAAGTGTCTATGCAGAAGTAAACTAGTCACGACAGAGATGAAATGTCTACGCAGAAGTAAACTAGTCACGGCAGAGATGAAGTGTCTATGCAGAAGTAAACTAGTCACGACAGAGATGAAGTGTCTACACAGAAGTAAACTAGTCACGGCAGAGATGAAGTGTCTACACAGAAGTAAACTAGTCACGGCAGAGATGAAGTGTCTATGCAGAATGCTGGAGTATCAAGAAGAGACCAGTTTAGAAATAAAGACATCAGGAAAAAGTGGGTACAACATCAATACTAAACTTCATCAAGAAACAACAAATTCAATGGTTCGACCAAATAAACAGATTACCAACAGACAGTGCACCTCAAAGAGCGATGTTGCTCCGATAGAATGGATACAAAGCAAAAGGCCAGCCATTCAAAAGGTAGACCTCAGAGTTACGTGTCACTGTGTGGAACGGAAGGGGATAAGCATAGTCACAAAGCTGAAAGTTTACCAGGCCATAGTGCTAACCACGCTGCTGTACGCAAGCGAGACATGGACAGTGTATAGCAGACACGCAAGAAAATTAAACCATTTCCACACAAGCTGTCTACGCAGAATACTAAAAATAAACTGGCAGGACAAAATTCCAGACAGCGAAGTCCTCACAAGAGCAAACAGTTGATGTATGGCGAGCTTGAAGGGGCAGACGTTTAGCTGGTGGACAGAAAACGCTTTAAAGACACTCTTAAAGTGTCTCTGAAATGCTTCGATATAGACAATACGTGCTGGGAATCCTTGCGCAAGATCGCCAAATGTGGCGCTGTAACAACAAAAGAGGAACCGAATAGCTGAGAATCATCGTATTGTTGAGTCACAGAGAAAACGAGCAGCGCGAAAAGACAGAGCACACAACACGCACATGTCTAACCTTGATCATGTATGCCCCACCTGTGGTCGGGGATTCTGTTCTAGGATTGACTCTACAGTCACCTCCGCACACACCAGAGAGGTGCAAAAGTACACGTCTGAGATTGTTGTCATCATCGCTTGCGATGGACGGCTATTATATATAGACCTCAGAGATAAGAGACGACGAAAGACGCTGTTTATGAAGCGCACACGACAGCCCGTTCTAGAAATCTCTACTTATCCTGACGCTGCAACAGCATTAGAGAAAAGACAAGAAAGAACGTAGAAAAACGATGAATTGGAATCCCTATTAATACCATCACTATTACCCTACAACCATCATCAAATAGCTTGCTCTGAACAGAACTTTGTCAACCCAACAGTTATACGAAATTTCTCTCTCTCTCATAGGCCAGATGTCCTGCCTCTGCAGCTGTCATGTTCAAACCATCAGTTACATCCTAAATCCACCTTCTCCGTGGTCTTCCTCTTCTTCTCTTTGCCGGTATGTCTCCTTCCATGGTCTTCTCCAGCCCTTCATGTCTTGTTATATGTCCAAAATACCTAAATTTTCTATTTCTTATTTGAAGCATCAGCCAGTTTTCTTTGATCTTGAGTTCTTTCTAGATAGATCTATTTGTTCTCTTCTCTGTTCATGATATACGGCGGACTCTTCTGTAACACGTACAACCACAACTGTCATTACTGTTACCGCGATGCAAGTCAAGCTTCATAGTACTTACGGCATCGCCCGCAAGTTTTAGGACAATGTGGAGCGTAGATTTGGTCTTTGTCGCACATATCCAGTGACGTAATAGCTTCATCACATTTTTCAACGTCTTCATCTCTGCAGGTGGATTTCTCTGTCAGACGAAATATTGCAGTCAATAAAACAAATGTTCATATTGAGTCAACGTTTATGAAATCAATTTAAAACAATTTTGATATTATCTGGAAAATTATGGGATCAATAAAAAAATATTGATATTAGAAGAAAATATATATCAATAAAAAAGATTGATTTTAACGGAAAATGGGCAAGATTTTAAATATTGGAAAAGGTTGATACGAAATTGAAAATGTTAAAATTCTGTACTTCGGGGAAGTGTTAATGTTATCGTTATCATCCTCATCATCATCATCATTAGCATCATTAGCATCATCATTATCATAGTCATCACCATCATGGTCATCATGATTAACATCACTATCATCAGTAACATCATCATGATCAGTAACATCATCATCATCATCAGTAACATCATCATCATCATCATCATCATCATCATCATCAGTAACATCATCACCAGTAACATCATCATCACCATCGTCATCATATTTCAACTCACAGTTGGAATAGTTTTGACATTGAGTAGAACGTTAGTGAGAAAAAAGAGAAACGATGTTGAAAACAGAGTGGAAATAGATTTTGAAAGTGAAGAGTATAGAGTTGAAATAGATTTTGAAAGTGAAGAGTATAGAGTGGAAATAGATTTTGAAAGTGAAGAGTATAGAGTGGAAATAGATTTTGAAAGTGAAGAGTATAGAGTTGAAATAGATTTTGAAAGTGAAGAGTATAGAGTGGAAATAGATTTTGAAAGTGAAGAGTATAGAGTGGAAATAGATTTTGAAAGTGAAGAGTATAGAGTGGAAATAGATTTTGAAAGTGAAGAGTATAGAGTGGAAATAGATTTTGAAAGTGAAGAGTATAGAGTGGAAATAGATTTTGAAAGTGAAGAGTATAGAGTGGAAATAGATTTTGAAAGTGAAGAGTATAGAGTGGAAATAGATTTTGAAAGTGAAGAGTATAGAGTGGAAATAGATTTTGAAAGTGAAGAGTATAGAGTGGAAATAGATTTTGAAAGTGAAGAGTATAGAGTGGAAATAGATTTTGAAAGTGAAGAGTATAGAGTGGAAATAGATTTTGAAAGTGAAGAGTATAGAGTGGAAATAGATTTTGAAAGTGAAGAGTATAGAGTGGAAATAGATTTTGAAAGTGAAGAGTATAGAGTGGAAATAGATTTTGAAAGTGAAGAGTATAGAGTGGAAATAGATTTTGAAAGTGAAGAGTATAGAGTTGAAATAGATTTTGAAAGTGAAGAGTATAGAGTGGAAATAGATTTTGAAAGTGAAGAGTATAGAGTGGAAATAGATTTTGAAAGTGAAGAGTATAGAGTGGAAATAGATTTTGAAAGTGAAGAGTATAGAGTGGAAATAGATTTTGAAAGTGAAGAGTATAGAGTGGAAATAGATTTTGAAAGTGAAGAGTATAGAGTGGAAATAGATTTTGAAAGTGAAGAGTATAGAGTGGAAATAGATTTTGAAAGTGAAGAGTATAGAGTGGAAATAGATTTTGAAAGTGAAGAGTATAGAGTGGAAATAGATTTTGAAAGTGAAGAGTATAGAGTGGAAATAGATTTTGAAAGTGAAGAGTATAGAGTGGAAATAGATTTTGAAAGTGAAGAGTATAGAGTGGAAATAGATTTTGAAAGTGAAGAATAGAGTGAAATAGATTTTGAATGAAAAACAGAGTGGAAATAGATTTGAAAGTTGAAAACAAGCTGAAAATAGTTTGAAAATGAGAAGAAGAAAGTGAAAGATGGTGACAGAGGTGACTAAGAGATTCTTAGTTAAACAAAATATATTAGAATCTTCCTCACCTTTTCTAGACATGCGCAGTTCGTAGTACTCAATCCCAGGAGGAGGTTTGCCATCATGTTCTGCTGGACAGATCACACTGAAATACACTAACACAGAGAACTCTCCTTCCTGGACACTCGGAAAACGCTGGAAACAGAAGTTATGAGTGAGTTATTATTCCTGTTTGTTGGCCTACACGCTCTGACATAACCAATGAAAGGCTCGCCTTAGGTTGAAAGAAGCGTGCTTAGGTTTAAAGAGGTTTAATCCTTACTTAACAAACAAAAATTCGAAAGGAGTCAATTCTTATTTGTCATGTTTGTATTCCTACACGATCTGATATAACCGTAACAAGGTTCGTTCTTAGGTTGAAAGAAGCGTGCCACGGGTTAAAGAAGTTTTAATCCCAGACCAAAATGGAAACAAACCAACAAGCAATTTTATTTATATTGAACTTTCAAACTAGCAATTTTATTTATATTGAACTTTCAAACAAGCAGTTTTATTTATACTGTACTTTCAAACAAGCAATTTTATTCATATTGTACTTTCTTCCAGAATTCATTTTTTGTGTTTAGGCTTGCTGACCTACGGTGGCGTCTGTGGCTTAGGGGATAGTCACTGGGTCTATTAACTCCGACGTCGTGAGTTCGAATCACGCTGCGGACAAATTGGTTGCAAATTGTTTCGCGTGGAATTTTACAGACGGACGTTAGCACCACCCGTTCAGAAAACAATGACAAACTACTGAACGTAATAATGTCTAGAAAAATCACAAACAACGTTAAAAAAGCTGGGGTTGAGTCGTCAAGCCCTGCAAAGGATATGCAATTAACTTTTTTGGCTCCCTACACGCTCTGATAAGATTCGTTCCCAGGTTGAAATAGCGTGCCTCAGCTTAAAAAGGCTTTAGTCTCCTGCTGCTTAGTCTCCTGATTAGTCTCCTACATAAGGTCGATTTGATTTGTATTGCAGCATTTCAAGAATACAGTCGTCTGTGTGTTGCCTAGGTTAGCAAGGGGAATATAAAATAGTAACACTGCCACTTACAAGGCATGTCGTAAGAGGCGAATGAGGTAGGGTATAGGAAATATTCACCACTTGTTAACCAATCTTTGTGATTTGTATGTAATTCGAGCCTAAGAGCAATTGTACGTTGTACCAACTATGCACCTACAAGTAGGCCAGCCCATCCAATTTCTACGACGGTGTTTATTTACTAGGGTAGCTTCCCTCGGCGCCTACCTCATTCACCTCTTACAACATGCCTTGTATGTCGCAGTGTTACTATTCTTTGCTCCCCTTGTGAGCCCCAGCAACATACGATAGCAACATATTTCAATATCTTTCAATATATTTTCATATCGATAGAAGACAACTAATCACGACAGAGATGAAGTGTCCACACAGAATGCCGAGGTAACAGGATGAGACCGGTTGAGAAATGAAGACATCAGGAATAAAGTGGGTACAACATCAGAACTAAACTTCATCAAGAAACAACAAATTAAATGGTTCGGCCAGGTAAGCAGATTACCAACAAACAGTGCGCCTCAAAGAGCAATGTTATTCCGATACAGTGGATACAAAACAAACAGCAGTCTACGCAAAAGGTGGATCTCAGAGATAACAGAGGCGACGAAAGACGTTGTTTATGAAGCCCACACAAAAGCCTGTTCTAGAAATCTCTTCTTATCCTGACCTTGAGATACAAAATAGGATTAGGGAAAAGAAACAAAGAAAAGATACTTAAACTTCCCAGACAGTATCTTGGCTGACTTCCTTCGTCTGAAGCTATCAGAAAGATATAGTCTCCAAGTTCCCAACTTAAACTTACCACACAGTATCTTGGCTGACTTCCTTCGTCTGAAGCTATCAGAAAGATATAGTCTCCAAGTTCCCAACTTAAACTTACCAGACAGTATCTTGGCTGACTTCCTTCGTCTGAAGCTATCAGAAAGATATAGTCTCCAAGTTCCCAACTTAAACTTACCAGACAGTATCTTGGCTGACTTCCTTCGTCTGAAGCTATTAGAAAGATATAGTCTCCAAGTTCCCAACTTAAACTTACCACACAGTATCTTGGCTGACTTCCTTCGTCTGAAGCTATCAGAAAGATATAGTCTCCAAGTTCCCAACTTAAACTTACCAGACAGTATCTTGGCTGACTTCCTTCGTCTGAAGCTATCAGAAAGATATAGTCTCCAAGTTCCCAACTTAAACTTACCAGACAGTATCTTGGCTGACTTCCTTCGTCTGAAGCTATCAGAAAGATATAGTCTCCAAGTTCCCAACTTAAACTTACCAGACAGTATCTTGGCTGACTTCCTTCGTCTGAAGCTATCAGAAAGATATAGTCTCCAAGTTCCCAACTTAAACTTACCAGACAGTATCTTGGCTGACTTCCTTCGTCTGAAGCTATCAGAAAGATATAGTCTCCAAGTTCCCAACTTAAACTTACCAGACAGTATCTTGGCTGACTTCCTTCGTCTGAAGCTATCAGAAAGATATAGTCTCCAAGTTCCCAACTTAAACTTACCAGACAGTATCTTGGCTGACTTCCTTCGTCTGAAGCTATCAGAAAGATATAGTCTCCAAGTTCCCAACTTAAACTTACCAGACAGTATCTTGGCTGACTTCCTTCGTCTGAAGCTATCAGAAAGATATAGTCTCCAAGTTCCCAACTTAAACTTACCAGATAGTATCTTGGCTGGCTCCATTCGTCTGAAGCTATCAGAAAGATATAGTCTCCAAGTTCCCAACTTAAACTTACCAGACAGTATCTTGGCTGGCTCCATTCGTCTGAAGCTATCAGAAAGATATAGTCTCCATGTTCCCAACTTAAACTTACCAGACAGTATCTTGGCTGGCTCCATTCGTCTGAAGCTATCAGAAAGATATAGTCTCCAAGTTCCCAACTTAAACTTACCAGACAGTATCTTGGCTGACTTCCTTCGTCTGAAGCTATCAGAAAGATATAGTCTCCAAGTTCCCAACTTAAACTTACCAGACAGTATCTTGGCTGACTCCATTCGTCTGAAGCTATCAGAAAGATATAGTCTCCAAGTTCCCAACTTAAACTTACCAGACAGTATCTTGGCTGACTTCCTTCGTCTGAAGCTATCAGAAAGATATAGTCTCCAAGTTCCCAACTTAAACTTACCAGACAGTATCTTGGCTGGCTCCATTCGTCTGAAGCTATCAGAAAGATATAGTCTCCAAGTTCCCAACTTAAACTTACCAGACAGTATCTTGGCTACTTCGTCTGAAGCTATCAGAAAGATATAGTCTCCAAGTTCCCAACTTAAACTTACCAGACAGTATCTTGGCTGCTCCTTCGTCTGAAGCTATCAGAAAGATATAGTCTCCAAGTTCCCAACTTAAACTTACCAGACAGTATCTTGGCTGGCTCCATTCGTCTGAAGCTATCAGAAAGATATAGTCTCCAAGTTCCCAACTTAAACTTACCAGACGTATCTTGCTGGCCCATTCTTGAAGCTATCAAGATATAGTCTCCAGTTCCCAACAAACTTACAGACAGTATCTTGGCTGGCTCATTGTCGGCTATCAGAAAGATATAGTCTCCAAGTTCCCAACTTAAACTTACCAGACAGTATCTTGGCTGACTTCCTTCGTCTGAAGCTATCAGAAAGATATAGTCTCCAAGTTCCCAACTTGCCCAGCACACAAGTCTCTTCACTGTAACAGATATCTCATATTTCATTGTTCTAATCTCGTATATCTCGTATTTCTATATTTGAGCATTGATTTGCATAAACTAAAAGACCTAACAAACTGAAGGGAACTGACATAAGTTTAAAAATCAAGTGTTTAAGAGCCTGCGTTTTTGTCCTGAGCAGAACTTTGCAACTATAACAGTCCCTAGAAATAGCTCCCCCGCTCATAAGCTAGATCTGCAACCGCCATGTCATGCTCAAATCATCAGTTACATCAAGAATCCATCTTTTCCGTGGTCTTCCTATTCTTCTATTTGCTGGGATGTCTTCTTCTGTAGTGGTCTTCTGTAACCATTCGAGTCGTTATATATATATATACGTGCAGTGGCGGCTCGTGGTCATTATTCTTGGTGGGGCCAGACACAAATTTTCGGAAAAATCATGGTTTTGAAGTATCGACTATTAGTCTATTCAGGGAATTTATTCCCTCTTTCGATTATTGGTGGGCCGGTCCCCACTGGCCCTTAATGACGAGCCGCCCCTGTATATATATATATATATATACTTCAATTTTCTCTTTCTTATTTGTAGCATGTCAGTTTTCTTTGATTTTGTGTTGTTTCTAGATAGATCTATTTGTTCTCTTCTCTATCCATGATCTACGGAGGATGAATAGATATATAGTTATAAATAATACAAGAGTAGGAAAGAGAAAGAGCGGGAGTGAAAATGGTATGAAGGCTAAATGAATATATATATAATGAAAGAGATAGAGAGAGAGAGAGAGAGAACAAGAGAGAGAGAGAGAGAACAAGATATAGATAGAGAGAGAGAGAACAAGAGATAGATAGAGAGAGAGAGAGAACAAGAGATATATAGAGAGAGAGAGAGAGAGAACAAGAGAGAGAGAGAGAGAAAGGGAGCGATATAAATTAACACTCACAGTCTCCTGGTTTCAGAAACGGGTTGCAGTTGCTATGTTTGGGTGCCTTAAAGTGCATTCCATCTCCTTTCATACATTCTATTTCCAAATGAGAACTCCTCCATTCCTCCTCACAGAGATCCTGGTGAGATATAAACAGATCAAGTAATATTTCCAAAGGAGAACTTCTTCACTCCTCCTCACAGAGATCCTGGTGAGATATAAACAGATCAAGTAATATTTCCAAATGAGAACTCCTCCATTCCTCCTCACAGAGATCCTGGTGAGATATAAACAGATCAAGTAATATTTCCAAATGAGAACTTCTTCACTCCTCCTCACAGAGATCCTGGTGAGATATAAACAGATCAAGTAACATTTCCAAATGAGAACTTCTTCATTCCTCCTCACAGAGATCCTGGTGAGATATAAACAGATCAAGTTACATTTCCAAATGAGAACTTCTTCACTCCTCCTCACAGAGATCCTGGTGAGATATAAACAGATCAAGTTACATTTCCAAATGAGAACTTCTTCATTCCTCCTCACAGAGATCCTGGTGAGATATAAACAGATCAAGTTACATTTCCAAATGAGAACTTCTTCACTCCTCCTCACAGAGATCCTGGTGAGATATAAAGAGATCAAGTTACATTTCCAAATGAGAATTTCTTCATTCCTCCTCACAGAGATCTGGTGAGATATAACAGATCAAGTAACATTTCAAGTCACATTTCAAGTCACATTTCAAGTCACATTTCAAGTCACATTTCTGAATATCTTGAAGCTCATGGCGTAATACAAGTCACAACGAAAAGTAAGGTAGATGGAAAGTAAACACGCATACTAGATCAGCGTCTCGACAAATGTATCTTTATTAAGCAAATGATGTGCCGCCTGTCCAGCGTGTTCGTAGCGCGTTGGACAACGGTGTGAGTGCGGGTTCAATTCCGCGAGCTCGCAGAAAAAGCCACAGGTTCTTCAGATTTACGGTATTCGTGGTACCGAACCAAAGGGTTACGATGTCCATGGCACCAAGTCGAAGAGCCTAAAGCTCAAGTGCTTCTGGATCGGGGAGAAAAATAAGCAAATGATGTAAGATAGTTTTCATGTAGACGATTGCTTGGTAACAGCCTGCATCAAGAGAATTTATCTTCATTATAAAACTAATTGTCTGTTTGTGTGTTAGAGGAGTGCAAGCACGAAGTCTTAAACTGATACCAATCAGTTTAGCTGCTGGAGCCACTTGAAGGTCACCTCATTCTGTCTGCCCACCTTGAGGCTTCACTCCAAATTTTCTATGTGGGTTTACTCCCATAACGTCGCTTTTCTTTAGGCTCCCACAAGGCAATGGATATATTTACCCATAGCTGGTAGTGTGGTACTTCGACAGTGGGGTTTATCCGCTAATTGTTAGATCTCATATCACAAGTAGAATGGGAAATTGTCGCATACCAGAACAGATGTTGTTCTGTGAACTTTGGAGGAAGAGGCACCAGGGCAGATCACTGCTCAGATATAAAGATGTCTGCAAAGCCTCAATGAACAACTTTTCTATAGGTCCCAGCACATGTGAAAAACTAGCTGATGACAGAGTTGTGTGGAAAATCGATATTTCGCAAAGGTGCAGAGTCTTTTGAGCTGAAAGACAAGAGAGAAAAGCGAAAACGTAGAGGCTGTCACAGAAACACACTTGCCAACTGACTGTCTGTAAAGACGAAAAAGGCTATATATATATATATCACACGTCTAGTGGCCACAAGATCGTCCAAGATTTTATCTTTGGTTCACTGACCTAGTAAGTCCGATTTCCTAGACTAATCAGAACCTTGTCACTCTTTGATCTCACGGTCAAAGTTTCCTGTATATAAAGGCCCCCAATATATATATTTAAAAACAAAAAAAGAATTGCTTAATTTGCTATTTTATTAAGAAAAAAAATAAATAACTTATTATTTTATTTCATGCAAAATAACAAATTGAAAATTTCAATTATTATGATATGGATAATTATTGCGATACAATCACAGACTATTTATCTCCTCCTCTCCTCCTCCACCCCACTAACATCCATTTTGTTTATTTTTGGAAAGTTAGGAGAGGTAACAGATTTGCTCAATTATTTTTTTATCTCCTGTAATATTCAGGGAAGACAATAATTAATTAATTATTTCCTTTATATAAATCTTTTTTTTCTTGTTTTAAAAAAAAAAAACCATAAGCGACCAGCCAGCGTTATCTTTAGTGGTTTCTATGTCCTTCATTTCAAACACTGCACATACCCCAGCTACACTTAAATCTCCTTCCAGTCTCCCTAATTATTTTAATGCACCGACTTATCTAATTAAAGATGGACACCGCTGTGCATAAAGTCGAATGATCCTCTTGAATTCATCTTGGTATAATTCTCTCAGCGATCAATGCAAGAACAAATAATGTGTACAACAACAATTGCGCTACAGGAACTAGCAGCATGCATAATCTTTACAATCATCTGATACAGACGAAGTAGTTGAGGGTCTTCCAGAATGTAGTGTCATCAATTCAGTTAATATTTAGCATAAATATTTCTGTCCCTCTTATGATCTCATAACACACCCGTGTATTGTCGGGGCTTGCAAGGGGAGCAAAGAATAGTAACAATGTGAACTACAGGTATGTCGCAAGAGGCGACTGAGGTAGAAGCCTAGGTGGTTACCCTAGTAAATAACAAGCATCGCAGAAATTGGATGTGTTGGCTTACTTGTAGGTCCATAACTGGTCCAACGTACAGCGGCTTTTATGCTCAGATCACATTCAAATCACAAAAAGTCGTTTAACAAGAGGTCGATATGGAACGTTCGAAGAAGTGTCGTCGATCCAACCCCTAACCACCTTTTCTAACCACCTTTTACCGTATGAATCAGGAGACAGTGGTTCTATTCTTCACTACAAAGAAAACCAAACAGGAGATATCATCTTTATTGGTCTTAATTAAACTGTCACAATTTGTAATGTCAACAGACGCCATTTTGGAGTTAATATCGTTTGATAACAAAAGGTGTATAACTCGTTTTGCTCGTAAGGTCCCATAATCCGAATGCTCACTCATTTTTCTTATCAGTGTCGACTTATCTCCCTTCTCTATTTAAACATGATTCTAGAACCAAGAATTTAATCTATTTAATTTACTGCATTGTTTTGTTGCAATTTTGTTCATTTGATGTTGTTTGTATTTTGTTCATTTGATGTTGTTTGTATTTTGTTCATTTGATGTTGTTTGTATTTTGTTCATTTGATGTTGTTTGTATTTTCTTTGATGTTTTTTTCCATTTTCTTGATCGTTTTTATTCAACATATTCTCATTATTTACCTGTCTATTTACTTTCACCTATCTATCCTCTTTCTCTCTCCTCCTCCCTCTCCTCTCTCTTTCTCTCTTCCCATTTCCTTCCTCCTCCCCTTCCCTCTCTCTCTTCCTCTCTCTCCTTCCCTCTCTCTCCTTCCCTCTCTCTCCTTCCCTCTCTCTCTCTGCCTATCTTTCTCTCCCTATCTCTCTTTCACTTGACAATTGTTACTGATATATTAAATTATTCCATACACTCATCACTTCCTTCCATCAATTCTCCTTCTCTCCCTCTCTCTCTCTCTCTCTTTCTCTCATTCACTTCTCAATTTCTCAACAAGTTTCCTTTCACTCATTGCTTCCTCTTTCCAACTCTCTTTCTTACTCTCCCTCCCTTGCTCGCTTCTCTCTCTCTCATCTCTCTCCTCTCTTTATCTCCCGTCATGTTAACTTCTCAATTTTCCAACAATATTTATACACACTCATTGTTTCCTCTTTTCAATTATCTCTCTCTATCCCACACAACTGTACACTTATTACTTCATCCCATTGCCCCCACACCCACATCTCTCTATCCCACACATCCACATCTCTCTATCACACATTTCCTACATTTTCTCTTATCCCACACAATGTACACTTATTACTTCCCTCCTATTGCTCCCACACCCAAATCTCTCTCTATCCCACACACCCACATTTTCCCCTCTATATCCCACACAATTGTACACTTATTACTCCATCCCATTGCCCACACACCCACACCTCTCTCTATCTTGCTCATCCTTGCTATCTCTTCTCTCTCTTTGCCTTTTTAAGCCGGGTTGGGGCATAGGCCCTCAACCAAATCATGCCAAGTCTTTCTATCTCTAGCTATCTCCTGCAGCTTCCTCCAGCTCTTCTTTATATTGTTGATCTCCGCCTCCAAATCTTGTCTTATGCATTTCTCGGCCTCCCTTTCTTTCGTTGTCCCTGCGGGTTCCAGGCAAGGACCCTTCCTGTTATATTTCCCTCCGGTTTTCGCAAAGTGTGTCCTATCCAGCGCCAGCGTCTTTTTTAACCTGTTCGTTCACTGGAATCTGTCTGTTCTCTCCATAAGTTCCTCATTTGTGACTCTATCATACCATCTTATTCCCTCTATTCTGTGCAGACACCAGTTGATGAATGTTTGCAATTTATGCGCTATTGTTTTGCTATCTCTTACCTCATTGGTTAACCTGCGTATCGTTCTGAAACTGAAACCACCGCTCAATGGGCAGAAACTTGGCTCCTTGTTCCAAGGGGCTGAAAATGTATAACTGTATATAGCAATGAAATGTATCATTTTATTTAGCAATGAAAATGTATAACATTATATAGCAATGTCAGAAACACAGTCTCCAGAGTACATCCTGCAGTCATGTCCATCATATATACACCAAACATGAAACGAAACATGGCTCATGCAACAGAAGCTTCATTTACATGAGCAAGCTTATGGAATTTTTAATTTCTACTTCGAGGAACCCCTGCCAATCTCAACCTATAAAACTTCATAGACGCAAGACCTGCATCATCATGAGAGATTTAGCTAACAACGAGCAAAATAGAACACGAAACATGCATGACGTCTTAAAGATGAAAGAATACAGAAATGATATAAAAGTTGAAATGTTTAACTTTATATAACAATGAAATGTTTAACTTTATATAACAGTGAAATGTTTAACTTTAATATAACAGAATGTATAATGAATGTTAACTTTATATAACAGTGAAATGTTTAACTTTATATAACAGTGAAATGTTTAACTTTATATAACAGTGAAATGTTTAACTTTATATAACAGTGAAATGTTTAACTTTATATAACAGTGAAATGTTTAACTTTATATAACAATAACATATAATAATATTTACCTTATTTGTTGAAACATTAGTTATGAAAACGCTCAGAAAGAAAAGCATCGGGAGCAATGAGAAGTTACTAACTAACCCTGACAGTTGGTGGATTCGAACCTCAACCTAAACATAATTTGTTTCAAGGAGCTAACTAATCGTCAAATTAGATATAATTTGTCCAAAGAGAGCTAACTTTGATAATAAAACCCAACACGGAACCTAGTGCAAAGTGAATAAGATGGTAAATGTAGAAGAATTAGTGGCATCTTACCTGTCCATGGCCACTCGTCCAGTCGAAGTCCAGCGCTGTCACAAAGGTTAGGGTCATTGGTGTTTCTTAGTGGCCCTAGGATCCAAGCAGAATACTACAGGATAATAATAATACCAGAACACACATAACGTACACAATAGCGCACACACACATACACATATATACACACTATATACATACATATATACATATACACACCATATCACATATATATATATATTCACACATACACACACATATATACACATATATACACACGCATACGAACACACATATACACACATATATACACACATACACACAATATACACACATAACACACATATATACACACACATACACACACATAACACACACACATATATACAACATATATATCACACACATATATACACACATATATATACACACATATACACACACATACACACACATACACACACACACATATACACACACATATATACACACACATATATACACACACACATACACACATACACACACACACAAACACACACATACACACACATACACACACATATACACACACATACACACACACACATATACACACACATATATACACACACATATATACACACATATACAAAAAATTGTTGATGCAAGAATGTCATCACATTATGTTGACAGATATTTTGATGGCATATTTAGCTAAGATCAAAGTGTCGTGACAGTACCATGAAAGTGTATATTAGCATCATAAGCTCAATGATGTAGTAAGACATCATAAAGATAATGATGTGAGTAGCATCATAAGAATGATGTGTAGTAAGACATCATAAAGATAATGATGTGTAGTAAGACATCATAAAGATAATGATGTGTAGTAAGACATCATAAAGATAATGATGTGTAGTAAGACATCATAAAGAATGATATGATAGTAGATAGTGTAGTAAGACATCATAAAGATAATGATGTGTAGTAAGACATCATAAAGATAATGATGTGTAGTAAGACATCATAAAGATAATGATGTGTAGTAAGACATCATAAAGATAATGATGTGTAGTAAGACATCATAAAGATAATGATGTGTAGTAAGACATCATAAAGATAATGATGTGTAGTAAGACATCATAAAGATAATGATGTGTAGTAAGACATCATAAAGATAATGATGTGTAATAAGACATCATAAAGATAATGATGTGTAGTAAGACATCATAAAGATAATGATGTGTAGTAAGACATCATAAAGATAATGATGTGTAGTAAGACATCATAAAGATAATGATGTGTAGTAAGAAATCATAAAGATAATGAATGAAAATCAAAGATATATCCTTTGTAGATGCATCAAAAGATAAGATGTTATTAGATTTCTAGGAACATGTTAAAAGGTCAATAGTATGCATTGTTTAGACTCATAAAGATAATGATGTGTAGTAAGACATCCTAAAGATAATGATGTGTAGTAAGACATCATAAAGATAATGATGTGTAGTAAGACATCATAAAGATAATGAAATGAAAATCGTGATATATCCTTTGCAAGACGTCGCCATCAACAACTGTAAACGAGTTATTGATTTTCTAGGCAACATTTATACGGTCAATAGTTTGCCATTGCTTTCTGAACTTTTTGGTCTATTTTTATCGTTCCACAGAAACGAAGTTTCTTCCAAACTGCCCACCATGGAGTTCTACGCATGGGTTGTGATCGAGCATGGGAATGAAATGATAGTGTCTGAGGAGTATATCTGCACGCAAGCCTGGGTTGGTCAGCCAGGAGGCAGAAGGTTAAAATCGAGGAGTATACCTGCACGCAAGCCTGGGTTGGTCAGCCAGGCGGCAGAAGGTTGAAATCGAGGAGTATACCTGCACGCAAGCCTGGGTTGGTCAGCCAGGCGGCAGAAGGTTAAAATCACCTAGAGTCGAACGACTCACCAGACTAACCAGGGAAGACAGATCTCGTTAGCACATCATAGCAAATGTCTAGAGATAAAACTAACAATAAGATATGTTTCTAGAAACTCTCTCTTTCTCTCTCTCTCTCTCTCGCAATCCACGTTTCCAGAAACTCTCTCTCTCTCTCTCTCTCTTGCGATCCATGTTTCCAGAAACTCTCTCTCTCGCGATCCACGTTTCCAGAAACTCTCTTCTCTCTCGCGATCCACGTTTCCAGAAACTCTCTCTCGCGATCCACGTTTCCAGAAACTCTCTCTCTCTCTCTCTCTCTCTCTTGCAATTCACGTTTCCAGAAACTCTCTCACGATTCACGTTTCCAGAAACTCTCTCTCTCTCTCTCTCGCGATCCCCGTTTCCAGAAACAGAATGTGTCAGCGAGGAAGAAATCAACACATACAAATAACTCATTAGTAAAGTAAAGGAAACATTTTTCATACCTCGAGGTCTATGTGGTAATATGGTGTTAGGCCCGTATTTGACATTGACCGTCGGCCCACGATGGGTTATGCGGTCAACATCACGTCAGCCGTCTTTACTTCCCAGTGCTTTTCCTGGTACTCTACTGAGTCTGGGTTGACCTGAGGGCAGTTGAGACTGGAACAATATTCCACGTCTCCCAGGGAATTGAACAGTTACGCTATTGTGACTTTCTATGGATAACTCAACAGCCATGGATAACTCAACAGCCATGAATAACTCAACAGCCATGAATAACTTAACAGCCATGAATAACTCAACAGCCATGAATAACTCAACAGCCATGAATAACTTAACAGCCATGAATAACTCAACAGCCATGAATAACTCAACAGCCATGAATAACTTAACAGCCATGGATAACTTAACAGCCATGAATAACTCAACAGCCATGAATAACTCAACAGCCATGAATAACTCAACAGCCATGAATAACTCAACAGCCATGGATAACTTAACAGCCATGAATAACTTAACAGCCATGAATAACAACCTGTAATCAGCCATGAATAACTCAACAGCCATGAATAACTCAACAGCCATGAATAACTCAACAGCCATGAATAACTTAACAGCCATGAATAACTTAACAGCCATGAATAACTTAACAGCCATGAATAACTCAACAGCCATGAATAACTCAACAGCCATGAATAACTCAACAGCCATGAATAACTCAACAGCCATGAATAACTCAACAGCCATGATAATAACGCTATAACAAGCCATGAATAACTCAACAGCCATGAATAACTTAACAGCCATGAATAACTCAACAGCCATGAATAACTCAACAGCCATGAATAACTCAACAGCCATGAATAACTCAACAGCCATGAATAACTTAACAGCCATGAATAACTCAACAGCCATGAATAACTTAACAGCCATGAATAACTCAACAGCCATGAATAACTCAACAGCCATGAATAACTTAACAGCCATGAATAACTCAACAGCCATGAATAACTCAACAGCCATGAATAACTCAACAGCCATGAATAACTCAACAGCCATGAATAACTACAATGAATAACTCAACAGCCATGAATAACTCAACAGCCATGAATAACTCAACAGCCATGAATAACTTAACAGCCATGAATAACTCAACAGCCATGAATAACTTAACAGCCATGAATAACTCAACAGCCATGAATAACTCAACAGCCATGAATAACTCAACAGCCATGAATAACTCAACAGCCATGAATAACTTAACAGCCATGAATAACTTAACAGCCATGAATAACTCAACAGCCATGAATAACTCAACAGCCATGAATAACTCAACAGCCATGAATAACTTAACAGCCATGAATAACTCAACAGCCATGAATAACTTAACAGCCATGAATAACTAACAGCCATGAATAACTTAACAGCCATGAATAACTCAACAGCCATGAATAACTCAACAGCCATGGATAACTTAACAGCAATATAAGATCAGACCATGAGATAATAAATGCGCATGAAACTTAAATTCTCGGATGATGTATGAGCCGGCTCTTATAACTACACACCATGTCTTCACGACAGATTGATAACTCAACAGCATGCAAACAACAGCGATGAAACTAACACAGATAAATAACAACATAGATAACACAGAACATAGACGTACAAACAAACACAAGATGAATAACAACATAGAATAACAAACAAACATGAACATACACATGAATAACAACAGCATGAATAACAACACAGACATACAACAGCCTGAATATAGACGATAACAACACCAAATACAACGCATGAACAAATAGACGCATAATAACCAACATACCACGAATAATAGACGCATGAAAAATAACACATAATAACTGCAAACCACGAAACTAAAGATAATACTCACCATGAATACTCACGACATTGAATATAAATCTTGATAACTTAGCACATGAAACGATGCTCTGGAAATAACAGCCAATAGACTTTCTAAAATAAACATACAACTAAACATAATAACTCAAAGCATGATAACTAAACATACAACTAACACCCTAATAACTAACACATGAATAACTAAACATGAATAAACATATTCCATATCTCAACAGTCATAATAACTAGCTGTCCTGAGCAGAACTTCATGACCAACCCAAGATACCTCCAGAATAACTCACCCTGAATAACCAGATGATACCGCCATTCTGCAGCCATGAATAATTCAAACCATCAATAACTAACATCCTGAATCACCCATTGTCTCCAGATGAATACTTCCTGTTCTCTCTTCCAGCATGATCTCCTTCCATGATAACTCTCCAGTCCATCGTGTATTTTTATATGCCAATATAGAATGATGAGAAGACTCCTCCTAATCTAACACCAGAATAAAAAAGAAAAAACGAGAAAACCAAAGAGATCTCTAGAACCATGCACAGCAGAATAACTCAACGATGCCTGAATAGTAAACCATTAAAGACCTGAAAACAGATAGCAACGAACCATGCAGCATGGAGAACTATACCCGCCATGAATAACCCACAGCCAGAGAAAGCACTAATAACTAACATGCCCATTTCTCACGTTGATAGCATCACAGTTTTCATGATTATTCTACTAAAGATCTCATTGATCTCTTCTCTGCCATGATCTACGATGAATCTCAACACCTACAAAAGACTAGAGCAGAAATTGTAAAGATAAGTCTCAAGAACCGAGATAACTGTAGGCAGGTGATATCTGCGGCAATAACTCAAAGACTCAGAAAGCTGAAGAGAGAATATGAAAGGCAGAAATCAGTCTTCAACAGACCATGAATAACTAGCATGACTCAACAATGATATTTACACTCTTATCGATAACTAGATCAGTGAATATTCATCTAGTTAAAAATATGCCATGAATCAACACTGATCTCCCATAATAACCACAGCATGGTCAATAAAAGAGCATTAATAAAGTCTGACTTTAATAACGCATGGTTTCTGACTCCTGGACTTCATCTTACTTACATCCATGAAAGATAATCACAGAATATTACAGCCATGATACTAGCATGGATTAACCAGCCATTGATAATTAACAGCCATGAATAACTCAACAGCCATGAATAACTTAACAGCCATGGATAACTTAACAGCCATGAATAACTCAACAGCCATGAATAACTCAACAGCCATGAATAACTCAGCAGCCATGAATAACTCAACAGCCATGAATAACTCAACAGCCATGAATAACTCAACAGCCATGGATAACTTAACAGCCATGAATAACTCAACAGCCATGAATAACTCAACAGCCATGAATAACTCAACAGCCATGGATAACTCAACAGCCATGAATAACTCAACAGCCATGAATAACTCAACAGCCATGAATAACTCAACAGCCATGAATAACTTAACAGCCATGAATAACTCAACAGCCATGAATAACTCAGCAGCCATGAATAACTCAACAGCCATGAATAACTCAACAGCCATGAATAACTCAACAGCCATGAATAACTCAACAGCCATGAATAACTCAACAGCCATGAATAACTCACAGCCATGAATAACTCAACAGCCATGAATAACTCAACAGCCATGAATAACTCAACAGCCATGAATAACTCAACAGCCATGAATAACTTAACAGCCATGAATAACTCAACAGCCATGAATAACTCAACAGCCATGAATAACTCAACAGCCATGAATAACTCAACAGCCATGAATAACTCAACAGCCATGGATAACTTAACAACAAATATTAAGATCATGACCAGAGATCAACAATATGATGCCGCATGAAATGTAAATTCTCGGTGATGCATGAGCCGGCTCTGTATAAACACACACATGGGTTCTTCTACTGTACAGATTGTGCACACCGCACAGACGTGCAAACAAACACAAGATGCACACGAACATAGACGTACAAACAAACACAAGATACACACGAACATAGACGTACAAACAAACATAACATACATACGAAAACAAACGCAAAAACAAACACAACATACACACGAACATAGACGCATAAGCACACACAACATACACACGAACATAGACGCATAAGCACACACAACATACACACGAATATAGACGTACACACACACAACATACATGCAAACACGAACATATGAATGATAATGTACTCACCTTCATATACCTGCACGACATTGTTACTTCTTTTGATAAACTTCATGCACGTGAAACGATGTGCTCTGGGGAAATAACACCAAGTAGATTTCTTATATAAACATACAACTAAACATACAACTAAACATGTAACTAAACATACAACTAAACATACAACTAAACATGTAACTAAACATGTAATTAAACATATTCCCACATCTCCGTCATCATCAAATAGCTTGTCCTGAGCAGAACTTTGCCACCCCAAGAGTCCTCCGAAATTTCTCTCTCTCATAGACCAGATGTCCGCCTCTGCAGCCGTCATGTTCAAACCATCAGTTACATCCTGAATCCATTTTCTCCGTGGTCTTCCTGTTCTTCTCTTTTCCGGTATGTCTCCTTCCATGATGGTCTTCTCCAGTCCTTCGTGTATTTTTATATGTCCGACATAAAATGGATGAGAGAAGACTCCCTTACCAATCCCTCATATGGACACCAGAGGAAAAAGAAAACGAGGAAGACCAAGAGAGACTCTGCGTAGAACCATCACCAGAGAAGGCTCAACGATGGGCCTAGTAAACATTAAAGACCTAAAACAGATAGCAACGAACCGCGAGACATGGAGAACTATGACCTCTGCCCTATGCCGCCCACAGGCCCAAGAGGAAAGACTAACTAACTAACATACCCCAATTTTCTCTTTCTTATTTGTAGCATCAGTCAGTTTTCTTTGATTTTGAGTTCTTACTAGATAGATCTATTTGTTCTCTTCTCTGTCCATGATCTACGTAGGACTCTTCTGTAACACTTACAAAGACTAGGAGGCAGAAATTGTAAAGATAAGTCTAAGAACCGAGATGAATGTAGGCGGGTGATATCTGCGGCAATGAAGCTCAAAGACTCAGAAAGCTGAAGAAGAGAAATATGAAAGGCGGAAATCGAGTCTTCAAAGACCATGACTATCTAGCACTGACTCAACGAATGTGTTTGTCTCTCTTATCGATAACTAGATCGTCGTAATTTTCTATCTAGTTAAAAAATATTGCTATCAGATCAATCACTGATCTCCCATAAGGCCACAGTGGTCAAGCAAAAGAGGGGTTTAGTAAATGTCTTACTTAATAACTGTCTGGTTTCTGACTTCCCTCGTGACTTTCAT
The DNA here is from genome assembly GCA_020796225.1 of Arion vulgaris. NCBI lineage: Eukaryota > Metazoa > Mollusca > Gastropoda > Stylommatophora > Arionidae > Arion > Arion vulgaris. The sequence continues at coordinate 20,140,472 of CM036776.1, forward strand.
TTCTTCTTTACATCCCATGAGAAGGGAGTTAATCAAGTTATTTTATGCAGCATCGAGTCGAGCGATTGCTGTAGTTAACGACCATTTTTTTCAAATAAATCTTGTAACAATTCTCTCTGTGCTGTGTCTGGTTCTTTCCCTTTATTTCTTTCATTATTGAAAGTAATATTTTTGGTTAATCTTGTTAAATACGCCGCTGTAAAAGTGATCTGTATCTAGGAGCTGAATGTGTGGATATACATAAAGAAAAGGGAGAGAGAGAGGGCGTGTAAACAATTAAAGGAATGGGGGTGAATCTACAACGCTAACAGACTACAAGAATACCAAATGAAATGTGTTATAGACAAGAATACTATAATGAAATGTGTTATAGACAAGAATACTATAATGGAAGTGAAAGAATTATAGTAAACCAATATATAACAGGTACCGCTAGTTGACACACGATGCTAGGCGTACTGAGGAAGAGATCGGAGCAACTTATGGACTTAGTCATTTGTTCGATGTACAGTGATGATGATCCGACAACTAAATTTGCTGAGAGACATACTGAGGAATAGATCGAGCAACTTATGGATAATAGTTTCGATTGCAGTCATGATGATCCGGCGACTAACTAAACTATTGTCTAGTTCAGTTTGAATATTCATTGCACTGTGACATGTCCATGGTGCTCCGATCTCCTTCGCAATATCTCAAACAGCGTCCAGCGACTGACCGTACCAGTTCGATTTTGATTGATGAGCCTACTCATATACCTGTTGTGCTGTTCTTTTCTTGCTACACCAATCTTCAAACCCAACTCCTGCAATCTAGTATTTGACGTGGATTGGTTTAAATGAAGATCTTCTCTGCGGCCACACTCTATGAGGGCGTTCAAGATGTCAGCTCTGTCCATTGGCTGGTCCTCTGATATGGCGGCAGTGCCAGTCTGTCTGCTCTCTCATTGCCAACAACACCCATGTGCCCCGGAACGAAGAGAAGTGTAATTCTGCAAATTGTTGACGTCTGCAGCGATTCAGTCCATTGCCTGCGCACCGAACCGGCCTCCACCTTTCGGATCATACTCAATGAGTCACTCAGAATGCACGCATGAGTGTAGTTTGTGACTCTAGCCAGAGTGGTGCATTGGTCACCGCCAGTACCTCCATTGTCATGCTGCTTGTTGTCATACTGAATGCACCACTGGCTTCCTTGACCATTCTGCCACATGAACTTGCAGAGAAGACCCATGCAGACTTTACGCGACGAACTACCGATCCATCTGTGTAAATCACAACGTCGTCTGCATTGCAGTTTTCATCGATGATGGCTTTGATGTCTGCATCCAATATCGCGAGATTTCCCTCTCTGCAATCTTTGTCAAATTTAATGATGGTTGAAAAAGTGTTCCAGTATATTGAAGGCATCGGTATCCATTCTTCCCCATAGTTAATATTGTTGAGCCCGAGTACCAGCTGAACAGTATCTGCGGCACGGCCAACCCATGACTTGCCCGCTTTAACCGATGTCCACCACTGGTGCTGAGCTGTTCATGCAATGGGTGATCCTTTTTGACACTTATTTTGAGATAGACACGTGCTCTAGATATCTTGACTCTATACTCTATGGTCATTGTCTATTGTGTTTTCCTAGGTGGTGGATGATGGAATTAATTTTCTACTCTTGCCGGCTCAGGGGTGGCAGTATTAATTTGCGTTCCAGGGTCAGATGAGTCGCCCTTGCTGTTTTGTATGGTCTTGATATTATCTTTTCATCTTTTTCTTGGTCTTCCCTTGGCTCTAGTACCTGGTTTATTTAAAAATTACATGCTGTTATTGGTAGTTGGTTGTATTCCATTCTCATTAAATGTTCGAACCACTGCATTTGTTGTCATTCAATGTATTTGGTGTATGAAGTTATGCTGACTCTGATTCTAATGTCCTCGTTTCGTAGTCTATATTTGCTTGATTCATTGAATGATTATAATGTCCTCATCATTCATTTGGTGAGTAACATGGACTCGATCTCTTTCTTCGGAAGATCTCAGCTGCAGAGCTCGAAATCTGATCAATGTCCTGTCTCGATGCATATTTGAATTGTGAATATATTTTGTAGAATTATTTTGTAATCTTTCTAATGAATTTTCTAGGGCACAGAGCTTGTCTGTTCTTGTCCCAGGTTTCAGTCTATTTTGTCACGAGTTAGGTCTTTCAAGTCTGTTTTTCTATATTGGTGCAGCAGGCTTTCCACTGCTCTTTCAAGGCGCAGGCTTTCCAGTATCTATTTTGGGCAGAGGTTTAGTCTGCTCTTTCTAATGTCTCGGTTTCTAGTCTATTTTTTATGAGCATGCGCTTTCAAGTCTTTTCTCTGTTCATTTTGAAATGCTGATGGATTCATTTCTTGTGCTCAATTTAACATGAGACCTGATTTAATGTCCGTCTCCGATAGACTAGGAACTGCGATCTCATTTAACGCTGATCAGTTAGTCTCACCTCTTGTTGAAGTACTGCCTGTCTGTCCCTCGTCGCGTAACAGTATAAGGCGATCTGACTAAGAGTGATATTATATTGGTGTTAATTTTCTTCATTACTAATGCCTGTTTCTAACAATTTGGACAACTAGAAACATGATTTTAACTAATTTTAATATTCACAGGATGCTGATTCGATTTAAATTTTTAACAATTTGGTGTGGTTTCGCTGTCTTTCTAATGGCCTCAATATTTTGCAATAGCTATATTGGTGATGAAGTTGCGATTATTAATGTTGTCAATATATTTGGTGTGTTTTAAACTCTGAAATCAATGTCAAAACCTATGTAGTCATATTAGTGATGAATGATGCAAGACATCTGATTCTAATGTCCTCGTTTCGTGTCTATATTTGTGTTGAGTTATGCTGACTCTGATTCTAATGTCCTCGTTTCGTAGTCTATATTTGGTGTATGAAGTTATGCTGACTCTGATTCTAATGTCCTCGTTTCGTAGTCTATATTTGGTGTATGAAGTTATGCTGACTCTGATTCTAATGTCCTCGTTTCGTAGTCTATATTTGGTGTATGAAGTTATGCTGACTCTGATTCTAATGTCCTCGTTTCGTAGTCTATATTTGGTGTATGAAGTTATGCTGACTCTGATTCTAATGTCCTCGTTTCGTAGTCTATATTTGGTGTATGAAGTTATGCTGACTCTGATTCTAATGTCCTCTTTTCGTAGTCTATATTTGGTGTATGAAGTTATGCTGACTCTGATTCTAATGTCCTCGTTTCGTAGTCTATATTTGGTGTATGAAGTTATGCTGACTCTGATTCTAATGTCCTCGTTTCGTAGTCTATATTTGGTGTATGAAGTTATGCTGACTCTGATTCTAATGTCCTCGTTTCGTAGTCTATATTTGGTGTATGAAGTTATGCTGACTCTGATTCTAATGTCCTCGTTTCGTAGTCTATATTTGTGTATGAAGTTATGCTGACTCTGATTCTAATGTCCTCGTTTCGTAGTCTATATTTGGTGTATGAAGTTATGCTGACTCTGATTCTAATGTCCTCGTTTCGTAGTCTAACTATATTTCCCTGATTCATTGAATGATTGATAAGGACATCATCATTGCACTTCGGTGAGTAACCATGGTTACTCGATCTCTTTTACACAGGAAGATCTCAGCTGCAGAGCTCGAACTCCGCAGCAATGACGAGGGTCCTCGATGCAATTTAGAAAATTGTGAATATATTTTGTAGGAATTTTATTTTGTAATCTTTCTAATGAATTTTTCTACGGGCAGCAGGCTTTCCAGTCTGCTCTTTTCCACGGGCAGCAGGCTTTCCAGTCTGCTCTTTTCTATGGGCAGCAGGCTTTCCACTCTGCTCTTTTCCACGGGAAGCAGGCTTTCCAGTCTGCTCTTTTCTACGGGCAGCAGGCTTTCCAGTCTGCTCTTTTCCACGGGCAGCAGGCTTTCCAGTCTGCTCTTTTCTACAGGCAGCAGGCTTTCCAGTCTGCTCTTTCCATGGAGCAGGCTTTCCAGTCTGCTCTTTTCTACGGGCAGCAGGCTTTCCAGTCTGCTCTTTTCACGGCAGCAGGCTTTCCAGTCTGCTCTTTTCTACGGGCAGCAGGCTTTCCAGTCTGCTCTGTTCGATTTTGAAATGCGAAGGGTTCATTTCTGTGCTCAACTTTAACATGAGACCTATGTTATATCGTCCGTCTCCGATAGGACTAGGAACTCGATCTCATCAACGCTGAGATCAGGTTAGGTGCTCACCTCTTGTTCCGAAAGTACTCCGCTCGCTCCCTCGTGCAGGCGTAACAGATATCAAAGGCGTATCTGACTAGAGGATATTGGGGTGCGTGTTAATATCTTCATTAAACTCAGCATGCCGAATATTCTAACACAATTGGACAACTAGAAACATGTAACTAATTTAATATTCACAGGATGCCGATTCAATTTATTATTTAACAATTAAGAGAGGTTTCTTTCTCGCTGTCTTTCTCTCAATGGCCATCAAATATTTTTGCAATAGCTATCAAGCTGTGATAGAAGGCATTATTAACATTGTCAAATTATTTGGTGGTTTTTTTAAAATTTTGAAACGAGCATGTCAAAAAAAAACCGAAGTGTCAAGAAATAAAGTGACGAATGATAAGAAAAATAAATATGAAACCGTTTGTTTCCTTATGCTGCTCTTTCATTCTCTCCCTCTATCTATTTACTCTCTCTCTCTCTCTCTTTCACCATATTGGCAGATATATTTTACTTATTTTATCAATATCTTTCTCTCTTTTTTAGCTCTCTCTCTCTCTTACTCCATATTGATAGATATATTTTACTTATTTTTTCTTCATTCCACACATTTTCTCTACTTTCACATCTCTCATTATCTCTTCTCTCTCATTCTCTCTCTCTCTCTCTCTTTCTCCATATTGGTAGATATATTTTACTTATTTTTTCTTCCTTTCACACACACACACACACTCTTTCTCTCGTCACATTTCTCTTTCTCTCTCATTTTTTCTGTTCTTGACAGACTATTTACTTATGTCTTCTTCCATATTTTATATATATTCTACTTATTCTGTTTCTGTATAAACCATTCATCTATTCATCTATTTATTTTGTTCAGTTTACTTTTCTTCATTATTGTATTTATTACTCTATTTTGCCTTTCTTCGTTTTCTTTAATCTTTCTTTAAAACATATTTCAATCATGGAATGTAATTTTCTATTTGTTTTTCTTGCTATTAGTCTGTTCTCGGAGCATCTGCCTGTTCTTTTTTTCCTGATTAAATATTTATTTATTTTGTTCTTTTCTTGTGATCTTTGATATTTAACTTTTGTTTTCGTGTCAACTTTTGTTAATATGAATTGCTTTATTTTATTTTCTTGTTCTTCTATCTTATTACTATCTTTCTCATTTTGTTACTGTCTTTTTATCTTTGCTATTTTTCTCGTTTCTCTTGTTCTATCTCTCTTCTCTTCGAGTTGTACAGTGCTACATAGAACCAATACTGACATACGAATGCGAGTCATGGACAATGAACACACAGATCGAAAAATCTCTGAGGGCCATAGAAGAATGATAAGAATCCATAGACTGCAAAAATGACTAATGTGTTGAACGAGATCAAGACACAGAGAAAGCTTATCTTATATATATATATATATAAGACAAAGATCAATGGAATTGTGTGTCTGTCCCAATTGTTTGGAGATATCTGGACATCCTACGGAATTGAAATTTAGTAAGAAGGTGTCATTCATGGATACGAAGAGGGAAAAATTATCAAACTATACTTTTTTTACGCTTCTATAACCATATTTCCAACTTAACGCACATGGTATTTCTGAATAGAAATCACCAAAAGCGTATATCCATGATTTCACGACGTTGCCGGTAACGTGATCATGGTGTTAATTTCCGCTGGTAAAGAGTGTAATCACAAAGTACGGTAGTTTTACAAAATACAAAAGCATTGACAAAAACACAGCAACGTTTCGAAAAAACAGACTTTTTTCAAGGAAACAATACAACAAAGTAACATCCCACAGCGCACTGTATACAGATTTTGACAAAGATTATTACTTTTCGCTCAAGCCCTTAATGCTATGATAACGTCACTGTTATTATAACGTATTTCTAACACAGTTGTTTATAAGTTTATGTAGTTGTAGATGATAGCGAGCTTGCCTACATTGCAGTAGACTTGCGCTCGATTCACGTTCAGACCAAATTGTTTTTTTTTAAACATATCGATAAGTTAATAAATCTGAATAAATTTAATTTGTCAATTGTTATTTTTCAACTTCCACGGGAATTCAATTGTACCGGGTTTTACTGGCAATCGAAATGATGGACACTTTAAATTGTTATATGTCAACTTTCAAGGAAACGGTAATTTTGTTGTATCAGGTTTTACTGGCGGATGTATGGAGAGAAAACTTATTGTTTTTTTATGGAGAAGGAGCAGATTTGGAAGCAACTTGGCATGTTTCTTTAAAGAACTTTACAAATTAGATTTAAACTAAATTCTTCGTGCGAAGAACGAGTAAACTGCTAGTCACTAATATAAGAAAGAGGCAATCATCGTTTTTTGGGCATGTGATGAGGAGGGGATGTTTAGATCACATTGTGACAACCGGTAAAATCGAGGGTAGACGAGACATAGGAAGACAGAGAAAGAGAACATTTTGGATGACCTGACTTTGTGGCACGGTAGAGCGTCAACATCTGAGTTGATAGCAAACACCAAAGATAGAGATTTGTGGAGATCCATGATCGACTACGCCAGCCGGCACGGTACCTGATGATGATGATCTCTCTTATTCTCATTTTCGTGTCTGCCTTCCTGCCTGTCTTCTCTTGCTCACTTTTTGTCTCTCTTTCTGCCTGTCTTCTTTTGCTCACTTTTTGTCTCTTTTTCTGCCTGTCTTCTCTTTCTCACTTCCTTTATCCGTTTTGTCTTTTTCTATTTCTGTCTGTACTCATTTTTGTATTGTCTTTCTTATGTCTGTATTCTGTTATTTATTGTGCTATCCCTACATTATGTCTGGTTTTTGTATTGTCTTCATTACATGAACCTGCTGTCATGAAGATGCAAATGTTTGAGGTAGTGAGAGAACAGACCGACTTTCATAAAAATCACATTTAGTCGTATTGGAAGGGGAGCATACTATACTGTTAGCCTGTGATGCAAGAAAACAGACATTGCTAACGCATCTATGTAATGATTTAAGTAAAACCATTTTCGAATTAAATTGTTAACGATTTAGAGCTTGGGAGACATGATAAGTAGTGTGTTTTCTCGTCGATGATAAGGAAAACAAACCTTCACGAAAAAATCAGTCAGTAGTATTGTACTAGACGTCCTGAATATGTCTAAATTCATAGCCAGTAGCGAACGAGAATAAGACTAAGAAGAAGAAGAAGGGTTTAGAGCATACGTTCCCAGACGTTTTCGGGTCACCGCCACCTTTTTTAATCGATGTTTCATCGATTCAATCGTTTAAAATCAATGGCTAATTTTTCTACCGGCATGCACCGCGCCAAAAAATATTGTGCACGTAGGACTAAAAGAGCGCAAAAATCAATGTAAATGTGACGTCGTACACAGGGATAAACTGAACAACATGTCTCCTTCAATGTTGTCTTTTTATGTGAAGACGTGAAGTAGGAGGCGATTGAAGTAGGAGGCGATTGAAGTAGGATGTTATTTATGTCGGTTTGTTAATTGTTATAGTGCGGGTTTATAGGTTTCATTTCTTCGTTGTTTCTGTTCCACTTTAATTCCATCGTAGTTTCCTTTCATTTTTCCGATGTGCAGTTCCTTTGTATGGTCATTATTTATTTGCTGATGGTAATGATGGTAACAAGACAAGATCACAGTAAGCACTAACGAAAATGCTGAATACTTCATACATGTGTTTATTTTATGTTGTTTACAGACTTTCAAAAACACGTCTGTACAGGCCAATGGTTCATGTCGTCTCCTCTGTTTACTCAATTACTGTTGCTATTCGTCACTACACAACACTACGTCGTTTTGCTTTTATTACGTCAATGTCTCGTTTTAGTGCTGCCATCTGTTTAGAGAGTGCAAACACTAAGTCTCTGCTATTAAATAATCTAAATATATACAAGCTACACACTAAAGCTAACTGTCTGGTTCCTCAGCTGCCACCTGGGGGAACTGGCTATCCACTACAGACGTACACAGGCTAAACTGAACAACGTGTCTCTTGCAATGTTGTCTTTTGAGGAACGGCAAATCATTTTGAAATGGCATTTACCTATGGAGTACCGTAAAAGGATGTTGTCTATCGCAGAACACAGGCCACAATTGCAGGTCTTCTTCAGCAAGAAATTGTTAGCGCGTGGGCAGCAATCACACTATACACTTTGGATAACGTAATGCGAGCAGCAGTTCGCCGCACTAATAAGCGTTTGGAGGCTAATGGAACTCACTTTGAGCACATCTAGTAACTGGTTTTTTCTGATCCAGAAGCACTTGAGCTTTCAGCTCTTCGGCTCGGTTCCATGGACATCGTAACGCTTCGGTTCGGTGCCACGAACACCGTAAATCTGGAGAACCTGTAGCTTTTCTGCCAGCCCGCGGAATTGAACCCGCACTCACAGGGAGCCAACTCGCTACGAACACGCTGGGCAGGCGGGCCTAGTAACTGTTTAAGTGAACAGTAACGTGTTTTCATATCATTCTGTACCAATAATTGTAGTAACATGTTCATCATCATCAAGAGGCGTATCCTTTATAGGACGTTGCTCTCTTTGCAGCGCATCTGAAATTTACTCTGTCTCTAGCCAGTTCACCCACTTTGTCGATGGTCATATTCATGGTTTCTTTAATATCTTGTAGCCATCTTCTTCTTGGTATGCCTCTGCGTCCTGGGACCCTGTCCTCTAATATTGTTTTCTCTCCAGGCCACCATGACGCTTGATGTGACCAAAGTATCTAATGTTTCTGTATAATTATAATAATTCCTCTCGTACCGTTATACATTACATAGGGCCTGCAAGTAATTTCTCCATACCGCTCTATCCTGGGCAACTCGCTCAATCTCCTCCATGGAACTGAGACCGATATTTCCTGCCTCTCTCAGCAAAGTTCGCTTCAGGGTCTCCTTAGGTCGACCTCTCTTTCTTGAACCCTTTGCATCCCACTTCAATGCCTGCTTTGATATTCGTTGATCATTTCTCCTCAAGGTGTGCCCAACATATCTCCATCTTCTCTTTCTTATAACAGTTGTCACCAGTAATGTTTCTGTATAGTATGTTGTTTATCAGCCAATTCTCTTTAACATTCAGTTCTTTCAGGACATCAGTGTTCTTAAGGGGACTACCAAACCAATGTGCAACGTATACACGTTCTTGACAAAGATCAAACATATCACAAAGACTGATTAAAATTGGTCGTATATAACGAACGCAAAGAAGAAGAAGAGGAAGTGTTCTTTTTGTCTGTACATGGTATTGGTAGGATCTTTGTAACATGTTTATACAGCATTTTATTTTAGTATCATTCAAACATTGCTGTTGTCATTTGTTCAAAGATCGACAATATCGCGCCACATGTGGTTATATTCAGCTGGTGGGTGTTTAATACGTATACAGTTTTTCTGGCGTTCTAAAAATGGATCGTGTAAGATGAACATAAGATGAATTAAAATACATAATTCAAATTTTAAGTGATTATTCAATCGTAAAATCACGAAAATAATTTATTTTTAAATATATATATATTTCTTCTATAAGCAGCCACCGACCCCTAGATCGTCTGAACGCCGCACACATGCTTCTGAAACCACTATAGAAGGCTTCAGCGCCCACTGGGTGGGGTTGGGGGGCGCTACAGCCCACTTTGGGAACCTAGGATCTAGATTATTAAACGCCCTTTTAAAGCCCATAATATGTATAGTGATGAGTTCCACACTCTAAACTTTATTCTACTATAATGTGTAGATAGTTATCTAATCTCAGGTGTCTCTGTGACATGAGAGGTTAGAGTCTAGATAGTTGTCTAATCTCAGAAGTCTCTGTGACATGAGCGGTTAGAGATGAGTTCCACACTCTAAACTTTATTCTACTATAATGTGTAGATAGTTATCTAATCTCAGGTGTCTCTGTGACATAGAGGTTAGAGTGTAGATAGCTATCTAATCTCAGAAGTCTCTGTGACATAGAGGTTAGAGTGTAGATAGCTATCTAATCTGAGAAGTCTCTGTGACATGAGAGGTTAGAGTGTAGATAGCTATCTAATCTCAGAAGTCTCTGTGACATAGAGGTTAGAGTGTAGATAGCTATCTAATCTCAGAAGTCTCTGTGACATGAGAGGTTAGAGTGTAGATAGCTATCTAATCTCAGAAGTCGCTGTGACATGAGAGGTTAGAGTGTAGTTATCTAATCTCAGAAGTCGCTGTGACATGAGACTTTAGAGTGTAGATAGATATCTAATCTCAGAAGTCTCTGTGACATGAGAGGTAACTTGCTCGCCTCTCGTTCTATAGATAATCGGTTCATTATCTCGTGACGTCATCGGTATATTTTTCCAGAGATCCCTGATCTCAATGTAGATGAGATCGAGTTCCTTGTCCTATCGGAGACGGACGATAAAACGTAGGTTCAAGTTGATCACGTACAAGGCCCCTAGGCAGTTCAAAATCGAGAAGAGCAGGCTTAAAAACCACTTTTAGGAAAAAATTCATTAGAAAAGATTATTAAATAAATATGCTACAAATTATTTTCATTATCTTCAAAATTACATCGGTGACCCTCGCCGGTGCCACTGAGTTCTTGCACATCAGCTGAGATCTTCCTGTGTAAGAAAGAGATCGAAGCACACATGGCTACTCATCCAAGTGCAATGATGATGTTCCTAACTGTCAATCAATCATAATATTTATCTTAATCAATATGAATCTGAATGCTATCAAACACTGGATTAAGAATGGATGAAATGAGGATTCAATCCTATCTTATCATATTAAGTTCTCAAATAACATTGGTACGTCACATCCGTCATAAGATATCTTAGAAGACGGCCCATGAAAAGAATGTGCTGTGATCTATTAGGACATGTAGTAACCCTCAGTTTCGATTCATGAGGTGATTTAATAAGACTTGTCGTTCTTGATGATGGAGGGATCTTCAGGAAGAGGGGGGCTTACAAACGAGAAGCGATAGATATGAATCTATAGTTTGTAGATGATATAGATAAAATATAACATTCTGACGTTGATGACAATAGACGGCGCCGTCTTAAACATGAATCGTTACATCATTTTGATTTCGAATGTTATTTTTCAAATGTTCCGTTGTGGAAAGACGGTTCATGAGAGGGTTATGCATGAAAGGGGATGAAAATGAACCAAGTGGGTTAACACTGGAGACAGTTTCAGCGAGTGCTTAAAATAGATTTGATATTTGGTTTTCTTAATGCATGTCTTATTACTTTCATGTGGGCGTCTGTAGCTTAAGCGATAGTAAACTGGATCCCATCCCAAACGTACCTGGTTCAAACTCAACGGCGGGCAGTTTGGAAACAAATTTGTTCCGCTGGATTCTTACAGAAAGGTAAAATTAGACCTCACCGTTCAGAAAGCAATGACAGACTACCGAACATATAAGTGGTGCCTAACAAATCAACGACTCGCTTACTGTGGTTGATGGCTAAGTCCTGTAAAGGATATGCCCCGATTTTCATTTGTCACCACTATCAACACTAATCTCTCTCACTATCAACACTAATCTCTCTCACTATCAACACTAATCTCTCTCATTCTGGTGCTCGACTTTCGTTCCATGTACTTGATTCGCTCGCTCTTGGAGTCATCGGAATATTTTTTCAGAGATACCTGTTCTCAGGGTAGGTGAGATAAAGCTTCTAGTCCTATCTGATAAGTATAATAAAACGTAAGTTCAGAGTTCAAGTTAAGCACGTGAAAGATCTCTTGATATTTGAACATCAATAAGAGTTAACTGTAAAGCCCCGCTGACGGGGCATTATTATTTAAAACAGAAAAAAGCTGCCAAATTTTATGTTACCATTTTCCAAACTACATCGGATACCCTCGCCGAAGCTACAAAGTTTGTGCACTCTCGCTTTAATCTTCCTGTGTGAGAACACAATCGGAGCACACATGTTTATTCACTAAGTGCAATAATAATGCTCATATTAAAAAAAGAAATCTCTAATATAAACACCATGATAGCTAGATGCAAAAATTACCACACAGCGCAAGACATTTATCTCTAATATAAACACAGCGCAAAACATGTCTCTAATATAAACACAGCGCAAAACATGTCTCTAATATAAACACAGCGCAAAACATGTCTCTAATATAAACAACCTCGCGGCTACTTTGCTTACAAAACTAAACGATCAGCAGAAGAAGAAGAAAAAACATGGGCTTGTGTTAATACTACAAGGGCTGCTATTTACGCTCTTAAGACTTTATCTTGATGTAGCTAAAAGGTACGGCTCGAGAATGAGCTTAGGTAGGTCTCCACGACATTGTTTCTCTTCTGTCCAGAAAGTAATAGGCTTAACCCTAGTAGGATAAGCTTTAGTGAAAGTGATTACTAATGATGACAGATAAACAAACACGTGAAGTTTGAAACCATTTTTGAAAGTACAGTAACAGATAACGTATTGGATAGACGCAAACTAACTGACTGACTAACTGACTGGCTAACTGACTGACTAACTGACTGACTAACCAATCAACCAATCAGCCAACCAAGAAACCAACCTACCGATCAACCGCCCGACCAACCGACTTACCTACTAACCGACTGGCTGACTGCCTGACTGAACTGACTGATTAGCTAACTCACTATCTAACCGGTTAAGCATAAATAATATATTTCACACAACATGGCACGACAACAAGACAGCACGACAGCAAAACAGCAACACAGCACGACAGAAACAAAACAGCAACACAGTACCACAGTACGACAGCAACGCAGCAAAGAACAACACACAGCAAGACAGCAACACAGTACGACAGCAAGACAGCAAAACAGCAACACAGCACGACAGCAAAACAGCAACACATCACGACAGCAACACAACAAAACAGCAAGACAACAACACAGCCCGACAACAACAAAACAGCAACACAGCACGACAGCAACACAGCACCACAGCACGACAGCAACGCAGCAAAACAGCAACACAGCAAGACAACAAGACAGCAACACATCACTACAACAACACAGCAAAACAGTGACACAGCAAAGCAGCAACACAGTAAGACAGCAAGACAGCAAGACAACAACACAGCACGACAGTGTAGATAAAAAACCAGGAATTGCATTAGTAACTTGAGATACAAGATGGAAGTTTGTAGACCGAGAGGAAGGGGGTGGAGGTGGGGGTGGAGCAGTAATCGATATAAAAAAAGTTTAATCTTTGAATTCTTAAACACCTGATACATGATCAAATTACGTTGTCAATGATTATCTAGGTAAACAGACAATATTTGAGTTGAATATAGTATAGTTTGAGTTGGATATGGTATAGTTTGAGTTGAGTATAGTATAATTTGAGTTGGATATGGTATAATTTGAATTGGATATAGTATAATTTGAGTTAGGTATAGTATAATTTGAGTTAGGTATAGTATAATTTGAGTTGGATACGGTATAATTTGAATTGGATATAGTATAATTTGAGTTAGGTATGGTATAATTTGAGTTAGGTATAGTATAATTTGAGTTGGATACGGTATAATTTGAATTGGATATAGTATAATTTGAGTTAGGTATAGTATAATTTGAGTTGGATATGGTATAATTTGAATTGGATATAGTATAATTTGAGTTAGGTATAGTATAATTTGAGTTGTGTATAGTATGCTTAGCCATCATCATCACCATCATCATCACCATCATCATCACCATCATCATCACCATCATCATCATCATCACCACCATCATCATCATCACCATCATCATCACCACCACCATCATCATCATCTTCACCACCATCATCATCATCTTCGCCACCATCATCATCATTTCCACCACCATCATCATCATAATCATTTTCAACGTCATCATCATCATGAGAAATAGTTGCAGTTATATATTCCACAAAAAACTATATCAATTTCTTACCTGTCTGCGTTATATTCAATAATACGGTAGGTGTGTAACCCTTCCTCGTGGATACACGTGCGGTTGTAAACCAGTTTTCTTTCCTTGCATTCTCCAAAGTTAGATTTGTGATATCCTGTCATTGGAGACATCTCACAATTTTGTAGATTGTTCTCTCGCTGCCGCCAGATTTGTCCATTCTAAAACAAAAACATACAATTCTACTCACAAGATTTGTAAAACTGTACATTTAGAATTATCAATGAGAATTATACATAATATAATACTTTCTTCAATTGTCTTTAGTGCCTGTCATAATGTTATCGACATAAGGAAATGAGGCATTCAATACCGCTTTTTAGGGTAATGTAAAACATAATTTTGGACAGCCTGACTTCATTTCACGGTAGAGCGTCAACATTGGATAGCCTGACTTCATGGCACGGTAGAGCGTCAACATCTGAGTTGATAGCAAACACCAACGACAAAGATTTGTGGAGATCCATGACCGCCTACGCCAGTCGGCACGAAACTTGATGATGATGATGTAGAACAAGAGGGACAGGAGCATATGGAATTTAATGGTCACATGGCTAGTGCTGTCGACGCGAAAGTGTTCAGGTTATCAGTCTTTCTTTATCTTCCTACAGAAACGAACTCATTGACTTTACCGAGGATTGAATCCGGTTCTCCTGAATAGGAGCCCACGCTCTACTCCTTTCGGCAAAACGCTCCACCTGTTTAAGTCTAAAGGCTCTAAGAGAGAGGAATTTACTTGATTGCCCCCGGGTTTTCCATATGGATCCGCCCATGTCAGCAGAAACTACACTAGCCATGCGCCCATTCTACCTCTTCTTCGAACATGGATCCGCCCATGTCAGCAGAAACTACACTAGCCATGCGCCCATGTCAGCAGAAACTACACTAGCCATGCGCCCATGTCAGCAGAAACTACACTAGCCATGCGCCCATGTCAACAGAAACTACACTAGCCATGCGCCCATGTCAGCAGAAACTACACTAGCCATGCGCCCATGTCAGCAGAACTCACTAGCCATGCTCCATGTCAGCAGAAACTACACTAGCCATGCGCCCATGTCAGCAGAAACTACACTAGCCATGCTCCCATGTCAGCAGAAACTACACTAGCCATGCGCCCATTCTACCTCTTCTTCGAACGCTCCTTATCAACCTCTTATCACTCAGTTTGATCTGTAAGTGATCTGAGCCTTATCAACCTCTTATCACTCAGTTTGATCTGTAAGTGATCTGAGCCTTATCAACCTCTTATCACTCAGTTTGATCTGTAAGTGATCTTAGCCTTATCAACCTCTTATCACTCAGTTTGATCTGTAAGTGATCTGAGCCTTATCAACCTCTTATCACTCAGTTTGATCTGTAAGTGATCTTAGCCTTATCAACCTCTTATCACTCAGTTTGATCTGTAAGTGATCTGAGCCTTATCAACCTCTTATCACTCAGTTTGATCTGTAAGTGATCTGAGCCTAAGAGTATGAAAATGACGGCTGTAGAGACGGAACATATGACATAAGAGAGAGACTAATTCCGGAGGACTGTTGGGGTGGCAAAGTTCTGCTCAGGGCAAGTTATTTGATGATGACGAGCTTCCCTATGCGTCTACCTCAGCGTAGTCTCTTACGACATGCCTTGTAGGTTGCAGTGGTACTATTCTTTGCTTCTGTTTCGGGTCCCGGCAACACACGAGGGCATGCGGCCATTAACTTTATTAGGCTCATGTCCCCCAGTCCTAGAACCCCCTTAAAAGCGATAGCAAGAGGATTAAAGACAACTTTTTGAAAACTACAGATATGCCTGGACCTATAAATTTCAAGTATGCCATTACAGAGAAATGGATGGAAGTTGAACATTGTACATATTTGGCTAGTAAAGTGTCAAACAACGAAGATACGATGAAAGAAATAAACTCTCGTATTGCTATAGCAGCTAGTGCCTTCACTAAATCAACTAATATCTGGCAATCTCAAGACCTTAGTTTATGCACAAAAGTTAAATTATTTAGGTCATGTGGGATTCCTGTACTGACCTACGATTGTGAAAGTTGAAATCAACAAAGAAAATTGATAAGAAACTGGACAGCTTTGAGAATAAATGTCTCCGAAAATTATTAAAAGTAAAATCGAGTAATTCGTTGCTAACAACACTGTGAGAGATAGAACACACCAACAACCCGTATCAAATATTATAAGGAAACGAAGGTGGAAATATTTAGGTCATGTTCTTAGATCAGACGAACAGAGACTAAATCGGCAAGTGTGGTCACCAGTTGGGAAAAGAAAACGTGGAAGACCATAGACCACTCTTCGAAGAACCATCCAACAAGAAAGTAAACTATTGAGATGTAAAACCATACAATATCTCCAACTGCTAGCAACGAACAGCATCACATGGAGATCTAAAACCTCTGCCCTATGTGCCGCTTTTGGCACGTAAGGAACGAACTAACTATTACAGAGAGGTCTTGACCTATAACTGTGAAATATATAATTTAAGACATACCTTGACATGAATGTCCTGTTTCTCTGCCCATTTGGGCGCATGACGGAGATACAACCACCACATCCTGGTTGTCCATGGTTTAAGCGCACCTTCTGCTGGGGAACTCTGCAAGAACTCGGGGAATCGGCATGTCTCTTGCGATGCTGAAAATAGAATATTGTGTATGTACAGACGGATTATTGTAATGTATAAATGTTCGTTAATCTTCTCGGATATAAAAGGGCTGCGGGTCCAATCCCACACTTGACGTTTCGCATGTGAGGAAAGCAATTGGTCATCCTACTTCCTGCACACTATTGTATAGAAGTAGAAAGTGACAGTTACTTCAAACCTACTTCGTCTTATATTCTTTTGTCGTCATACTGTTACCGGATTGTTGCACAATGTCCTGGTTGTCTGTTTTTGTATGCGGTTAGCCACTAGAACAGTGCAAGACAAAAGAAGAAACCATGACCTGGGCAACAACCTGGTAGCAGTGTGACACTGGGCAACAACCCGGTAGCATGTGACGACACTGACAACAACCGGTAGCAGTGTACGTCGCACAACCCGTAGCAGTGTGACGACCTGGGCAACAACCCGGTAGCAGTGTGACGACACTGGGCAACAACCCGGTAGCAGTGTGACGACATGGGCAACAACCTGTAGCAGTGACGACAAAACCATGTTGACATTGATAACATAATATTGATTAACAAATCGTTCTTGTTAGATTTGAATACAAATATATACAGGTATCTTTGTTTTTAGTTTAGTATTAATTTGTGTAGACATACCTGGACACATTGAGGGTGAGAATTGAAGAATGTGTTTAACTATCTAGACTCACTGATTGATTTTATCGATTGATTTATTAGTCCATTATCATTGTAGTTCGATGTTTAGTTGATGTGTTCAATCTTTACTATATGTATAGTAAAGAGAAGAATAACAATAGTTTAGATATAAGAACAATAAAATAGTTTAGATATAAGAGAACAATAACAATAGTTTAGATATAAGAGAACAATAGTTTAGATATAAGAGAACAATAGTTTAGATATAAGGGAACAATAAATAGTTTAGATATAAGAGAACAATAACAATAGTTTAGATATAAGAGAACAATAACAATAGTTTAGATATAAGAGTACAATAACAATAGTTTAGATATAAGAGAACAATAACAATAGTTTAGATATAAGAGTACAATAACAATAGTTTAGATATAAGAGAACAATAACAATAGTTTAGATATAAGGGAACAATAACAATAGTTTAGATATAAGAGAACAATAGCAATAGTTTAGATATAAGAGAACAATAACAATAGTTTAGATATAAGAGAACAATAACAATAGTTTAGATATAAGAGAACAATAACAATAGTTTAGATATAAGAGAACAATAACAATAGTTTAGATATAAGAGAACAATAACAATAGTTTAGATATAAGAGAACAATAACAATAGTTTAGATATAAGAGAACAATAACAATAGTTTAGATATAAGAGAACAATAACAATAGTTTAGATATAAGAGAACAATAACAATAGTTTAGATATAAGAGAACAATAACAATAGTTTAGATATAAGAGAACAATAGCAATAGTTTAGATATAAGAGAACAATAGCAATAGTTTAGATATAAGAGAACAATAGTTTAGATATAAGAGAACAATAGTTTAGATATAAGAGAACAATAAAAATAGTTTAGATATAAGAGAACAATAACAATAGTTTAGATATAAGGGAACAATAGTTTAGATATAAGAGAACAATAGCAATAGTTTAGATATAAGGGAACAATAGTTTAGATATAAGAGAACAATAGTTTAGATATAAGAGAACAATAGTTTAGATATAAGAGAACAATAACAATAGTTTAGATAGAAGGGAACAATAACAATAGTTTAGATATAAGAGAACAATAACAATAGTTTAGATATAAGAGAACAATAACAATAGTTTAGATATAAGAGAACAATAACAATAGTTTAGATATAAGAGAACAATAACAATAGTTTAGATATAAGAGTACAATAACAATAGTTTAGATATAAGAGAACAATAACAATAGTTTAGATATAAGAGAACAATAGTTTAGATATAAGAGAACAATAACAATAGTTTAGATATAAGAGAACAATAACAATAGTTTAGATATAAGAGAACAATAACAATAGTTTAGATATAAGAGAACAATAACAATAGTTTAGATATAAGGGAACAATAACAATAGTTTAGATATAAGAGAACAATAACAATAGTTTAGATATAAGAGAACAATAACAATAGTTTAGATATAAGAGAACAATAACAATAGTTTAGATATAAGAGAACAATAACAATAGTTTAGATATAAGAGAACAATAACAATAGTTTAGATATAAGAGAACAATAACAATAGTTTAGATATAAGAGAACAATAACAATAGTTTAGATATAAGGGAACAATAACAATAGTTTAGATATAAGGGAACAAACGTGAGAAAATAACCTTATCGCGTGGTAGTTTATGCGGAAGTGTGGAGTTTAGCATCTATCGCCATATTTGATTTGAATGGGCCCCCAGGAACCAGAAGTAAACAACGAACCGAAGACCGGTTCAAATTAGATCTGCTTTGTGCTGAGTTATCTCTCTTTGATCCGGCCAGGAAGCGTTGAAATACCGGAGCTAGTGATATGACAGAAGATAAATTTATTTGCCTCACAGAAATGAATATTGATGATTGAGAGATCGGATGTCTGGGAGGTCTAATTTGTAATAATTGTTGGCTTATATCGGTGGAGGGAGAGACTGTTAACATTTTTCCTTCCTCTAGTGCAGTGGTTCCCAAAGTGGACGGTACTGCCCCAGTGGGCGCTGAAGTCTTCTATGGGGGCGATAGTGGGTTCAGAAGCATTTGGAGGACTTTCAGGCGATCTAGGAGTCGGTGGCTTCTTATGGAATAAATTCAGTGGCGGCTCGTCATTAAGGGCAAGTGGGGCCAAGCCCCATCAATATAATATGTAACGTGCATTTATTATTTAATAAATTAAAATATAACCTAATCCAGAACCATGATTTTTCCGAAAATGTGTGTCTGGCCCCACCAACAAAAAGGATCACGAACCGCCACTGAATAAATCAATAATATATATTTTGAAAAATTATTATTCTTCGAATGCTCCCTATCGACCACTTGTTAAACCATTCTTTGTGAATTGTATGTGATCTGAGCCTAAGAGCGATTGTACGTTGTGCCAGTTATGCGCCTACAAGTGGGCCAACACAGCCAATTTTGCGATGCTTTTTATTTACTAGGGTAGCTTCACTAGGCCGCTACTTCAGTCGCCTCTTGCGACATGTCTTGTAGATCGCAGTGGTACTATTCTTTGCTGCCATAGCACTTCCCGGCAACACACGGCCGTAACTGTGTTCAAGATGAAGCACATATTGACCACTACTTTTTCAATAATTTAACAAAATAAGCAGTCATGTATCATTAGTTGCTATTTACATCAACATAAGAAGTCATGTATCATTAGTTGATATTTAACAACATAAGCAGTCATGTATCATTAGTTGCTATTTAACAACATAAGCAGTCATGTATCATTAGTTGCTATTTATCAACATAAGCAGTCATGTATCATTAGTTGCTATTTAACAACATAAGCAGTCATGTATCATTAGTTGCTATTTATCAACATAAGCAGTCATGTATCATTAGTTGCTATTATACATAAGCAGTCTGTATCATTAGTTGCTTATCAACATAGCAGTCATGTATCATTAGTTGCTATTTATCAACAAGCAGTCATGTATCATTAGTGATTATCAATAAGTCATGTATCATTAGTTACTATTTACATCGACAATATCAAACTGCTTTTACACGGAAAACTATTATAATGGAGGGAAGGGGCGTTACAAAATGTATGTCTTGCAAAATGGGCTATGGCCCGTAAAAGTTTGAGAACCTATGGTCTAGTGGCTGGAGATTGAACATCCTTATATGGTCTAGTGTGAGATTAGAGACCCATCCTTCTAACTAAGCTTTAAAATGGAAAATTAACAAGATTGTGAATATATCTTATCTTTGTGACATGAATTTACGCTAAAACCTTTTTTTTAAATAGATAAGATTGGAGAAGTATTAATGGAGAGAAGAGGTCAAAGAGGATGCTTGATATAGAGGATTGTTGGGTGTGTTTATGGATTATGGATTGAAGAAAATAGGAGATAGATAATGGAATGCTATCCAACGTTTTTATAAACTGGGGCGCATCCGATTGATTCGTATAGAAGAGCAGGCGCCATGTAACGATTGTAATACTATTATTACTAATATTAATTGATTGATTGATTGATTGATATCTTCTTCTTCTTCTTCAAACGCTCCATATCGACTACTTGTCAACCACTCTGTGTGATTTGTATGGGATCTGAGCCTAAAATCGATTGTACATTGTGCCAGTTATGCGCCTACAAGTAGGCCAGCACATCCAATTTCTGCTACACTTTTTTATTTATTATGGTAGCTTCTATAGGCCCCAACCTCAGTCGCCTTTACGACATGCCTTGTAGGTCGCAGTGTTACTATTCTTTGCTTCCACTGTGGGCCTCGGCAACACACGAGCGAATAGGTTAGGAGTCTAACCCACGTCCTTCAGAACACAAGGCAAAGGCGTAACTACTTAGCCACATATACCCGTACCCTTTCTTCCTCATCTTCCCTTTTTTCCCCGATCCAGAAGCACTTGAGCTTTCAGCTATTCGGCTCGGTGCTATGGACATCGTAACAGTTCGGTTCGTTGCCACGAACACCGTAAATCTGGAGAACCTGTGGCTTTTTCTGCCAACCAGCGGAATTTAACCCGCACTCACAGAGGGCTTGTCACCCGTCGTCCAACGCGCTACTAACACGCTGCGCAGGCAGGCCTCATATTATCTTACCTTCCACCTCCTTCCTCTTTATCATTCTTCTTCTTCGTCACATTCCTCCTCTTGACACAATTCTTGCCAGAAACTACTCATTCCATATATGTGATTTATCTCTTATTCTATCTCTCTCTGCCACTCGTCCAACAGGGGACATAACCAGTCACACAAACTTTATCGAAGAGTTCGATTACTTATCTCCCTCTAATAAATCACATTATTTTCAGAATTCCGACGGAACCATTCTGCGCTTTCCCTCTAAAATCATATTACCCAAGCATTGTTCTCTTTCTGAACCAATAACTAACTTATCGTAGAGCTAATGGGATCCAGGAGAAAAAGATGAGGACCCTTAGTGTCCAGGATGGTTGTGTATAATCTGGAAGGTCCTGGAAGGGATGGGATGAGAGATTTGAGGATGATTCGTTAGGGTCGTAAATATTGTCAGTCATGACCTCGCGTGGTCATCAAGAAAAAATATCAGTAAGTGTTGAAGATTGGTTGTTGAACTTCTTCTTCTTGTTTTGTAGTCACACTGCTACCAGGTTGTTGCCCAGTGTCGTCACACTGCTACCAGGTTGTTGCCCAGTGTCGTGGTGTTCTGTTTTTGTCTTGCGCTGTTCTGGTGGCTTGGGTGATTGTTATTTTTGCTCTTTGACAGGATTCTGCTACGCCATCTAACCATCTTTTCGTGGTCTTCCTCTCGTCTTCTTTCCTGATGTTCTGTTGTAGAAGACTTTGTATACTGTGGAGTTTGGATGCATTCTTATTAAGTGGCCAAACCTCTCCATTCTTTGTTTCTCTATGTAATAATTCAAGCAAGGTTCTGTACCAACTTTCTTTTTTATGCTGATGTTGGTGACTCTGTCTTTTCTGATGTTGTTGGTAACTTTTCGCTGGCACCGCATTTCACATGTAGTTATTTTTGCGACTGCGCTTTGCTCATTGTCCATGTTTGGCTCTGGTAACACAAAGTAGGTATGACAATGCTGTTGATCATCTGTTGCTTAGCTGTCAGTGAGATGTTTAGCTGTCAGTGAGATGTTTAGCTGTCAGTGAAATGTTTAGCTGACAGTGAAATGTTTAGCTGGCAGTGAAATGTTTAGCTGTCAGTGAGATGTTTAGCTGGCAGTGAGATGTTTAGCTGTCAGTGAAATGTTTAGCTGTCAGTGAGATGTTTAGCTGTCAGTGAAATGTTTAGCTGTCAGTGAGATGTTTAGCTGTCAGTGAAATGTTTAGCTGACAGTGAAATTTGTGAGTGAATTGATCTTGTAAAACTAAGCGATGTTTTTATGTCGACGGGGTTAGGACGTTTGCTTTGTCATTTTGAAAGTTGTGGATTCAAATCCAAACAGAATCAAACTTGTAGTTTGTTCATGAGATCCATAGGTTTTTTTGATGGAGCTACGTAGTTCGTGCTTTGTGCAGCACTCTCGGCTGATGGTGTGTCATTTCTACCGAAAAGGATTTTGTCATGTGTTTCGAGGGTTCGAACCTGAACCATGTCGTTCTATTCACGAGTGCATCTTTCACGAGTGCATCTTTCACGAGTGCATCTTTCACGAGTGCATCTTTCACGAGTGCATCTTTCACGAGTGCATCTTTCACGAGTGCATCTTTCACGAGTGCATCTTTCCAAGATAGTCTTTAGATTGTTGTTGAACTAGGCGATTGAACAAAGACAGGTTTATACAGGATTACAAGTCATGACAATTGTATGATTATATACAGGATTACAAAAGTCATGACAAATACATAATTATAAACAGGATTACAAAAGTCGTGACAAATGCATGATTATATACAGGATTACATAAGTAATGACAAATGCATGATCATATACAGGATTACATTAGTAATGAAAAATACGGGATTATATATGAAAATGAACAACACTAGACGTTTCAGTCCTTTAAGACCTTTTTCAAAATATCGATAGTTTGATGGAGCTACTGAGTTCGTACTTTGTTCAGTACAATCAGTTAATGACGTTTTCTTTCTGCTGACAGGGACTGTACCATATTAAGACAACCGGTACAAAGAAGTAAATTCTTGTCTTTTAGGCACTTTTTTCGTAAACAGCGCAGTCATAGGCGCTCAGTCTTCAGCAGTTTATAGCAAATAGTATATGATAGTTTCTCCTTTAGTGAAATTGTTTGATGTGATTGCTATAATAACTGATAGAGCTACGGAGTTCGTGCTTTGTGCAACACTCTCAGCATGTCAGCCAACAGAGACGGAGCCATATGGGGAAACCCTTTGCAATAAAGTCAATAGTTTATCTACATACATTTTACTACTGCTACAAGTACAAACATATTTAGTCTTAGTTCTTACATATACGAGACAAAACCACTGCACACATACACACAAGATTCCTTGTTCTTCTTCTTTCCCCGTCTGTTCCGTATCATGCTATCCTAGCACACATACACACAAGACTCCTTGGTCTTCTTCTTTCCCCGTCTGTTCCGTATCATGCTATCCTAGCACACATACACACAAGATTCCTTGTTCTTCTTCTTTCCCCGTCTGTTCCGTATCATGCTATCCTAGCACACATACACACAAGATTCCTTGTTCTTCTTCTTTCCCCGTCTGTTCCGTATCATGCTATCCTAGACAATGTTTTCCAAGAGAATCATGCCGTTTTTTAATGTCTAAAATATTTCAGTTGTTCTCATTATTATTTCTTTGTCAATCAATTATTTCTCTGTCAATCAATTATTTCTCTGTCAATAAATTATTTCTCTATCAATCAATTATTTCTCTGTAAATCAATTATTTCTCTTCAATTTTAAACAGTTATAAAAAAAAAATGTCGCTGTTGTCTGTAGTACCATTATTATGGGCGGTGTAGGACAGATGGGAAGAGAGAATGAGAAATTAAATGGCTGCATGGTTAGTACAGTCGTCGCGAAGCTGTTCAGGTTAGGATTTTTATTTATGCCCACAACAACAAAAATCTTTTTTCCTGCCGTGAAATGAACATGGATCTCCCACATAGGAGCCACGCTCTAATCCATTCTGTCAGACGCTCCTAGAGCAATGATGAACATGGATCTCCCACATAGGAGCCACGCTCTAATCCATTCTGTCAGACGCTCCTAGAGCAATGATGAACATGGATCTCCCACATAGGAGCCACGCTCTAATCCATTCTGTCAGACGCTCCTAGAGCAATGATGAACATGGATCTCCCACATAGGAGCCACGCTCTAATCCATTCTGTCAGACGCTCCTAGAGCAATGATGAACATGGATCTCCCACATAGGAGCCACGCTCTAATCCATTCTGTCAGACGCTCCTAGAGCAATGATGAACATGGATCTCCCACATAGGAGCCACGCTCTAATCCATTCTGTCAGACGCTCCTAGAGCAATGATGAACATGGATCTCCCACATAGGAGCCACGCTCTAATCCATTCTGTCAGACGCTCCTAGAGCAATGATGAACATGGATCTCCCACATAGGAGCCACGCTCTAATCCATTCTGTCAGACGCTCCTAGAGCAATGATGAACATGGATCTCCCACATAGGAGCCACGCTCTAATCCATTCTGTCAGACGCTCCTAGAGCAATGATGAACATGGATCTCCCACATAGGAGCCACGCTCTAATCCATTCTGTCAGACGCTCCTAGAGCAATTGTAAAAGAACACATTATTCCTTGTTCTGTCAGACTCTCCTAGAGCAATTGTAAAAGAACACATTATTGCTTTTTCTGTCAGACGCTCCTAGAGCAATTGTAAAAGAACACATTATTCCTTGTTCTGTCAGACTCTCCACGAGCAATTGTAAAAGAACACATTATTCCTTGTTCTGTCAGACTCTCCTAGAGCAATTGTAAAAGAACACATTATTGCTTTTTCTGTCAGACGCTCCTAGAGAAATTGTAAAAGAACACATTATTGCTTGTTCTGTCAGACTCTCCTAGAGAAATTGTAAAAGAACACATTATTGCTTGTTCTGTCAGACTCTCCTAGAGAAATTGTAAAAGAACACATTATTGCTTGTTCTGTCAGACTCTCCTAGAGAAATTGTAAAAGAACACATTATTGCTTGTTCTATCAGACTCTCCACGAGCAATTGTAAAAGAACACATTATTGCTTGTTCTATCAGACGCTCCTAGAGCAATTGTAAAAGAACACATTATTGCTTTTTCTGTCAGACGCTCCTAGAGAAATTGTAAAAGAACACATTATTGCTTTTTCTGTCAGACGCTCCTAGAGCAATTGTAAAAGAACACATTATTCCTTGTTCTGTCAGACTCTCCACGAGCAATTGTAAAAGAACACATTATTGCTTTTTCTGTCAGACGCTCCTAGAGAAATTGTAAAAGAACACATTATTGCTTTTTCTGTCAGACGCTCCTAGAGCAATTGTAAAAGAACACATTATTCCTTGTTTCTCCACCATGGTATTCTGATAATGCTTCTGTAGCGCTTGTATTCAAAGATTAGCGATGTTTTGTTCTGTTTTAAGATTTTCATTCTGTATTTATTGTTAACTGTGACGAACTTATATTACAATGTATACTAAAGTAGGTGGCGTCTGTGACTTAGGGGTTAGTAGCTCGGTCTATAACCCCGACGTTCTGAGTTCGAATCACGTTGCGGACAATTTGGTTGCAGATTGTTTCGCGTGGATTATTACAAAGGACGATGGCACCACCCGTTCAGAAAGCAATGACAAACTACTGATCGTAATAATGCCTAGAAAAGTCACAAACAGAGTTTAAAACAGCTGTGGTTGATTCGCAAAGTCCTGTAAAGTACTCGTATATGCAGTTAACATAACTTATACTAAAGTCAGCGTCTGTAGCTCAAGCGGTAGTGAGCCCGATCACGAACCCAAGCGTACCTGGTTCAAACACCACGGTGGGTACGTTTGGAAGCAAATTCGTTTCTGTGGGATTTTTACAAAAGGTAAAAAAAAAGACCTAACTATATAGAAAGCAATAACAAACTACTGAACGTATAAGTGGTGCCTAGAAAAATCAACGACTCGTTTGCTGTGATTGATGGCTACGACCTGTAAAGGATATGCCAAGATTTTCATTCATACTAAATTAGTCGGTATTCTAACTTTGTGTCAGCTTCAAAATACCACAAGCCTGTATATCGACTCGGAAGTACGAAAGGGTTAATGGTAACATGAAATAAGATTAAATATAGACAAAAATAGACTTTTAGACACTTACTATTAACACAATTATTCTTGCATAGAAATACAACTTGTAGATTAGATAAATAAAGATGAAAAAAAATAAAGAAACCAGATATTTATTCTGATTAAGTAGAATGTCCGGTTGTGACTTGTGTTTTGGTTCCGGAGTTTAAATTATCAGGAAATATTCAGGTCATACAGAATGATGACTATTTGATGGAGAAGATAACGGAGAGGGTAAGTTTGTAGAGAAAGAAGGAAAGATAAAGTTCAAGATAATAACGAAGTGAGGGAAATATTGATGATAGTAAATTTTGAAGGAATTTGATCGAGATGTACGTTAGTCAAAATGTGATTGAGATGTGTACACTAGTCAAAATGTGATTGAGATGTGTACACTAGTCAAAATGTGATTGAGATGTGTACACTAGTCAAAATGTGATTGAGATGTGTACACTAGTCAAATGTGATTGAGATGTGTACACTAGTCAAAATGTGATTGAGATGTGTACACTAGTCAAAATGTGATTGAGATGTGTACACTAGTCAAAATGTGATTGAGATGTGTACACTAGTCAAAATGTGAGATGTAGTAGAATACTAACACCATCTAGCATGACTATGGAGATCACTGCTGCCTCCATGGCTCTCTCATGGGTGGCGAAGCAACATGTAACGATCATCAAATCAGACTCGATGAACATGCTTCAAATGATTGAGTCTGAAAGTCTGCACGTGGAATGGGTGAACAGCATTTGGAGATCACATCTCAAGAAAATGACTTGGCTGTACACACCTGGACATGCTGGTAAGTATGGACAGATCATAAATGCGGTACGCTCTCATTTATGTGACTTGGGCGAGGAACAAACACTGGAACGAGTCGGAGAATTAGGAGTTAAGTTTAGACATGCCAGACAGTGTCGTCTTAGTGTAGAGAGAGAAGGTATACTAATCAACTTCTCAGTTGGTACAGTGAGCAAATGGACTTTGTGGTCGATGCTGCAGCGGAGCACAGAGCACGAATGGGAATGCCCAATGTGCCATGACGTCGATCGAATAACATATCAGAACACTTTCGTCGAAATTCAGTTGCGCATGTCCCACATATCGTAGGAGCCTAATGAAGTGCGATGTCCTGACTTTCGTGCGCATGATACAATTAACTTGAGCAAAAAAGATTACAAAAGTGGTTAACGTTGAGACGTCGATGGACATGCGTTGATGAACCGAACACAAAGATTACAAAAGTGGATTACTTGGTTGATGAAACGAAAAGAAACTTGTTGATGAAACCGATCACAAAGATTACAAAAAGTGATTAACTTGGTTGATGAAACCGATCACAAAGATTACAAAAAGTGATTAACTTGGTTGATGAAACCGAACACAAAGATTACAAAAGTGGTTAGCTTGGTTGATGAAACCGATCACAAAGATTACAAAAAGTGATTAACTTGGTTGATGAAACTGAACACAAAGATTGCAAAAAGTGATTAACTTGGTTGATGAAACTGAACACAAAGATTACAAAAAGTGATTAACTTGGTTGATGAAACTGAACACAAAGATTACAAAAAGTGGTTAACTTGGTTGATGAAACCGATCACAAAGATTACAAAAAGTGGTTAACTTGGTTGATGAAACTGAACACAAAGATTACAAAAAGTGGTTAACTTGGTTGATGAAACCGATCACAAAGATTACAAAAAGTGGTTAACTTGGTTGATGAAACTGAACACAAAGATTACAAAAAGTGGTTAACTTGGTTGATGAAACTGAACACAAAGATTACAAAAAGTGGTTAACTTGGTTGATGAAACGGAACACAAAGATTACAAAAAGTGGTTAACTTGGTTGATGAAACCGATCACAAAGATTACAAAAAGTGATTAACTTGGTTGATGAAACCGAACACAAAGATTACAAAAAGTGATTAACTTGGTTGATGAAACCGAACACAAAGATTACAAAAAGTGGTTAACTTGGTTGATGAAACCGAACACAAAGATTACAAAAAGTGATTAACTTGGTTGATGAAACTGAACACAAAGATTGCAAAAAGTGGTTAACTTGGTTGATGAAACTGAACACAAAGATTACAAAAAGTGGTTAACTTGGTTGATGAAACTGAACACAAAGATTTAAAAAGTGATTAACTTGGTTGATGAAACTGAACACAAAGATTACAAAAAGTGGTTAACTTGGTTGATGAAACTGAACACAAAGATTACAAAAGTGTTAACTTGGTTGATGAAACTGAACACAAAGATTACAAAAAGTGATTAACTTGGTTGATGAAACTGAACACAAAGATTACAAAAAGTGATTAACTTGGTTGATGAAACTGAACACAAAGATTACAAAAAGTGATTAACTTGGTTGATGAAACTGAACACAAAGATTACAAAAAGTGATTAACTTGGTTGATGAAACTGAACACAAAGATTACAAAAAGTGGTTAACTTGGTTGATGAAACCGATCACAAAGATTACAAAAAGTGGTTAACTTGGTTGATGAAACTGAACACAAAGATTACAAAAAGTGGTTAACTTGGTTGATGAAACCGATCACAAAGATTACAAAAAGTGGTTAACTTGGTTGATGAAACCGAACACAAAGATTACAAAGGGGTTAACTTGGTTGATGAAACCGATTACAAAGATTACAAAAAGTGGTTAACTTGGTTGATGAAACCGATCACAAAGATTACAAAAAGTGGTTAACTTGGTTGATGAAACTGAACACAAAGATTACAAAAAGTGGTTAACTTGGTTGATGAAACTGAACACAAAGATTACAAAAAGTGGTTAACTTGGTTGATGAAACTGAACACAAAGATTACAAAAAGTGGTTAACTTGGTTGATGAAACCGATCACAAAGATTACAAAAAGTGATTAACTTGGTTGATGAAACTGAGCAAAGGTTACAAAAAGTGGTTAACTTGGTTGATGAAACTGAACACAAAGATTTAAAAAAGTGGTTAACTTGGTTGATGAAACTGAACACAAAGATTACAAAAAGTGGTTAACTTGGTTGATGAAACTGAACACAAAGATTACAAAAAGTGGTTAACTTGGTTGATGAAACCGATCACAAAGATTACAAAAAGTGGTTAACTTGGTTGATGAAACCGATCACAAAGATTACAAAAAGTGGTTAACTTGGTTGATGAAACCGATCACAAAGATTACAAAAAGTGATTAACTTGGTTGATGAAACCGAGCAAAGGTTACAAAAAGTGGTTAACTTGGTTGATGAAACTGAACACAAAGATTACAAAAAGTGGTTAACTTGGTTGATGAAACTGAACACAAAGATTACAAAAAGTGGTTAACTTGGTTGATGAAACTGAACACAAAGATTAAAAAAAGTGGTTAACTTGGTTGATGAAACCGATCACAAAGAATACAAAAAGTGGTTAACTTGGTTGATGAAACTGAACACAAAGAGAAAATAACAACAATCATCAAGTATAGATATGTGATAACTATAGTGTAACGGTCTCTGTGGCTAAGTGGGTAAGCCGCTGCCATGGGCTCCGAAGGTTGTGAATTCGAATCTGAACCGCATCGTTCTGTTCACTAGTGCATTTTTGATAGGGAATCTCTAGGAATGTTCCCAGAGCTACGGAGATCGTGCATTGCTCAATAGTCTAGTTAGACGGCATACGACCGAGCGATACGGAGTAGAACCTGGTGCAGTGAAGTTAATAGTCTAGTTAGACGGCATACGACCGAGCGATACGAAGTAGAACCTGGTGCAGTGAAGTTAATAGTCTAGTTAGACGGCATACGACCGAGCGATACGGAGTAGAACCTGGTGCAGTGAAGTTAATAGTCTAGTTAGACGGCATACGACCGAGCGATACGAAGTAGAACCTGGTGCAGTGAAGTTAATAGTCTAGTTAGACGGCATACGACCGAGCGATACGAAGTAGAACCTGGTGCAGTGAAGTTAATAGTCTAGTTAGACGGCATACGACCGAGCGATACAGGAACCGGTGAGATTCTGTTGTAGTTAGACGAAGCGTAGGAATGTGAACTCGGTAAGTATGAGAGTATTGCGCTAGCCAGTTAGTAGAAACCTGGTGCAGTGAGTTTGATGAGTACGCAGATCAGCGGGGAGATAGAGTGCTAGAAATTATTGTCAGTTAGTTCGTATGACCGAGCGTAGGTAGTACCTGTTGTAGGTAAGTTAAATTTCTGTTAGTCTACGACGAGCATACGGTAACCTGTGCAGTAGATTTTCGCTTGCATCTGTGAAATTTGTGAGATTTGTAAGTTATGCTAAATCGCATCCTGTCGCATTTTCGGGTTAGACTGGATCGCCGGCGAGTTAATGGTGATGGCTATATATAATGTTCGGTTATAATTTTCCTTGTGCCCAGAAATTAGCTACGTTGCTCTGGTATGACTTTTCAAGTTAGTAAGTTTAGTTATTTCGACAGAGTTAGTAACCTTTTGTTGTATTTCTGCGCCAGAGGTTAGGTACGTACCTTTCTTGTTGTATTTCTGTGGCGCAGAGTTAGTACGCACCTTCTTGTTGTATTTCTGTGGCAGGGTTAGGTACGCACCTTTCTTGTTGTATTTCGTGTGGCAGAGGTTAGGTGCACCCTTCTTGTTGTATTTTGGGCAGAGGTTAGGTACGCACCTTTCTTGTTGTTTTCGTGGCGCAGAGGTTAGGTACGCACCTTTCTTGTTGTATTTGTGGGGAGCTTTAGTGTCAGCACCTTCCTTTTGTTGTTTGTGCGAGGGTTAGGTACGCACCTTTTTTGTATTATGTGCGGGTTAGTACTTTCGTTATTTTGTGGTTGGATACGCCACTTTTTGTTGTTTCTGTGGCGCAGAGGTTAGGTACGCCCTTTCTTGTTGTATTTCTTGGCGCAGAGGTTAGGTACGCCTTTTTGTGTTTTGGTTAGGGTATTTCTGTTGTATTCTGTGGAGGTGGACGCCCTTTTGTTTTTTGTGGAGGTTAGCCCTTTCTTGTTGTATTTGTGAGGAGGTGGTACACCTTTCTTGTTGTATTTCTGTGGGCAGTAGTTGTTATTTCTTGGGGGTTGTAGTTTTTTTTGGGGTAGGTTGACTCCTTTCTTGTTATTTTGTGGCGCAGAGGTTAGGTACGCACCTTTTTGTTGTATTTCTGGGCGGATGTACTTTCTTGTTTTCTTGGATTGTCCCTTTTGTTGTTTTGGGGGTGCACCTTTCTTGTTGTATTTCTGTGGGCAGAGGTTAGGTACGCACCTTTCTTGTTGTATTTTGGCGCAGGTTAGGTACGCACCTTCTTTGTTTGTGGCGCAGAGTTAGGTAGCTTTTTGTGCTTTTTGCGTGGGTTAGTACTCTTTGGCTTGTTGTGTTTGGGGCAGGTGTACGCACCTTTTTGTTGTTTTCTGTGGCGAGGTTAGGTACGCACCTTTCTTGTTGTATTTCTGTGGCGCAGAGGTTAGGTACGCACCTTTCTTGTTGTATTTCTGTGGCGCAGAGGTTAGGTACGCACCTTTCTTGTTGTATTTCTGTGGCGCAGAGGTTAGTACGCACCTTTCTTGTTGTATTTCGTGGCGCAGAGGTTAGGTACGCACCTTCTTGTTGTATTTCGTGGCGCAGAGGTTAGGTACGCACCTTCTTGTTGTATTCTGTGAGAGGTTAGTACGCACCTTTCTTGTTGTATTTCTGTGGCGCAGAGGTTAGGTACGCACCTTTGTTGTATTTCGAGAAGGTTGGCAGAGTTATGCACCTTTCTTGTGTGTATTTCGTGCAGAGGTTAGTCACCTTCTTGTTGTATTCTGTGCAGGTAGTACGCACCTTCTTGTTGTATTCTGTGGCGCAGAGTTAGTAGACTTTCTTGTTGTATTTCTGTGGCGCAGAGGTTAGGTAGCACCTTTCTTGTTGTATTTCTGAGTTAGGACGCACTCTTGTTGTATTGGGAGAGGTTAGGTACGCACCTTCTTTTGTATTTGTGCAGAGGTTGGTACGACTTCTTGTTGTATTTCTGTGGCGCAGGGGGTGTTAGAGTAGTACGCACCTTCTTGTTGTATTTCTGGTGGGACCGCACCGAGTTAGGTAATTTCGGGCTGGTACCTTTCTTGTTGTATTTCTGTGGCGAGAGGTTGGGTACGCACTTCTTGTTGTATTTCTGTGCGAGAGTTGTAACCTCTTGTTGTATTTCTGTGAGAGTAGCGCACCTTTTGTATCTTGAGTTAGGTACGCACCTTTCTTGTTGTATTTCTGTCAGAGGTTAGTACGCACCTTTCTTGTTGTATTTCTGCAGAGGTTAGGCATCGGAAGTAGTACACTTTCTTGTTGTTTTTGTGCGCAGGTTAGTAACACCGTTTTTTGGATTCTTGTTGTATTTGTGTGGCGGAGAGGTGGGTAGGTACGCACCTTCTTGTTGTATTTGTGAACACTTGGTGTAAGGTTAAGCATTTCTGTTGTATTTCTTGGCGCAGTAGTACACTTCTGTTGTATTTGCAGAGGTTAGGACGCACCTTCTTGTTGTATTTTGGCAGAGGTTGAGCACCTTTTTTGTGTTTGGGAGGGTTAGGTAGCACCTTCTTGTTGTATTTCTGCGCAGAGGTTAGTACGCACCTTTCTTGTTGTATTGTGCGCAGAGGTTAGGTACGCACCTTTCTTGTTGTATTTCTGTTGCGCAGAGGTTAGGTACGCACCTTTCTTGTTGTATTTCTGAGGTTAGGTACGCACCTTCTGTTGTATTTCTGTGCAGAGGTTAGTAGCACCTTTCTTGTTGTATTTGTGCGAGAGGTTAGGTACGCACCTTTCTTGTTGTATTTCGTGGCGCAGAGGTTAGGTACGCACCTTTCTTGTTGTATTTCTGTGGCAGAGGTTAGTACGCACCTTCTTGTTGTATTTTGGCGAGGTTAGGTACGCACCTTTCTTGTTGTATTTCTGTGGCAGAGGTTAGGTACGCACCTTCTTGTTGTATTTCTGTGGGCAGAGGTTAGGTACGCACCTTTCTTGTTGTATTTCTGTGGCAGAGTTAGGTACGCACCTTTCTTGTTGTATTTCTGTGGCAGAGGTTAGGTACGCACCTTTCTTGTTGTATTTCTGTGGCGCAGAGGTTAGGTACGCACCTTTCTTGTTGTATTTCTGTGGCGCAGAGGTTAGGTACGCAACTTTCTTGTTGTATTTCTGTGGCGCAGAGGTTAGGTACGCACCTTTCTTGTTGTATTTCTGTTGCGCAGAGGTTAGGTACGCACCTTTCTTGTTGTATTTCTGTGGCGCAGAGGTTAGGTACGCACCTTTCTTGTTGTATTTCTGTGGGCAGAGGTTAGTACGCACCTTCTTGTTGTATTTCTGTGGCGCAGAGGTTAGGTACGCACCTTTCTTGTTGTATTTCTGTGGCGCAGAGGTTAGGTACGCACCTTTCTTGTTGTATTTCTGTGGCGCAGAGGTTAGGTACGCACCTTTCTTGTTGTATTTCTGTGGGCAGAGGTTAGGTACGCACCTTTCTTGTTGTATTTCTGTTGCGCAGAGGTTAGGTACGCACCTTTCTTGTTGTATTTCTGTGGCAGAGGTTAGGTACGCACCTTTCTTGTTGTATTTCTGTGGCGCAGAGGTTAGGTACGCACCTTTCTTGTTGTATTTCTGTGGCGCAGAGGTTAGGTACGCACCTTTCTTGTTGTATTTCTGTGGCGCAGAGGTTAGGTACGCACCTTTCTTGTTGTATTTCTGTGGCGCCGAGGTTAGGTACGCACCTTTCTTGTTGTATTTCTGTGGCGCAGAGGTTAGGTACGCACCTTTCTTGTTGTATTTCTGTTGCGCAGAGGTTAGGTACGCACCTTTCTTGTTGTATTTCTGTGGCGCAGAGGTTAGGTACGCACCTTTCTTGTTGTATTTCTGTGGCGCAGAGGTTAGGTACGCACCTTTCTTGTTGTATTTCTGTGGCGCAGAGGTTAGGTACGCACCTTTCTTGTTGTATTTCTGTGGCGCAGAGGTTAGGTACGCACCTTTCTTGTTGTATTTCTGTGGGCAGAGGTTAGGTACGCACCTTTCTTGTTGTATTTCTGTGGCGCAGAGGTTAGGTACGCACCTTTCTTGTTGTATTTCTGTGGCGCAGAGGTTAGGTACGCACCTTTCTTGTTGTATTTCTGTGGCGCAGAGGTTAGGTACGCACCTTTCTTGTTGTATTTCTGTGGCGCAGAGGTTAGGTACGCACCTTTCTTGTTGTATTTCTGTGGCGCAGAGGTTAGGTACGCACCTTTCTTGTTGTATTTCTGTGGCGCAGAGGTTAGGTACGCACCTTTCTTGTTGTATTTCTGTGGCGCAGAGGTTAGGTACGCACCTTTCTTGTTGTATTTCTGTGGCGCAGAGGTTAGGTACGCACCTTTCTTGTTGTATTTCTGTGGCGCAGAGGTTAGGTACGCACCTTTCTTGTTGTATTTCTGTGGCGCAGAGGTTAGGTACGCACCTTTCTTGTTGTATTTCTGTGGCGCAGAGGTTAGGTACGCACCTTTCTTGTTGTATTTCTGTGGCGCAGAGGTTAGGTACGCACCTTTCTTGTTGTATTTCTGTGGCGCAGAGGTTAGGTACGCACCTTTCTTGTTGTATTTCTGTGGCAGAGGTTAGGTACGCACCTTTCTTGTTGTATTTCTGTGGCGCAGAGGTTAGGTACGCACCTTTCTTGTTGTATTTCTGTGGCGCAGAGGTTAGGTACGCACCTTTCTTGTTGTATTTCTGTGGCGCAGAGGTTAGGTACGCACCTTTCTTGTTGTATTTCTGTGGCGCAGAGGTTAGGTACGCACCTTTCTTGTTGTATTTCTGTGGCGCAGAGGTTAGGTACGCACCTTTCTTGTTGTATTTCTGTGGCGCAGAGGTTAGGTACGCACCTTTCTTGTTGTATTTCTGTGGCGCAGAGGTTAGGTACGCACCTTTCTTGTTGTATTTCTGTGGCGCAGAGGTTAGGTACGCACCTTTCTTGTTGTATTTCTGTAGCGCAGAGGTTAGGTACGCACCTTTCTTGTTGTATTTCTGTGGCGCAGAGGTTAGGTACGCACCTTTCTTGTTGTATTTCTGTGGCGCAGAGGTTAGGTACGCACCTTTCTTGTTGTATTTCTGTGGCGCAGAGGTTAGGTACGCACCTTTCTTGTTGTATTTCTGTGGCGCAGAGGTTAGGTACGCACCTTTCTTGTTGTATTTCTGTGGCGCAGAGGTTAGGTACGCACCTTTCTTGTTGTATTTCTGTGGCGCAGAGGTTAGGTACGCACCTTTCTTGTTGTATTTCTGTGGCGCAGAGGTTAGGTACGCACCTTTCTTGTTGTATTTCTGTTGCGCAGAGGTTAGGTACGCACCTTTCTTGTTGTATTTCTGTCAGAGTTAGGTACAGACCTTCTTGTTGTATTTCTGTGCAGAGTTAGGTACCTTTCTTGTTGTATTTCTGTGGCGCAGAGGTTAGGTACGCACCTTTCTTGTTGTATTTCTGTGGCGCAGAGGTTAGGTACGCACCTTTCTTGTTGTATTTCTGTGGCGCAGAGGTTAGGTACGCACCTTTCTTGTTGTATTTCTGTGGCGCAGAGGTTAGGTACGCACCTTTCTTGTTGTATTTCTGTGGCGCAGAGGTTAGGTACGCACCTTTCTTGTTGTATTTCTGTGGCGCAGAGGTTAGGTACGCACCTTTCTTGTTGTATTTCTGTGGCGCAGAGGTTAGGTACGCACCTTTCTTGTTGTATTTCTGTGCGCAGAGGTTAGGTACGCACCTTCTTGTTGTATTTCTGTGGCGCAGAGGTTAGGTACGCACCTTTCTTGTTGTATTTCTGTGGCGAGAGGTTAGGTACGCACCTTTCTTGTTGATTTTGTGCGCAATTCACTTTCTTGTGTATTGTGGCGCAGAGGTTAGGTACGCACCTTTCTTGTTGTATTTCTGTGGCGCAGAGGTTAGGTACGCACCTTTCTTGTTGTATTTCTGTGGCGCAGAGGTTAGGTACGCACCTTTCTTGTTGTATTTCTGTGGCGCAGAGGTTAGGTACGCACCTTTCTTGTTGTATTTCTGTGGCGCAGAGGTTAGGTACGCACCTTTCTTGTTGTATTTCTGTTGCGCAGAGGTTAGGTACGCACCTTTCTTGTTGTATTTCTGTGGCGCAGAGGTTAGGTACGCACCTTTCTTGTTGTATTTCTGTGGCGCAGAGGTTAGGTACGCACCTTTCTTGTTGTATTTCTGTGGCGCAGAGGTTATGTACGCACCTTTCTTGTTGTATTTCTGTGGCGCAGAGGTTAGGTACGCACCTTTCTTGTTGTATTTCTGTGGCGCAGAGGTTAGGTACGCACCTTTCTTGTTGTATTTCTGTGGCGCAGAGGTTAGGTACGCACCTTTCTTGTTGTATTTCTGTGGCGCAGAGGTTAGGTACGCACCTTTCTTGTTGTATTTCTGTGGCGCAGAGGTTAGGTACGCACCTTTCTTGTTGTATTTCTGTGGCGCAGAGGTTAGGTACGCACCTTTCTTGTTGTATTTCTGTGGCGCAGAGGTTAGGTACGCACCTTTCTTGTTGTATTTCTGTGGCGCAGAGGTTAGGTACGCACCTTTCTTGTTGTATTTCTGTGGCGCAGAGGTTAGGTACGCACCTTTCTTGTTGTATTTCTGTAGCGCAGAGGTTAGGTACGCACCTTTCTTGTTGTATTTCTGTGGCAGAGGTTAGGTACGCACCTTTCTTGTTGTATTTCTGTGGCGCAGAGGTTAGGTACGCACCTTTCTTGTTGTATTTCTGTGGCGCAGAGGTTAGGTACGCACCTTTCTTGTTGTATTTCTGTGGCGCAGAGGTTAGGTACGCACCTTTCTTGTTGTATTTCTGTGGCGCAGAGGTTAGGTACGCACCTTTCTTGTTGTATTTCTGTGGCGCAGAGGTTAGGTACGCACCTTTCTTGTTGTATTTCTGTGGCGGAGAGGTTAGGTACGCACCTTTCTTGTTGTATTTCTGTGGCGCAGAGGTTAGGTACGCACCTTTCTTGTTGTATTTCTGTGGCGCAGAGGTTATGTACGCACCTTTCTTGTTGTATTTCTGTGGCGCAGAGGTTAGGTACGCACCTTTCTTGTTGTATTTCTGTGGCAGAGGTTAGTACGCACCTTTCTTGTTGTATTTCTGTGGCGCAGAGGTTAGGTACGCACCTTTCTTGTTGTATTTCTGTGGCGCAGAGGTTAGGTACGCACCTTTCTTGTTGTATTTCTGTGGCGCAGAGGTTAGGTACGCACCTTTCTTGTTGTATTTCTGTGGCGCAGAGGTTAGGTACCACCTTTCTTGTTGTATTTCTGTGGCGCAGAGGTTAGGTACGCACCTTTCTTGTTGTATTTCGTGGCGCAGAGGTTAGGTACGCACCTTTCTTGTTGTATTTCTGTGGCGCAGAGGTTAGGTCCACCTTTCTTGTTGTATTTCTGTGGCGCAGAGGTTAGGTAGCACCTTCTTGTTGTATTTCTGTGGCGCAGAGGTTAGGTACGCACCTTTCTTGTTGTATTTCTGTGGGCAGAGGTTAGGTACGCACCTTCTTGTTGTATTTCTGTGGCGCAGAGGTTAGGTACGCACCTTTCTTGTTGTATTTCTGTGGCGCAGAGGTTAGGTACGCACCTTTCTTGTTGTATTTCTGTGGCAGATAGGTACGACCTTGTTGATTTCGGAGAGTTGGTACGCACCTTTCTTGTTGTATTTCTGTGGCGCAGAGGTTAGGTACGCACCTTTCTTGTTGTATTTCTGTGGCGCAGAGGTTAGGTACGCACCTTTCTTGTTGTATTTCTGTGGCGCAGAGGTTAGGTACGCACCTTTCTTGTTGTATTTCTGTGGGCAGAGGTTAGGTACGCACCTTTCTTGTTGTATTTCTGTGGCGCAGAGGTTAGGTACGCACCTTTCTTGTTGTATTTCTGTGGCGCAGAGGTTAGGTACGCACCTTTCTTGTTGTATTTCTGTGGCGCAGAGGTTAGGTACGCACCTTTCTTGTTGTATTTCTGTGGCGCAGTTAGGTAGCACCTTTCTTGTTGTATTTCTGTGGCGAGAGGTTAGGTACGCACCTTTCTTGTTGTATTTCTGTGGCGCAGAGGTTAGGTACGCACCTTTCTTGTTGTATTTCTGTGGCGCAGAGGTTAGGTACGCACCTTTCTTGTTGTATTTCTGTGGCGCAGAGGTTAGGTACGCACCTTTCTTGTTGTATTTCTGTTGCGCAGAGGTTAGGTACGCACCTTTCTTGTTGTATTTCTGTGGCGCAGAGGTTAGGTACGCACCTTTCTTGTTGTATTTCTGTTGCGCAGAGGTTAGGTACGCACCTTTCTTGTTGTATTTCTGTGGCGCAGTGGTTAGGTACGCACCTTTCTTGTTGTATTTCTGTGGCGCAGAGGTTAGGTACGCACCTTTCTTGTTGTATTTCTGTGGCGCAGAGGTTAGGTACGCACCTTTCTTGTTGTATTTCTGTGGCGCAGAGGTTAGGTACGCACCTTTCTTGTTGTATTTCTGTGGCGCAGAGGTTAGGTACGCACCTTTTCTTGTTGTATTTCTGTGGCGCAGAGGTTAGGTACGCACCTTTCTTGTTGTATTTCTGTGGCGCAGAGGTTAGGTACGCACCTTTCTTGTTGTATTTCTGTGGCGCAGAGGTTATGTACGCACCTTTCTTGTTGTATTTCTGTGGCGCAGAGGTTAGGTACGCACCTTTCTTGTTGTATTTCTGTGGCGCAGAGGTTAGGTACGCACCTTTCTTGTTGTATTTCTGTGGCGCAGAGGTTAGGTACGCACCTTTCTTGTTGTATTTCTGTGGCGCAGAGGTTAGGTACGCACCTTTCTTGTTGTATTTCTGTGGCGCAGAGGTTAGGTACGCACCTTTCTTGTTGTATTTCTGTGGCGCAGAGGTTAGGTACGCACCTTTCTTGTTGTATTTCTGTGGCGCAGAGGTTAGGTACGCACCTTTCTTGTTGTATTTCTGTGGCGCAGAGGTTAGGTACGCACCTTTCTTTGTTGTATTTCTGTGATCGCAGAGGTTAGTACGCACCTTTCTTGTTGTATTTCTGTGGCGCAGAGGTTAGGTACGCACCTTTCTTGTTGTATTTCTGTGGCGCAGAGGTTAGGTACGCACCTTTCTTGTTGTATTTTTGTGGCGCAGAGGTTAGGTACGCACCTTTCTTGTTGTATTTCTGTGGCGCAGAGGTTAGGTACGCACCTTCTGTATTTGTGCAGAGTTAGGTACGCACCTTCTTGTTGTATTCTGTGCGCAGAGGTTAGGTACGCACCTTTCTTGTTGTATTTCTGTGGCGCAGAGGTTAGGTACGCACCTTTTTTGTTGTATTTCGCAATTAGTGATTCTGTTGACTGCAGAGGTTAGGTACGCACCTTTCTTGTTGTATTTCTGTGGCGCAGAGGTTAGGTACGCACCTTTCTTGTTGTATTTCTTGGCGCAGAGGTTAGGTACGCACCTTTTCTTGTTGTATTTCTGTGGCGCAGAGGTTAGGTACGCACCTTTCTTGTTGTATTTCTGTGGCGCAGAGGTTAGGTACGCACCTTTCTTGTTGTATTTCTGTTGCGCAGAGGTTAGGTACGCACCTTTCTTGTTGTATTTCTGTTGCGCAGAGGTTAGGTACGCACCTTTCTTGTTGTATTTCTGTGGCGCAGAGGTTAGGTACGCACCTTTCTTGTTGTATTTCTGTGGCGCAGAGGTTCGGTACGCACCTTTCTTGTTGTATTTCTGTGGCGCAGAGGTTAGGTACGCACCTTTCTTGTTGTATTTCTGTGGCGCAGAGGTTAGGTACGCACCTTTCTTGTTGTATTTCTGATGCGCAGAGGTTAGGTACGCACCTTTCTTGTTGTATTTCTGTTGGTCGCAGTTGTAAAGTTAGGTACGCACCTTTCTTGTTGTATTTCTGTGGCGCAGAGGTTAGGTACGCACCTTTCTTGTTGTATTTCTGTGGCGCAGAGGTTAGGTACGCACCTTTCTTGTTGTATTTCTGTGGCGCAGAGGTTAGGTACGCACCTTTCTTGTTGTATTTCTGTGGCGCAGAGGTTAGGTACGCACCTTTCTTGTTGTATTTCTGGCGCAGAGGTTAGGTACGCACCTTTCTTGTTGTATTTCTGTGGCGCAGAGGTTAGGTACGCACCTTTCTTGTTGTATTTCTGTGGCGCAGAGGTTAGGTACGCACCTTTCTTGTTGTATTTCTGTGGCGCAGAGGTTAGGTACGCACCTTTCTTGTTGTATTTCTGTGGCGCAGAGGTTAGGTACGCACCTTTCTTGTTGTATTTCTGTGGCGCAGAGGTTAGGACGCACCTTTCTTGTTGTATTTCTGTGCAGAGTTAGGTACGCACCTTTTTGTTGTATTTGTGGCAGAGGTTAGGTACGCACCTTTCTTGTTGTATTTCTGTGGCAGAGGTTAGGTACGCACCTTTCTTGTTGTATTTCTGTGGCGCAGAGGTTAGGTAGCACCTTTCTTGTTGTATTTCTGTGGCAGAGGTTAGGTACGCACCTTTCTTGTTGTATTTCTGTTGCGCAGAGGTTAGGTACGCACCTTTCTTGTTGTATTTCTGTGGCGCAGAGGTTAGGTACGCACCTTTCTTGTTGTATTTCTGTGGCGCAGAGGTTAGGTACGCACCTTTCTTGTTGTATTTCTGTGGCGCAGAGGTTATGTACGCACCTTTCTTGTTGTATTTCTGTGGCGCAGAGGTTAGGTACGCACCTTTCTTGTTGTATTTCTGTGGCGCAGAGGTTAGGTACGCACCTTTCTTGTTGTATTTCTGTGGCGCAGAGGTTAGGTACGCACCTTTCTTGTTGTATTTCTGTGGCGCAGAGGTTAGGTACGCACCTTTCTTGTTGTATTTCTGTGGCGCAGAGGTTAGGTACGCACCTTTCTTGTTGTATTTCTTTGGCGCAGAGGTTAGGTACGCACCTTTCTTGTTGTATTTCTGTGGCGCAGAGGTTAGGTACGCACCTTTCTTGTTGTATTTCTGTGGCGCAGAGGTTAGGTACGGACCTTTCTTGTTGTATTTCTGTGGCGCAGAGGTTAGGTACGCACCTTTCTTGTTGTATTTCTGTGGCGCAGAGGTTAGGTACGCACCTTTCTTGTTGTATTTCTGTTGGCGAGGAGGTTAGCGCACCTTTCTTGTTGTATTTCGTGGCGCAGAGGTTAGGTACGCACCTTTCTTGTTGTATTTCTGTGGCGCAGAGGTTAGGTACGCACCTTTCTTGTTGTATTTCTGTGGCGCAGAGGTTAGGTACGCACCTTTCTTGTTGTATTTCTGTGGCGCAGAGGTTAGGTACGCACCTTTCTTGTTGTATTTCTGTGGCGCAGATGTTAGGTACGCACCTTTCTTGTTGTATTTCTGTGGCGCAGAGGTTAGGTACGCACCTTTCTTGTTGTATTTCTGTGGCGCAGAGGTTAGGTACGCACCTTTCTTGTTGTATTTCTGTGGGCAGAGGTTAGGTACGCACCTTTCTTGTTGTATTTCTGTGGCGCAGAGGTTAGGTACGCACCTTTCTTGTTGTATTTCTGTGGCGCCGAGGTTAGGTACGCACCTTTCTTGTTGTATTTCTGTGGCGCAGAGGTTAGGTACGCACTTCTGTTGTATTCTTGGGAGGTTGTACGATTTCTTGACTGTGGCGCAGAGGTTAGGTACGCACCTTTCTTGTTGTATTTCTGTTGCGCAGAGGTTAGGTACGCA
Organism: Arion vulgaris; assembly: GCA_020796225.1. Taxonomy (NCBI): domain Eukaryota; kingdom Metazoa; phylum Mollusca; class Gastropoda; order Stylommatophora; family Arionidae; genus Arion; species Arion vulgaris. Next base: position 20,182,809 of record CM036776.1, read on the forward strand.
CCTTTCTTGTTGTATTTCTGTGGCGCAGAGGTTAGGTACTACCTTTCTTGTTGTATTCTGTGGCGCAGAGGTTAGGTACGCACCTTTCTTGTTGTATTTCTGTTGCGCAGAGGTTAGGTACGCACCTTTCTTGTTGTATTTCTGTGGCAGAGGTTAGGTACGCACCTTTCTTGTTGTATTTCTGTGGCGCAGAGGTTATGTACGCACCTTTCTTGTTGTATTTCTGTGGCGCAGAGGTTAGGTACGCACCCTTTTCTTTGATTGTATTTCTGGTGGCGCAGAGGTTAGGTACGCACCTTTCTTGTTGTATTTCTGTGGCGCAGAGGTTAGGTACGCACCTTTCTTGTTGTATTTCTGTGGCGCAGAGGTTAGGTACGCACCTTTCTTGTTGTATTTCTGTGGCGCAGAGGTTAGGTACACCTTTCTTGTTGTATTTGTGGCAGAGGTTAGGTACGCACCTTTCTTGTTGTATTTCTGTGGCGCAGAGGTTAGGTACGCACCTTTCTTGTTGTATTTCTGTGGCGCAGAGGTTAGGTACGCACCTTTCTTGTTGTATTTCTGTGGCGCAGAGGTTAGGTACACCTTTCTTGTTGTATTTCTGTGGCGCAGAGGTTAGGTACGCACCTTTCTTGTTGTATTTCTGTGGCGCAGAGGTTAGGTACGCACCTTTCTTGTTGTATTTCTGTGGCGCAGAGGTTAGGTACGCACCTTTCTTGTTGTATTTCTGTGGCGCAGAGGTTAGGTACGCACCTTTCTTGTTGTATTTCTGTGGCGCAGAGGTTAGGTACGCACCTTTCTTGTTGTATTTCTGTGGCGCAGAGGTTAGGTACGCACCTTTCTTGTTGTATTTCTGTGGCGCAGAGGTTAGGTACGCACCTTTCTTGTTGTATTTCTGTGGCGCAGAGGTTAGGTACGCACCTTTCTTGTTGTATTTCTGTGGCGCAGAGGTTAGGTACGCACCTTCTTGTTGTATTTCTGTGGCGCAGAGGTTAGGTACGCACCTTTCTTGTTGTATTTCTGTGGCGCAGAGGTTAGGTACGCACCTTTCTTGTTGTATTTCTGTGGCGCAGAGGTTAGGTACGCACCTTTCTTGTTGTATTTCTGTTGCGCAGAGGTTAGGTACGCACCTTTCTTGTTGTATTTCTGTGGCAGAGGTTAGGTACGCACCTTTCTTGTTGTATTTCTGTGGCGCAGAGGTTAGGTACGCACCTTCTTGTTGTATTTCTGTGGCGCAGAGGTTAGGTACGCACCTTTCTTGTTGTATTTCTGTGGCGCAGAGGTTAGGTACGCACCTTTCTTGTTGTATTTCTGTGTCGCAGAGGTTAGGTACGCACCTTTCTTGTTGTATTTCTGTGGCGCAGAGGTTAGGTACGCACCTTTCTTGTTGTATTTCTGTGGCGCAGAGGTTAGGTACGCACCTTTCTTGTTGTATTTCTGTGGCGCAGAGGTTAGGTACGCACCTTTCTTGTTGTATTTCTGTGGCGCAGAGGTTAGGTACGCACCTTTCTTGTTGTATTTCTGTGGCGCAGAGGTTAGGTACGCACCTTTCTTGTTGTATTTCTGTGGCGCAGAGGTTAGGTACGCACCTTTCTTGTTGTATTTCTGTGGCGCAGAGGTTAGGTACGCACCTTTCTTGTTGTATTTCTGTGGCGCAGAGGTTAGGTACGCACCTTTCTTGTTGTATTTCTGTGGCGCAGAGGTTAGGTACGCACCTTTCTTGTTGTATTTCTGTGGCGCAGAGGTTAGGTACGCACCTTTCTTGTTGTATTTCTGTGGCGCAGAGGTTAGGTACGCACCTTTCTTGTTGTATTTCTGTGGCGCAGAGGTTATGTACGCACCTTTCTTGTTGTATTTCTGTGGCGCAGAGGTTAGGTACGCACCTTTCTTGTTGTATTTCTGTGGCGCAGAGGTTAGGTACGCACCTTTCTTGTTGTATTTCTGTTGCGCAGAGGTTAGGTACGCACCTTTCTTGTTGTATTTCTGTGGCGCAGAGGTTAGGTACGCACCTTTCTTGTTGTATTTCTGTGGCGCAGAGGTTAGGTACGCACCTTTCTTGTTGTATTTTTGTGGCGCAGAGGTTAGGTACGCACCTTTCTTGTTGTATTTCTGTTGCGCAGAGGTTAGGTACGCACCTTTCTTGTTGTATTTCTTTGGCGCAGAGGTTAGGTACGCACCTTTCTTGTTGTATTTCTGTGGCGCAGAGGTTAGATACGCACCTTTCTTGTTGTATTTCTGTGGCGCAGAGGTTAGGTACGCACCTTTCTTGTTGTATTTCTGGCGCAGAGGTTAGGTACGCACCTTTCTTGTTGTATTTCTGTGGCGCAGAGGTTAGGTACGCACCTTTCTTGTTGTATTTCTGTGGCGCAGAGGTTAGGTACGCACCTTTCTTGTTGTATTTCTGTGGCGGAGAGGTTAGGTACGCACCTTTCTTGTTGTATTTCTGTGGCGCAGAGGTTAGGTACGCACCTTTCTTGTTGTATTTCTGTGGCGCAGAGGTTAGGTACGCACCTTTCTTGTTGTATTTCTGTGGCGCAGAGGTTAGGTACGCACCTTTCTTGTTGTATTTCTGTGGCGCAGAGGTTAGGTACGCACCTTTCTTGTTGTATTTCTGTGGCGCAGAGGTTAGGTACGCACCTTTCTTGTTGTATTTCTGTGGCGCAGAGGTTAGGTACGCACCTTCTTGTTGTATTTCTGTGGCGCAGAGGTTAGGTACGCACCTTTCTTGTTGTATTTCTGTGGCGCAGAGGTTAGGTACGCACCTTTCTTGTTGTATTTCTGTTGCGCAGAGGTTAGGTACGCACCTTTCTTGTTGTATTTCTGTGGCGCAGAGGTTAGGTACGCACCTTTCTTGTTGTATTTCTGTGGCGCAGAGGTTAGGTACGCACCTTTCTTGTTGTATTTCTGTGGCGCAGAGGTTAGGTACGCACCTTTCTTGTTGTATTTCTGTGGCGCAGAGGTTAGGTACGCACCTTTCTTGTTGTATTTCTGTGGCGCAGAGGTTAGGTACGCACCTTTCTTGTTGTATTTCTGTGGCGCAGAGGTTAGGTACGCACCTTTCTTGTTGTATTTCTGTGGCGCAGAGGTTAGGTACGCACCTTTCTTGTTGTATTTCTGTGGCGCAGAGGTTAGGTACGCACCTTTCTTGTTGTATTTCTGTGGCGCAGAGGTTAGGTACGCACCTTTCTTGTTGTATTTCTGTGGCGCAGAGGTTAGGTACACACCTTTCTTGTTGTATTTCTGTGGCGCAGAGGTTAGGTACGCACCTTTCTTGTTGTATTTCTGTGGCAGAGGTTAGTACGCACCTTTCTTGTTGTATTTCTGTGCAGAGTTAGGTACGCACCTTTCTTGTTGTATTTCTGTGGCAGAGGTTAGGTACGCACCTTTCTTGTTGTATTTCTGTTGCGCAGAGGTTAGGTACGCACCTTTCTTGTTGTATTTCTGTTGCGCAGAGGTTAGGTACGCACCTTTCTTGTTGTATTTCTGTGGCGCAGAGGTTAGGTACGCACCTTTCTTGTTGTATTTCTGTGGCGCAGAGGTTAGGTACGCACCTTTCTTGTTGTATTTCTGTGGCGCAGAGGTTAGGTACGCACCTTTCTTGTTGTATTTCTGTGGCGCAGAGGTTAGGTACGCACCTTTCTTGTTGTATTTCTGTGGCGCAGAGGTTAGGTACGCACCTTTCTTGTTGTATTTCTGTGGCGCAGAGGTTAGGTACCACCTTTCTTGTTGTATTTCTGTGGCGCAGAGGTTAGGTACGCACCTTTCTTGTTGTATTTCTGTGGCGCAGAGGTTAGGTACGCACCTTTCTTGTTGTATTTCTGTGGCGCAGAGGTTAGGTACGCACCTTTCTTGTTGTATTTCTGTGGCGCAGAGGTTAGGTACGCCCCTTTTCTTGTTGTATTTCTGTGGCGCAGAGGTTAGGTACGCACCTTTCTTGTTGTATTTCTGTGGCGCAGAGGTTAGGTACGCACCTTTCTTGTTGTATTTCTGTGGCGCAGAGGTTAGGTACGCACCTTTCTTGTTGTATTTCTGTTGCGCAGAGGTTAGGTACGCACCTTTCTTGTTGTATTTCTGTGGCGCAGAGGTTAGGTACGCACCTTTCTTGTTGTATTTCTGTGGCGCAGAGGTTAGGTACGCACCTTTCTTGTTGTATTTCTGTGGCGCAGAGGTTAGGTACGCACCTTTCTTGTTGTATTTCTGTGGCAGAGGTTAGGTACGCACCTTTCTTGTTGTATTTCTGTGGCGCAGAGGTTAGGTACGCACCTTTCTTGTTGTATTTCTGTGGCGCAGAGGTTAGGTACGCACCTTTCTTGTTGTATTTCTGTGGCAGAGGTTAGGTACGCACCTTTCTTGTTGTATTTCTGTGGCGCAGAGGTTAGGTACGCACCTTTCTTGTTGTATTTCTGTGGCGCAGAGGTTAGGTACGCACCTTTCTTGTTGTATTTCTGTGGCGCAGAGGTTAGGTACGCACCTTTCTTGTTGTATTTCTGTGGCAGAGGTTAGGTACGCACCTTTCTTGTTGTATTTCTGTGGCCAGAGGTTAGGTACACCTTTCTTGTTGTATTTCTGTGGCGCAGAGGTTAGGTACGCACCTTTCTTGTTGTATTTCTGTGGCGCAGAGGTTAGGTACGCACCTTTCTTGTTGTATTTCTGTGGCGCAGAGGTTAGGTACGCACCTTTCTTGTTGTATTTCTGTGGCGCAGAGGTTAGGTACGCACCTTTCTTGTTGTATTTCTGTGGCGCAGAGGTTAGGTACGCACCTTTCTTGTTGTATTTCTGTGGCGCAGAGGTTAGGTACGCACCTTTCTTGTTGTATTTCTGTGGCGCAGAGGTTAGGTACGCACCTTCTTGTTGTATTTCTGTGGCGCAGAGGTTAGGTACGCACCTTTCTTGTTGTATTTCTGTGGCGCAGAGGTTAGGTACACCTTTCTTGTTGTATTTCTGTGGCGCAGAGGTTAGGTACGCACCTTTCTTGTTGTATTTCTGTGGCGCAGAGGTTAGGTACGCACCTTTCTTGTTGTATTTCTGTGGCGCAGAGGTTATGTACGCACCTTTCTTGTTGTATTTCTGTGGCGCAGAGGTTAGGTACGCACCTTTCTTGTTGTATTTCTGTGGCGCAGAGGTTAGGTACGCACCTTTCTTGTTGTATTTCTGTGGCGCAGAGGTTAGGTACGCACCTTTCTTGTTGTATTTCTGTGGCGCAGAGGTTAGGTACGCACCTTTCTTGTTGTATTTCTGTTGCGCAGAGGTTAGGTACGCACCTTTCTTGTTGTATTTCTGTGGCGCAGAGGTTAGGTACGCACCTTTCTTGTTGTATTTCTGTGGGCAGAGGTTAGGTACGCACCTTTCTTGTTGTATTTCTGTGGCGCAGAGGTTAGGTACGCACCTTCTTGTTGTATTTCTGTGGCGCAGAGGTTAGGACGCACCTTTCTTGTTGTATTTCTGTGGCAGAGGTTAGGATACCTTTCTTGTTGTATTTCTGTGGCGCAGAGGTTAGGTACGCACCTTTCTTGTTGTATTTCTGTGGCGCAGAGGTTAGGTACGCACCTTCTTGTTATTCTGGGCCAGAGGTTATCCACCTTTTGTTGTATTTCTGTGGCGCAGAGGTTAGGTACGCACCTTTCTTGTTGTATTTCTGTGGCGCAGAGGTTAGGTACGCACCTTTCTTGTTGTATTTCTGTGGCGCAGAGGTTAGGTACGCACCTTTCTTGTTGTATTTCTGTGGCGCAGAGGTTAGGTACGCACCTTTCTTGTTGTATTTCTGTGGCGCAGAGGTTAGGTACGCACCTTTCTTGTTGTATTTCTGTGGCGCAGAGGTTAGGTACGCACCTTTCTTGTTGTATTTCTGTGGCGCAGAGGTTAGGTACGCACCTTTCTTGTTGTATTTCTGTGGCGCAGATTAGGACACCTTTTGTATCTGGCGCAGGTTAGACGCACCTTTCTTGTTGTATTTCTGTGGCGCAGAGGTTAGGTACGCACCTTTCTTGTTGTATTTCTGTGGCGCAGAGGTTAGGTACGCACCTTTCTTGTTGTATTTCTGTTGCGCAGAGGTTAGGTACGCACCTTTCTTGTTGTATTTCTGTGGCGCAGAGGTTAGGTACGCACCTTTCTTGTTGTATTTCATGGCGCAGAGGTTAGGTACGCACCTTTCTTGTTGTATTTCTGTGGCGCAGAGGTTAGGTACGCACCTTTCTTGTTGTATTTCTGTTGCGCAGAGGTTAGGTACGCACCTTTCTTGTTGTATTTCTGTGGCGCAGAGGTTAGGTACGCACCTTTCTTGTTGTATTTCTGTGGTGCAGAGGTTAGGTACGCACCTTTCTTGTTGTATTTCTGTGGCGCAGAGGTTAGGTACGCACCTTTCTTGTTGTATTTCTGTGGCGCAGAGGTTAGGTACGCACCTTTCTTGTTGTATTTCTGTGGCGCAGAGGTTAGGTACGGACCTTTCTTGTTGTATTTCTGTGGCGCAGAGGTTAGGTACGCACCTTTCTTGTTGTATTTCTGTGGCGCAGAGGTTAGGTACGCACCTTTCTTGTTGTATTTCTGTGGCGCAGAGGTTAGGTACGCACCTTTCTTGTTGTATTTCTGTGGCGCAGAGGTTAGGTACGCACCTTTCTTGTTGTATTTCTGTGGCGCAGAGGTTAGGTAGCACCTTTCTTGTTGTATTTCTGTGGCGCAGAGTTAGATACGCACCTTTCTTGTTGTATTTCTGTGGCAGAGGTTAGGTACGCACCTTTCTTGTTGTATTTCTGTGGCGCAGAGGTTAGGTACGCACCTTTCTTGTTGTATTTCTGTGGCGCAGAGGTTTGTTTACGCACCTTTCTTGTTGTATTTCTGTTGCGCAGAGGTTAGGTACGCACCTTTCTTGTTGTATTTCTGTGGCGCAGAGGTTAGGTACGCACCTTTCTTGTTGTATTTCTGGGGCGCAGAGGTTAGGTACGCACCTTTCTTGTTGTATTTCTGTGGCGCAGAGGTTAGGTACGCACCTTTCTTGTTGTATTTCTGTGGCGCAGAGGTTAGGTACGGACCTTTCTTGTTGTATTTCTGTGGCGCAGAGGTTAGGTACGCACCTTTCTTGTTGTATTTCTGTGGCGCAGAGGTTAGGTACGCACCTTTCTTGTTGTATTTCTGTGGCGCAGAGGTTAGGTACGCACCTTTCTTGTTGTATTTCTGTGGCGCAGAGGTTAGGTACGCACCTTTCTTGTTGTATTTCTGTGGCGCAGGTAGGTTAGGCGCACCTTTCTTGTTGTATTTCTGTGGCGCAGAGGTTAGATACGCACCTTTCTTGTTGTATTTCTGTGGCGCAGAGGTTAGGTACGCACCTTTCTTGTTGTATTTCTGTGGCGCAGAGGTTAGATACGCACCTTTCTTGTTGTATTTCTGTGGCGCAGAGGTTAGGTACGCACCTTTCTTGTTGTATTTCTGTGGCGCAGAGGTTAGGTACGCACCTTTCTTGTTGTATTTCTGTGGCGCAGAGGTTAGGTACGCACCTTTCTTGTTGTTTTTCTGTGGCGCAGAGGTTAGATACGCACCTTCTTGTTGTATTTCTGTGGCGCAGAGGTTAGGTACGCACCTTTCTTGTTGTATTTCTGATGCGCAGAGGTTAGGTACGCACCTTTCTTGTTGTATTTCTGTGGCGCAGAGGTTAGGTACGCACCTTTCTTGTTGTATTTCTGTGGCGCAGAGGTTAGGTACGCACCTTTCTTGTTGTATTTCTGTGGCGCAGAGGTTAGGTACGCACCTTTCTTGTTGTATTTCTGTGGCGCAGAGGTTAGGTACGCACCTTTCTTGTTGTATTTCTGTGGCGCAGAGGTTAGGTACGCACCTTTCTTGTTGTATTTCTGTGGCGCAGAGGTTAGGTACGCACCTTTCTTGTTGTATTTCTGTGCGCAGAGGTTAGGTACGCACCTTCTTGTTGTATTTCTGTGGCGCAGAGGTTAGGTACGCACCTTTCTTGTTGTATTTCTGTGGCGGAGAGGTTAGGTACGCACCTTTCTTGTTGTATTTCTGTGGCGCAGAGGTTAGGTACGCACCTTTCTTGTTGTATTTCTGTGGCGCAGAGGTTAGGTACGCACCTTTCTTGTTGTATTTCTGTGGCGCAGAGGTTAGGTACGCACCTTTCTTGTTGTATTTCTGTGGCGCAGAGGTTAGGTACGCACCTTTCTTGTTGTATTTCTGTGGCGCAGAGGTTAGGTACGCACCTTTCTTGTTGTATTTCTGTGGCGCAGAGGTTAGGTACGCACCTTTCTTGTTGTATTTCTGTGGCGCAGAGGTTAGGTACGCACCTTCTTGTTGTATTTCTGTGGCGCAGAGGTTAGGTACGCACCTTTCTTGTTGTATTTCTGTGGCGCAGAGGTTAGGTACGGACCTTTCTTGTTGTATTTCTGTGGCGCAGAGGTTAGGTACGCACCTTTCTTGTTGTATTTCTGTGGCGAGAGTTAGGTACGCACCTTTCTTGTTGTATTTCTGTGGCGCAGAGGTTAGGTACGCACCTTTCTTGTTGTATTTCTGTGGCGCAGAGGTTAGGTAAGCACCTTTCTTGTTGTATTTCTGTGGCGCAGAGGTTAGGTACGCACCTTTCTTGTTGTATTTCTGTGGCGCAGAGGTTAGGTACGCACCTTTCGTTCCATAGCTACTTGGTTCCATCTCTCGTGGAGCTATCGATATATTTTCCCAGAGATCCCTGATATTAATGTAGGAGAGATCGAGTTCCTAGTTCTATCGGAGACGGACGATAAAACGTAGGCCCCTGTTCAATTTGAGCACGAAAAAGAACACTTGACAATTTAAAATTCAGAAGAGCAGGCTGGAAAGCTGATGCCCGTGCGAAAAAGTCATTAGAAAATGTTCAAAAACAAAAAATCTACAAAATATCTTCACAATCTTATAAATTACATCAGGACCCTCGCTGGTGCAACAGAGTTCGTGCACTGCCGCTGAGATCTTCATGTGTAAGAAAAGATCGCATCACTTATGGTAACTCACCGAAGTGCAAAAATGATGCTCTTATCCATCAATCAAACAATCAATCAATTAATCATTCCGATGGTTCAAATTTACTGACCAACTAGCCACAGGACTAGAGATAAAAAACGGATTTTCACAGCCAAACCACATTTTGATATGTCTGGCCAAGAAGCCACTCCATCAAACTCAACAAGAGGTCAGAGCTCTAGATGCCTCAATGAAATCAATGAATAGAATTTGTACCGCTAGCTTGCCGAACAAGCGGGAATGTAATTTTTTTCCATCTGTTGTGAAGCCGGGTCTGAGAGTAACTATGATTAATGATTGTACAAGTAAAGTTTGGTGTTTTAGTCACATCTGTTGACGGAGGAGCTAACGAGGGCATATTATGTGAATCAGCGAGTGTGAATGAGCGTTGTGGGTACAATTCTTTGGAAATACGGGTGCCCGCATATAATATATTGAATTGATAACGGTGACTTTTCATGCACGGTTATGTAACATGGGAAATAGAAACAATGGATACCCACAAAAGCATGCAGTAATTTATAAATGGACGTTTGCATAGAAAATAACTTTTGGAATAATAATAAGTATTGATTGATTGATTTATTTATTGATTGACGTATAAGAACATCATCATTGAAATTCGGTGAGTAACCATGTGTACTCCGATTTGTTTCTTATACAGGAAGATCTAGGCGAGTGTACCCGAAATGATATAACAGATGGTATCAATATTTTGTAAGAATTTCTTTTTACAATTTTCTAATGAATTTTGCTTGTGCTGAAGTTTTTCAGCGGAATCTCGATTTTAAGCTGCCAATTTTTAAAAAATTACGTGCTTAATTTGAACATGGATTTGATCGTCCGTCTCCGATAAGATTAGGAACTCGCTCTCACCTACACTGAGATCAGGGATCGCTGGAAAAAATCCAGATAACTCTGTGAGGTAGGAACTGAGTACCTTGAGAACAATTCTCACTCCCGAGTAATTACCGGGTCCAAATTTGGAGTGTAAAGAATAGAACCACTGTTACCTGCCACACATGTCGTAAGAGGCGATAAGGAGGTTTGGTTGAAATCGGATGCACGTGTCCTAAACGTGTAGAAGTCTATGTGTTTAGTGGCCTACCAAACCAATGTGCAACGTATACACGTTCTTGGCAAAGATCAAACATATCACAAAGAGTGATTAAAATTGATCGTAAAGAACGAACGCAAAGAAGAAGAAGAAGAATTCTTTGCTCAGGTCAAGCTAACTAATGATTTGATGATTATAAGGTGAATATTCTGCTCAACGTAGCTATTTGATGATGAAAGACGTATATATATGATACACGTTTGGCTTACAAAGGTTTTTGATGTAGAAATAATCAACGTTCTGTCCACACGTGAGGAAATGCGTTCCTTTTCCTATCTCCTCAATACTTGGTATAGAAATGTCTTCCTATCTCCTCAATACTTGGTATAGAAATGTCTTCCTATCTCCTCAATACTTGGTATTGAAATGTCTTCCTATCTCCTCCATACTTGGTATAGAAATGTCTTCCTATCTCCTCCATACTTGGTATAGAAATGTCTTCCTATCTCCTCAATACTTGGTATAGAAATGTCTTCCTATCTCCTCCATACTTGGTATAGAAATGTCTTCCTATCTCCTCAATACTTGGTATAGAAATGTCTTCCTATCTCCTCCATACTTGGTATAGAAATGTCTTCCTATCTCCTCCATACTTGGTATAGAAATGTCTTCCTATCTCCTCAATACTTGGTATAGAAATGTCTTCCTATCTCCTCCATACTTGGTATAGAAATGTCTTCCTATCTCCTCCATACTTGGTATAGAAATGTCTTCCTATCTCCTCCATACTTGGTATAGAAATGTCTTCCTATCTCCTCAATACTTGGTATAGAAATGTCTTCCTATCTCCTCAATACTTGGTATAGAAATGTCTTCCTATCTCCTCAATACTTGGTATAGAAATGTCTTCCTATCTCCTCCATACTTGGTATAGAAATGTCTTCCTATCTCCTCCATACTTGGTATAGAAATGTCTTCCTATCTCCTCCATACTTGGTATAGAAATGTCTTCCTATCTCCTCCATACTTGGTATAGAAATGTCTTCCTATCTCCTCAATACTTGGTATAGAAATGTCTTCCTATCTCCTCCATACTTGGTATAGAAATGTCTTCCTATCTCCTCCATACTTGGTATAGAAATGTCTTCCTATCTCCTCCATACTTGGTATAGAAATGTCTTCCTATCTCCTCCATACTTGGTATAGAAATGTCTTCCTATCTCCTCAATACTTGGTATAGAAATGTCTTCCTATCTCCTCCATACTTGGTATAGAAATGTCTTCCTATCTCCTCCATACTTGGTATAGAAATGTCTTCCTATCTCCTCCATACTTGGTATAGAAATGTCTTCCTATCTCCTCCATACTTGGTATAGAAATGTCTTCCTATCTCCTCCATACTTGGTATAGAAATGTCTTCCTATCTCCTCCATACTTGGTATAGAAATGTCTTCCTATCTCCTCAATACTTGGTATAGAAATGTCTTCCTATCTCCTCCATACTTGGTATAGAAATGTCTTCCTATCTCCTCAATACTTGGTATAGAAATGTCTTCCTATCTCCTCCATACTTGGTATAGAAATGTCTTCCTATCTCCTCAATACTTGGTATAGAAATGTCTTCCTATCTCCTCCATACTTGGTATATAAATGTCTTCCTATCTCCTCCATACTTGGTATAGAAATGTCTTCCTATCTCCTCCATACTTGGTATAGAAATGTCTTCCTATCTCCTCCATACTTGGTATAGAAATGTCTTCCTATCTCCTCCATACTTGGTATAGAAATGTCTTCCTATCTCCTCCATACTTGGTATAGAAATGTCTTCCTATCTCCTCCATACTTGGTATAGAAATGTCTTCCTATCTCCTCAATACTTGGTATAGAAATGTCTTCCTATCTCCTCCATACTTGGTATAGAAATGTCTTCCTATCTCCTCCATACTTGGTATAGAAATGTCTTCCTATCTCCTCCATACTTGGTATAGAAATGTCTTCCTATCTCCTCCATACTTGGTATAGAAATGTCTTCCTATCTCCTCCATACTTGGTATAGAAATGTCTTCCTATCTCCTCAATACTTGGTATAGAAATGTCTTCCTATCTCCTCCATACTTGGTATAGAAATGTCTTCCTATCTCCTCCATACTTGGTATAGAAATGTCTTCCTATCTCCTCAATACTTGGTATAGAAATGTCTTCCTATCTCCTCCATACTTGGTATAGAAATGTCTTCCTATCTCCTCAATACTTGGTATAGAAATGTCTTCCTATCTCCTCCATACTTGGTATAGAAATGTCTTCCTATCTCCTCCATACTTGGTATAGAAATGTCTTCCTATCTCCTCCATACTTGGTATAGAAATGTCTTCCTATCTCCTCCATACTTGGTATAGAAATGTCTTCCTATCTCCTCCATACTTGGTATAGAAATGTCTTCCTATCTCCTCAATACTTGGTATAGAAATGTAAAGATGAAGTGACTTCATACCCTAAGGATTGAAAAGGCTAAGGGAAATTGTTAGCATATTGTACAATTCACAACCTGGACGACCCAGCAGGTCATACTTAGTTTAACCTTTCTGCTTTGGCATGCTCGGCTTGGGTAACGGTGTCAGGAACAATATTTCTGTCAGCATAGCTCTTCGGGTCATTGAGACACGTTACCCCCTTCTTTTTCTTCTTCACCTTCTGTCACCCCACTACAAGAGAATGACTTCATGTTGAACATTATTTTATAACACGACAAATGTGTTGCATAATATTTCGCTCGTGTGTTGCCGTGGCTCGCAAGGGGAGCAACGAATAGAAACACTGCGACCTAAAAGGCATATCGTAGGAGACGACTAAGGTAAGAAAGTCTATGGAAACTTGCCTAGTAAATAAACAGAAATCAGATGTTCTGGCCTACTTGTAGACACATAACTGGCACAACGTACAATCGCTGGTAGGCTCAGATCACATACAGATCACAAAGAATGGTTTAACAAGTGGTCGATATGGAGCGTTTGAAGAAGAAGAAGATATCGAATATTTAAACAACAATAGAAACATGAAATAAACGATGTACTCACCCCCTGCATGAAAGAATATCAACAACGTCACCAATATCATAACATTCATGTTGTCCTCTAGAATCTGTACATCTCCAGCCCAAACAGTGTGACCAACAACCATCAAATTGACACGTCAAGTTTTGTTACAAACTTCACGTCAAGTTTTGTTAGAAACTTGACATAAAATGTACTTCCAAAAGTCAACACGTTTCTCACCGATTTCAAGAAATATTCAAAATTTAGGAACAACGTATTTCTCCCGAAATTTGTCAAAACAACGATCAAGTATTAATAATTATATGATAAATGATACAAACTTCTCACATTAAATTACATTCTATTGATAGAAATAATATTTTCATTTTTCAAATCTAGCAATTATGGTCTTCCGTCTTTTCCATGCTTGTATATTATGAGAACAGTCTTTCGTCTTTTCCATGCTTGTATATTATGAGAACAGTCTTTCGTCTACAGGAATAAATAGAAAATGACGAAGAAGAGATGGGGTTTTCAACTTTCTCTTCAAGTTGCTTCTTCTCTTTGCTCGTGCATGGTCTTCTAGAAATGAAGTAGAAAATTTCAGTTCCAGAAGAGATGGGCTTTTCAACTTTCTCTTCAAGTTGCTTCTTCTGTTTGCTCGTGCAGAGATTCGTTGAGTCTGATCTAGATACTGGTCGTTATCTATGGAAAGAAAATGTGTAGTTAGCAATAATTAGTTGATAAAATTACATGAAGTGAAGACTTATAGACGCTCATTGTCTTACAGCACATAGTTAAAAAAAAGCATTGCGTAGATAATTCTTACGCATTTTAATGATGAATAGTGTTATCGATTAACTTTAAGTAGCATCATCACCATCATCAGCATCATCATTATCATCATCATCATCATCATCATCATTATCATTATCATCATCATTCTCATTATCATTATGATTATCATCATCAGCATAATTATCATCATCATCAGCATCATCATTATCATCATCATCACCATCGTCGTCGTCATCATCATCATAATTTTCGTCATCATCATTATCATCATCATCATTGTCATCATCATAATTATCATCACAACCATCGTCATCACCACCATCACCATCGTCAACATCATCTTCATCATTACCATCGTCATTATCATCATCACCATTATTATCATCGTCATTATCATCGTACAGTGTGCGCAAAGGCAAATATTTGAGGGCTAAACTGGCTTCGAACCCTGGAGTTTACCAGGCATGTATTCACCGAACAGAGTGTTCTCAACTTCGTTACCAGAGACACTTTAAGCAAATGTAATTTATTTATTATTGATGGTAATATTGGTTGGCATCTTGCTGTAGCAATGAACAGAATCTGAGTTTTATTCGCATTCCCCCTCCCCAAAAAAAAGACTGAACTTGTCACTATAGTTCTGTCCCATGTACAATTCTTGTTCTTTCATTGATACAATTTTAAGCACACAATTTTATTTCAATATTCCTGTTTTCTCTCTTCACTTTCTCCTGTTTTCTCTCTTCACTTTCTTCTGTTTTCTCTCTTCACTTTCTCCTGTTTTCTCTCTTCACTTTCTCCTGTTTTCTCTCTTCACTTTCTCCTGTTTTCTCTCTTCACTTTCTCCTGTTTTCTCTCTTCACTTTCTCCTGTTTTCTCTCTTCACTTTCTTCTGTTTTCTCTCTTCACTTTCTCCTGTTTTCTCTCTTCACTTTCTTCTGTTTTCTCTCTTCACTTTCTCCTGTTTTCTCTCTTCACTTTCTCCTGTTTTCTCTCTTCACTTTCTCCTGTTTTCTCTCTTCACTTTCTCCTGTTTTCTCTCTTCACTTTCTCCTGTTTTCTCTCTTCACTTTCTCCTGTTTTCTCTCTTCACTTTCTCCTGTTTTCTCTCTTCACTTTCTCCTGTTTTCTCTCTTCACTTTCTCCTGTTTTCTCTCTTCACTTTCTTCTTCTTCTACTTCTTCGAACTCTCCATAACGACCACCTATTAAACCACTCTTTGTGATTTGTATATAATCTGAGCCTAAGAGTGATTGTACGTTGTGCCAGTTAAGCGTCTACAACAAGGCTAACTTAGTTGCCTTTTTCGACATGCCTTGTAGATAGCAGCTTTACTATTCTTTGCTCCCCATGAGAGTCCAGACAACACACAGGCATCTCACTTCACCATCATGACATACATAGAACTTGAATAAGTTCAAATCTACACTACACATTTGCCAAACTGACTTAGATCAGGATGGGGTATATTCGCAATCTGTAGCTATTCCAAACTCTAAAAATATTCAAATGCTAAAAATAGGATATGTAGTTCAAAGTTGAAATTGTGCAATCACTTCTGTTCGAGGTTTCGCTAAAGTAAGGCTAGACATCATTTCCTGCGATAAGCTAGATTCGTCATAGTCTTACGTCATACATAGTGTTTTACGTCATACATAGTGTTTTACGTCATACACAGTGTTTTTCGTCATACATAGTGTTTTACGTCATACACAGTGTTTTACGTCATACACAGTGTTTTACGTCATACACAGTGTTTTACGTCATACACAGTGTTTTACGTTATACATAGTGTTTTACGTCATACGCAGTGTTTTACGTCATACATAGTGTTTTACGTCATACACAGTTACTTTTGCAAATATAATGTCTTTGAACATTTAAAATTATTTACAATTCGCAGTGTCAAAAGTCAAATACTAAATAGTCTAGTACATAGACTAGGAATAAGTCAAACAGCTCGCTGCAATTGTCAGCATGCGGAACATACACTTACATAGACTAGAAATAAGTAAAATAGCTTTCTATCAATGTCAGCAGGCGGAACAGACACCAGAAAATGTTCTGCAAGACAGTTTTCTCCTGGGTGAGATGAGAAACAACATTTGTTCACATCCAGTCGATCTGAAAACTAAGCTTTCGGGAGAACTAACAACGAGAGATCGCCAAAGTAGAAGAAGAATTACTAAATCATCAGTCATTATTCTACTATTTCATTATTTTTTTTCAAAATATCCCACATAGGTGTAATCTTTAGGGAAAACAAATCTATTTTTACTGACGTATTTTCCGTAACTCTTTCAAATCTATAATCGTTGCTTCAGAAATCGATTACTGTTTAGCACAATTTGTCAAAGTTTAGAAAATATTCCGATATTATGTACATACGATTCCCCATAAGAATCGTAATCGATATAGCTAATATTTCAATTATTAAATAGTCGATATTTCCATTTAACTCTAACAATTTTTGTTTATTTTTGTCATATAAAACATCAAAGATCACCCGTTCTATACAAGATGGCAGCTTGAATAAAACGGATATGAGAATTCTGTAAACATTTCTCTGAGATGATTAAGACTTGATAAATTTATTAGAAATGTCTAGATCATTTGTCGTGGCAATCGTTATGTCTTCTCAACTCAATACAAATATTTGTCTCCATTAGATCTTCTTCTTCTTCTTCTTCGGACGCTCAATATTTACCACCTGTTAAATCACTATTTGTGATTTGTATGTGATTTGAGCCTAAGAGCGATTGTGCGTAGTGTCAGTTATGCGCCTATGGGTGCCTAGGCCTGCACATCCGATTTCTTGCCACGCTTTTTATTTACTAGGTTATCTTTTCTTAGAACTGTGAAACTGTAAGGTCTGCCACTTGGACGTCATCTTACACGTGTAGGATGATCGGCGTCCGAAAAGTATCGTCCTTCGCCAATGCTTGGGTTTGTACCTGATTTGAGTCTAAGAGCGATTGTACGTTGAGCCAGTTATGCGTATACCAGCAGGCTTTACATCCGATTTCTGCGACGCTTTTTATTTACTAGGGTAGCTTTCCTAGGCTCCTACTTCAGCCGTTTCTTATTAAATGCCTTGTAGGTCGCAGTGTTACTATTCTTTGCTCCCTTTGTAAGGCTCCCTGCAATACACAGGCGGATCTTGATTAGATAAGAAATATGATGAAGTATTTCTTTTTCTATTTCTTCGTTGTGATCAGGTTCATATGCTCAGTCTGATCTAGTTTTCAGTTTTAGTTTTGTCGGCGGATCATCATCACTGCACGTCGAATCATTTAGTCCATAAGTGTTTCCATCTCTTTCTCAGTATGTCTCTCAGCGTGCGGCGATTAACGATACCGGTTCTCTGTTGGTTTACTATTCTTCTTTGGCTGCCAGCATAGTGTTCTTGTCTAGCTACACCACATTTGACTTGGAATTCTTGCAGTCTGGTTAGTTTTGTAGATTCACCACTATTACTTGAATCATGTACACATCCTCTCTCCCTTAAGGAATTTATAATATCAATCTGGTTCATTGCTCGCCCGCTTTGTACAGCAGCCATACCAGCAAGCCTATCGGCGTGTTAATTTCCCCAGATACCTGCATATCCTGGCAGAAAATAAAATTGATTGTTGCCAGCCTAGAACTCCATAGCGACTCCAACCAGTGTCTCCGAGCCCAGCCTGTTTCAATCTTTTTGAGCATACTCATTGTCTCTGAGCCCAGCCTGTTTCAATCTTTCTGAGTATACTCATTGTCTCTGAGCTCAGCCTGTTTCAATCTTTCTGACCAAACTCATTGTCTCTGAGCTCAGCCTGTTTCAATCTTTCTGAGCATACTCATCTATGAGATGAGTTGCATATATGAAGGTGCACGTCATTTTGTGTTCTGCTTGGGTTCCCTATAGCTTGCACTTTAAGTTTCGTTCATAAGGCTGAAAGTGATGTGCCTCGCTTAAAGAGGCATTAATTCACTATATAACAAGCTTGTTTGTTTGTTTGAATTATAAGACGTGTGGTGATGGGACCGGCAAGAGGAGCAAAGAACTACTGCCACCTACAAGGCTTGCAGGAAGAGACGACTGAGTTCGAAGCGTAGGTAAGATACCATAGTAACTAACAGGAGTAGCAGAAATCGGATGTGCAGGTCTACTTGTAGACGTATAACTGGCGCAACATACAATTGCTCTTGGGCTCAGATCATATACAGATCACAAATAGTGGTTTAACAAGTCGTCGATATGCAACGTTCGAAGAATTATAGAATTATCATCATTGCACTTCGGTGAATAGCAATAAGAGCTGGAATCTCTTTCTTACACAACAAGATCGCAGCGGCAGAGCATACACTTCACTACACGGCGAAGCTCCCCAATGTAGTTTTGAAGATGGTAAGTGTCTGGTAGGGATTAAATTTTAATAATTTTGATGAATTTCGGTCCCAGCAGGGGCTTTACCGCATGCTGCGTTCGATGTTGAACTGCAAGGGTTCCTTTACGTGCTCAAATTGAAAACGGGGCCTACGTTTTATCGTCCGTCTATGATAAGACTAGGAACACAATCTCACCTACACTGAATCAGGATCTCTTAAAAATATCCAGATGGCTCTACGAGGGAGCAAACCTGCTCCCTTTAGCACGCGAGATAAGCAGCTAACTTCTAACAACCACAGAGTGACTGAACTTGTCGACATGTACACTTTGTTTTAGTCTTCCATTCTATTAGTTTATGAGGAATTGTGACACATGCATCTTCTTGTCCGGTCAACACGGGTGTGACCCTGTACTTCTTCAGGAGTAGAATAATGGGAAGAAGCAGAACGTTTGCACTGACAAGCACGACCTCATTAAAGATACTGTTAACAAAGAATTGAGAAGAATGAAGAGTAGCGAACTCATAGATAATTCAAATAACAGAATTAGTGTACTGAGATGAACGTGCTGTAATGATAGTTAGAAGATGTCTAAGTTGGTGGTGTGAAGACAAAATATCTCACTTGTTTGCTTCACAATATCTCACCCTCATTCCCTCCACCACCACGACCACCAGCAACAATTTGAGAGAAGTAGCAAAGAGTTGTCAACGTTAAGTGAGACACAGAACATGAACTAGAATTGGAGAAAGTTCAAATACTGATTGTCTTCAAGAGAAAGTACGATGAAATCGAACGATATTAACATAGTCTTCCAAAATATGTCCCAAATTGTTTTACAGTTGTACATTCATTGTTCATTTGAGGATCATTTTCATCGCATATCGGACATGCCCATAATTTCTCCATCTCCTCCCAAACATGTGTCTCAGTGTGTTTAGTTAGACTAACAAATCCCATCATGTGTCTCAGTGTGTTTAGTTAGACTAACAAATCCCATCATGTGTCTCAGTGTGTTTAGTTAGACTAACAACTCCCATCATGTGTCTCAGTGTGTTTAGTTAGACTAACAAATCCCATCATGTGTCTCAGTGTGTTTAGTTAGACTAACAAATCCCATCATGTGTCTCAGTGTGTTTAGTTAGACTAACAAATCCCATCATGTGTCTCAGTGTGTTTAGTTAGACTAACAAATCCCATCATGTGTCTCAGTGTGTTTAGTTAGACTAACAACTCCCATCATGTGTCTCAGTGTGTTTAGTTAGACTAACAAATCCCATCATGTGTCTCAGTGTGTTTAGTTAGACTAACAAATCCCATCATGTGTCTCAGTGTGTTTAGTTAGACTAACAAATCCCATCATGTGTCTCAGTGTGTTTAGTTAGACTAACAACTCCCATCATGTGTCTCAGTGTGTTTAGTTTGACTAACAACTCCCATCATGTGTCTCAGTGTGTTTAGTTAGACTAACAAATCCCATCATGTGTCTCAGTGTGTTTAGTTAGACTAACAACTGCCGTCATGTGTCTCAGTGTGTTTAGTTAGACTAACAACTCCCATCATGTGTCTCAGTGTGTTTAGTTAGACTAACAAATCCCATCATGTGTCTCAGTGTGTTTAGTTAGACTAACAAATCCCATCATGTGTCTCAGTGTGTTTAGTTAGACTAACAAATCCCATCATGTGTCTCAGTGTGTTTAGTTAGACTAACAACTGCCGTCATGTGTCTCAGTGTGTTTAGTTAGACTAACAAATCCCATCATGTGTCTCAGTGTGTTTAGTTAGACTAACAAATCCCATCATGTGTCTCAGTGTGTTTAGTTAGACTAACAACTCCCATCATGTGTCTCAGTGTGTTTAGTTAGACTAACAACTCCCATCATGTGTCTCAGTGTGTTTAGTTAGACTAACAAATCCCATCATGTGTCTCAGTGTGTTTAGTTAGACTAACAACTGCCGTCATGTGTCTCAGTGTGTTTAGTTAGACTAACAACTCCCATCATGTGTCTCAGTGTGTTTAGTTAGACTAACAAATCCTGTCATGTGTCTCAGTGTGTTTAGTTAGACTAACAACTCCCGTCATGTGTCTCAGTGTGTTTAGTTAGACTAACAAATCCCATCATGTGTCTCAGTGTGTTTAGTTAGACTAACAACTCCCATCATGTGTCTCAGTGTGTTTAGTTAGACTAACAAATCCCATCATGTGTCTCAGTGTGTTTAGTTAGACTAACAAATCCCATCATGTGTCTCAGTGTGTTTAGTTAGACTAACAACTGCCGTCATGTGTCTCAGTGTGTTTAGTTAGACTAACAACTCCCATCATGTGTCTCAGTGTGTTTAGTTAGACTAACAACTCCCATCATGTGTCTCAGTGTGTTTAGTTAGACTAACAAATCCTGTCATGTGTCTCAGTGTGTTTAGTTAGACTAACAAATCCCATCATGTGTCTCAGTGTGTTTAGTTAGACTAACAACTCCCGTCATGTGTCTCAGTGTGTTTAGTTAGACTAACAAATCCCGTCATGTGTCTCAGTGTGTTTAGTTAGACTAACAAATCCCATCATGTGTCTCAGTGTGTTTAGTTAGACTAACAACTGCCGTCATGTGTCTCAGTGTGTTTAGTTAGACTAACAAATCCCATCATGTGTCTCAGTGTGTTTAGTTAGACTAACAACTCCCATCATGTGTCTCAGTGTGTTTAGTTTGACTAACAACTCCCATCATGTGTCTCAGTGTGTTTAGTTAGACTAACAAATCCCATCATGTGTCTCAGTGTGTTTAGTTAGACTAACAACTGCCGTCATGTGTCTCAGTGTGTTTAGTTAGACTAACAACTCCCATCATGTGTCTCAGTGTGTTTAGTTAGACTAACAAATCCCATCATGTGTCTCAGTGTGTTTAGTTAGACTAACAAATCCCATCATGTGTCTCAGTGTGTTTAGTTAGACTAACAAATCCCATCATGTGTCTCAGTGTGTTTAGTTAGACTAACAAATCCCATCATGTGTCTCAGTGTGTTTAGTTAGACTAACAACTCCCATCATGTGTCTCAGTGTGTTTAGTTAGACTAACAAATCCCATCATGTGTCTCAGTGTGTTTAGTTAGACTAACAAATCCCATCATGTGTCTCAGTGTGTTTAGTTAGACTAACAAATCCCATCATGTGTCTCAGTGTGTTTAGTTAGACTAACAACTCCCATCATGTGTCTCAGTGTGTTTAGTTAGACTAACAACTCCCATCATGTGTCTCAGTGTGTTTAGTTAGACTAACAAATCCCATCATGTGTCTCAGTGTGTTTAGTTAGACTAACAACTCCCATCATGTGTCTCAGTGTGTTTAGTTAGACTAACAAATCCTGTCATGTGTCTCAGTGTGTTTAGTTAGACTAACAACTCCCATCATGTGTCTCAGTGTGTTTAGTTAGACTAACAAATCCCATCATGTGTCTCAGTGTGTTTAGTTAGACTAACAACTCCCATCATGTGTCTCAGTGTGTTTAGTTAGACTAACAAATCCCATCATGTGTCTCAGTGTGTTTAGTTAGACTAACAACTGCCGTCATGTGTCTCAGTGTGTTTAGTTAGACTAACAACTCCCATCATGTGTCTCAGTGTGTTTAGTTAGACTAACAACTCCCATCATGTGTCTCAGTGTGTTTAGTTAGACTAACAAATCCCATCATGTGTCTCAGTGTGTTTAGTTAGACTAACAACTGCCGTCATGTGTCTCAGTGTGTTTAGTTAGACTAACAAATCCCGTCATGTGTCTCAGTGTGTTTAGTTAGACTAACAAATCCCATCATGTGTCTCAGTGTGTTTAGTTAGACTAACAACTGCCGTCATGTGTCTCAGTGTGTTTAGTTAGACTAACAACTGCCGTCATGTGACTAACTAACTCGTCATGTGACTAACAACTCCCGTCATGTGTTGGTGTTATGTATCTATCTACTTGGGTTTCGTTCATGGTTCCTGTCTTGCTAGTACCCATCGGTATGATAACTGCAACTGAATAGAAACCTTATATTCTTCATTGAAATCTTCAGACCGTGTATTCTCTCTTATAGCGTTCTCTCTTATGTCTCTCTGTCCATAAGAGCACATTCTCGATCTCAGCATTGCTCTCCAGTGTATCTGGCCATACAAGGCACATTCTCGATCTCAGCATTGCTCTCCAGTGTATCCGGCCATACAAGGCACATTCTCGATCTCAGCATTGCTCTCCAGTGTATCCGGCCATACAAGGCACATTCTCGATCTCAGCATTGCTCTCCAGTGTATCCGGCCATACAAGGCACATTCTCGATCTCAGCATTGCTCTCCAGTGTATCCGGCCATACAAGGCACATTCTCGATCTCAGCATTGCTCTCCAGTGTATCCGGCCATACAAGGCACATTCTCGATCTCAGCATTGCTCTCCAGTGTATCCGGCCATACAAGGCACATTCTAGATCTCAGCATTGCTCTCCAGTGTATCCGGCCATACAAGGCACATTCTCGATCTCAGCATTGCTCTCCAGTGTATCCGGCCATACAAGGCACATTCTCGATCTCAGCATTGCTCTCCAGTGTATCCGGCCATCAGGCTACATTCTCGATCTCAGCATTGCTCGCCAGTGTATCCGGCCATACAAGGCACATTCTCGATCTCAGCATTGCTCTCCAGTGTATCCGGCCATACAAGGCACATTCTCGATCTCAGCATTGCTCTCCAGTGTATCCGGCCATACAAGGCACATTCTCGATCTCAGCATTGCTCTCCAGTGTATCCGTCCATACAAGGCACATTCTCGATCTCAGCATTGCTCGCCAGTGTATCCGTCCATACAAGGCACATTCTCGATCTCAGCATTGCTCTCCAGTGTATCCGGTCATACAAGGCACATTCTCGATCTCAGCATTGCTCTCAGTGTATCCGGCATACAAGGCACATTCTCGATCTCAGCATTGCTCTCCAGTGTATCCGGCCATACAAGGCACATTCTCGATCTCAGCATTGCTCTCCAGTGTATCCGGCCATACAAGGCACATTCTCGATCTCAGCATTGCTCTCCAGTGTATCCGGCCATACAAGGCACATTCTCGATCTCAGCATTGCTCTCCAGTGTATCCGGCCATACAAGGCACATTCTCGATCTCAGCATTGCTCTCCAGTGTATCCGGTCATACAAGGCACATTCTCGATCTCAGCATTGCTCTCCAGTGTATCCGGCCATACAAGGCACATTCTCGATCTCAGCATTGCTCTCCAGTGTATCCGGCCATACAAGGCACATTCTCGATCTCAGCATTGCTCTCCAGTGTATCCGGTCATACAAGGCACATTCTCGATCTCAGCATTGCTCGCCAGTGTATCCGGTCATACAAGGCACATTCTCGATCTCAGCATTGCTCGCCAGTGTATCCGGTCATACAAGGCACATTCTCGATCTCAGCATTGCTCGCCAGTGTATCCGGCCATACAAGGCACATTCTCGATCTCAGCATTGCTCGCCAGTGTATCCGGTCATACAAGGCACATTCTCGATCTCAGCATTGCTCGCCAGTGTATCCGGTCATACAAGGCCCATTCTCGATCTCAGCATTGCTCGCCAGTGTATCCGGTCATACAAGGCACATTCTCGATCTCAGCATTGCTCGCCAGTGTATCCGTACAAGGCACATTCTCGATCTCAGCATTGCTCGCCAGTGTATCCGGCCATACAAGGCACATTCTCGATCTCAGCATTGCTCGCCAGTGTATCCGTACAAGGCACATTCTCGATCTCAGCATTGCTCGCCAGTGTATCCGTACAAGGCACATTCTCGATCTCAGCATTGCTCGCCAGTGTATCCGGTCATACAAGGCACATTCTCGATCTCAGCATTGCTCGCCAGTGTATCCGGTCATACAAGGCACATTCTCGATCTCAGCATTGCTCGCCAGTGTATCCGTACAAGGCACATTCTCGATCTCAGCATTGCTCGCCAGTGTATCCGGCCATACAAGGCACATTCTCGATCTCAGCATTGCTCGCCAGTGTATCCGTACAAGGCACATTCTCGATCTCAGCATTGCTCTCCAGTGTATCCGGTCTCTCATAGCCCTTCACTCCAGTGTATCCGGTCTCTCATAGCCCTTCACTCCAGTGTATCCGGTCTCTCATAGCCCTTCACCCCAGAATAACCTGGAACAAAGACGAAGGTAAGTGTTTGGATTGTCGCATTTTGTATTAAGTACATTCACTGCCTTCGTACATAACAGGTCTTTGTATTCTGTATCATGCTAATAGAATCGCTGAGCATGCATGTGTGAGTGAATGTATGCGTCTATAGATCATCCAGGGATTTTGTCACTGCCATGACCTCCATAGTCATGCTGCTGGTAGTTGTCACATATGTGTCACTTTTCTCTTTGATGACTTTTTATTTAGCTCTAGCCGTAAAGATCCTTCCACCCTCCAACTGTGCTGAATTACGGAAGCATCAGTGTAGACAACAGCATCTTCTTCCAATGTACAGTCATTTATTAACGTTTCAACTTCTGCTTTACAAGACAAGAACAAGTCATTGTTTTCCTCTTTAGCTCTTTAGAACTCAGAACGTACCACTTAATGTCCACCTATATTGCACTTAATGTCCACCTATATTGCACTTAATGTCCACCTATATTGCACTTAATGTCCACCTATATTGCACTTAACCAAAGATTGCCCCTAAATATCATCCGTCTGACTACTCACAAGAAACTGCTCTACACCATCTGTTCCAGTACCCAGCACTCAATGACTTACGCCGCAAGTATGTACCCTCCTACCATGAAGTTGAAAACACCCTGTAGGTAAACACACCACAACTCAGACAGATCTGTAACATTTCTGCCATATCCTCAAGTCAAAGGGCAACTACTGAACCAAAAGACACATCATCTAAAGTCAAGTAGCTTGTCCATTCCAGAGCTTGGCTCCCATGACAGCAGTCCTGAAAAACTCTGTTCTGTGCAAGTTGACCGAGCAGTCAATGACATCTTGCACCCATTGTCTTGTTGGTCTCCCTCTAATTTTTCTTTTAGGCACCATCCCCTCTACAATTATCGTCTCTAGGCGCTCATGTCATTTGATATGTCCAAAATATTTAATTTTCTTTGTTTTTATGCTCTTTAATAGCCAACTCACTTATCAAGCTGTTGCAGAACAGAAGCATTTGTTCTTTCTTTTCTCTATCCAGCATATTCTAAGTAATCTTCTGTTGAACCTTAGTTCTATTGAGAACCATAGAGAACAACACAAGACTAACGCTATAATCCTCATTGAGAGACATAGACAACAACACAAGACTAAAACTATAATCCTCATTGAGAGACATAGACAACAACAACACAAGACTAAAGTTATAATCCTCATTGAGAGACATAGACAACACCAACACAAGACTAACGCTATAATCCTCATTGAGAGACATAGAGAACAACACAAGACTAACGCTATAATCCTCATTGAGAGACATAGACAACAACAACACAAGACTAACGCTATAATCCTCATTGAGAGACATAGACAACAACACAAGACTAAAACTATAATCCTCATTGAGAGACATAGACAACACCAACACAAGACTAAAACTATAATCCTCATTGAGAGACATAGACAACAACAACACAAGACTAAAACTATAATCCTCATTGAGAGACATAGACAACAACAACACAAGACTAACGCTATAATCCTCATTGAGAGACATAGACAACAACACAAGACTAAAACTATAATCCTCATTGAGAGACATAGACAACAACACAAGACTAAAGCTATAATCCTCATTGAGAGACATAGACAACAACAACAGAAGACTAAAACTATAATCCTCATTGAGAGACATAGACAACAACACAAGACTAAAGATATAATCCTCATTGAGAGACATAGACAACAACACAAGACTAAAGCTATAATCCTCAATGAGAGACATAGACAACAACACAAGACTAACGCTATAATCCTCATTGAGAGACATAGACAACAACAACACAAGACTAACGCTATAATCCTCATTGAGAGACATAGACAACAACACAAGACTAAAGTTATAATCCTCATTGAGAGACATAGACAACAACACAAGACTAAAACTATAATCCTCATTGAGAGACATAGACAATAACACAAGACTAACGCTATAATCCTCATTGAGAGAAATAGACAACAACACAAGACTAAAGCTATAATCCTCATTGAGAGACATAGACAACAACAACACAAGACTAACGCTATAATCCTCATTGAGAGAAATAGACAACAACACAAGACTAAAACTATAATCCTCATTGAGAGACATAGACAACAACACAAGACTAAAGTTATAATCCTCATTGAGAGACATAGACAACAACAACACAGGACTAAAGTTATAATCCTCATTGAGAGACATAGACAACAACAACACAGGACTAAAGTTATAATCCTCATTGAGAGACATAGACAACAACAACACAGGACTAAAGTTATAATCCTCATTGAGAGACATAGACAACAACACAAGACTAAAGCTATAATCCTCATTGAGAGACATAGACAACAACAACACAGGACTAAAGTTATAATCCTCATTGAGAGACATAGACAACAACAACACAGGACTAAAGTTATAATCCTCATTGAGAGACATAGACAACAACAACACAGGACTAAAGTTATAATCCTCATTGAGAGACATAGACAACAACAACACAAGACTAAAACTATAATCCTCATTGAGAGACATAGACAACAACACAAGACTAAAGTTATAATCCTCATTGAGAGACATAGACAACAACAACACAAGACTAACGCTATAATCCTCATTGAGAGACATAGACAACAACACAAGACTAACGCTATAATCCTCATTGAGAGACATAGACAACAACACAAGACTAAAGCTATAATCCTCATTGAGAGACATAGACAACAACAACACAAGACTAAAGTTATAATCCTCATTGAGAGACATAGACAACAACAACACAAGACTAAAGCTATAATCCTCATTGAGAGACATAGACAACAACACAAGACTAACGCTATAATCCTCATTGAGAGACATAGACAACAACAACACAAGACTAAAGCTATAATCCTCATTGAGAGACATAGACAACAACAACACAAGACTAACGCTATAATCCTCATTTAGAGACATAGACAACAACACAAGACTAACGCTATAATCCTCATTGAGAGACATAGACAACAACAACACAAGACTAAAACTATAATCCTCATTGAGAGACATAGATAACAACACAAGACTAAAACTATAATCCTCATTGAGAGACATAGACATCAACAACACAAGACTAAAGCTATAATCCTCATTGAGAGACATAGACAACAACACAAGACTAAAGTTATAATCCTCATTGAGAGACATAGACAACAACAACACAAGACTAAAGTTATAATCCTCATTTAGAGACATAGACAACAACAACACAAAACTAAAGTTATAATCCTCATTGAGAGACATAGACAACAACAACACAAGACTAAAACTATAATCCTCATTGAGAGACATAGACAACAACAACACAAGACTAAAGCTATAATCCTCATTGAGAGACATAGACAACAACAACACAAGACTAAAAATATAATCCTCATTGAGAGACATAGACAACAACAACACAAGACTAACGCTATAATCCTCATTGAGAGACATAGACAACAACACAAGACTAAAGCTATAATCCTCATTGAGAGACATAGACAACAACAACACAAGACTAAAGTTATAATCCTCATTGAGAGACATAGACAACAACAACACAAGACTAAAGTTATAATCCTCATTGAGAGACATAGACAACAACACAAGACTAAAACTATAATCCTCATTGAGAGACATAGACAACAACACAAGACTAAAGTTATAATCCTCATTGAGAGACATAGACAACAACACAAGACTAAAACTATAATCCTCATTGAGAGACATAGACAACAACACAAGACTAAAGCTATAATCCTCATTGAGAGACATAGACAACAACACAAGACTAAAGTTATAATCCTCAATGAGAGACATAGACAACAACACAAGACTAAAGCTATAATCCTCATTGAGAGACATAGACAACAACACAAGACTAAAGCTATAATCCTCATTGAGAGACATAGACAACAACAACACAAGACTAAAGTTATAATCCTCATTGAGAGACATAGACAACAACAACACAAGACTAAAGCTATAATCCTCATTGAGAGACATAGACAACAACAACACAAGACTAAAGCTATAATCCTCATTGAGAGACATAGACAACAACAACACAAGACTAAAGTTATAATCCTCATTGAGAGACATAGACAACAACAACACAAGACTAACGCTATAATCCTCATTGAGAGACATAGACAACAACAACACAAGACTAAAGCTATAATCCTCATTGAGAGACATAGACAACAACAACACAAGACTAAAGTTATAATCCTCATTGAGAGACATAGACAACAACAACACAAGACTAAAGTTATAATCCTCATTGAGAGACATAGACAACAACAACACAAGACTAACGCTATAATCCTCATTGAGAGACATAGACAACAACAACACAAGACTAACGCTATAATCCTCATTGAGAGACATAGACAACAACAACACAAGACTAAAGCTATAATCCTCATTGAGAGACATAGACAACAACAACACAAGACTAACGCTATAATCCTCATTGAGAGACATAGACAACAACAACACAAGACTAAAACTATAATCCTCATTGAGAGACATAGACAACAACAACACAAGACTAACGCTATAATCCTCATTGAGAGACATAGACAACAACAACACAAGACTAACGCTATAATCCTCATTGAGAGACATAGACAACACCAACACAAGACTAAAACTATAATCCTCATTGAGAGACATAGACAACAACACAAGACTAACGTTATAATCCTCATTGAGAGACATAGACAACAACAACACAAGACTAACGCTATAATCCTCATTGAGAGACATAGACAACAACAACACAAGACTAAAGCTATAATCCTCATTGAGAGACATAGACAACAACACAAGACTAAAACTATAATCCTCATTGAGAGACATAGACAACAACACAAGACTAAAGCTATAATCCTCATTGAGAGACATAGACAACAACAACACAAGACTAAAACTATAATCCTCATTTAGAGACATAGACAACAACAACACAAGACTAAAGTTATAATCCTCATTGAGAGACATAGATAACAACACAAAACTGAAGTTATTCTCTTCAGTAGCATCAACAATATAAGAACATTCACAACTATAAAAACCCATCCATGATTATTAAAAAAAAGACGGAAGTAGACCTGGAAATCGATTTTAATGAGTGACGGGAAATATGAGATTTTTTGTGTTCTTAAATTTGTTTACACAACATTTTACATCCTTTGACAGTTTCGATATTACAGGTAGGGAATTTAACAGACGTTGCTAGGCAACGAATGTATGTAACTTTCTCTGGATTATGAGATAATGCAACAACAAAATGTTTGCGATAAGTGGTTCTTATTTTCTATATAAAAAATAAATAAACACACAAAAAAAAACCAAACCGATGAAGACTTGATGTAAATGTTGTTTTTATTCTGAGTTTTTTGTTTGTTCGCCTGTTGTGAAGTTAGATGAAGTCTTGGCGCCTGTTGTGAAGTTAGATGAAGTCTTGGCGCCTGTTGTGAAGTTAGATGAAGTCTTGGCGCCTAATATATGATAAGGATTATAGCTTCAATTGAGTGTTGCTATATATATATCTCAACGAGGATTATAGCTTCAATTGAGTGTTGCTATATATATATCTCAACGAGGATTATAGCTTCAATTGAATGTTGCTATATATATATCTCAACGAGGATTATAGTTTCAATTGAATGTTGCTATATATATATCTCAACAAGGATTATAGTTTCAATTGAGTGTTGCTATATATATATCTCAACGAGGATTATAGTTTCAATTGAGTGTTGCTATATATATCTCAATAGGATTATAGTTTCAATTGAGTGTTGCTATATATATATCTCAATGAGGATTATAGTTTCAATTGAGTGTTGCTATATATATATCTCAATGAGGATTATAGGTTCAATTGAATGTTGCTATATATATATCTCAATGAGGATTATAGTTTCAATTGAATGTTGCTATATATATATCTCAATGAGGATTATAGTTTCAATTGAGTGTTGCTATATATATTCTCAAGAGATTATAGTTTCAATTGAATTTGCTATATATATATCTCAATGAAGGATTATAGTTTCAATTGAGTGTTGCTATATATATATCTCAATGAGGATTATAGTTTCAATTGAATGTTGCTATGATATATATCTCAACAGGATTATAGTTTCAATTGAGTGTTGCTATATATATTCTCAAGAGGATTATAGTTTCAATTGAGTGTTGCTATATATATATCTCAATGAGGATTATAGTTTCAATTGAATGTTGCTATATATATATCTCAACAAGGATTATAGTTTCAATTGAGTGTTGCTATATATATATTCTCAAGAGGATTATAGTTTCAATTGAATGTTGCTATATATATATCTCAATGAGGATTATAGTTTCAATTGAGTGTTGCTATATATATATATCTCAATGAGGATTATAGTTTCAATTGAGTGTTGCTATATATATATCTCAATGAGGATTATAGTTTCAATTGAATGTTGCTATATATATATATCTCAATGAGGATTATAGTTTCAATTGAATGTTGCTATATATATATATCTCAACAAGGATTATAGTTTCAATTGAGTGTTGCTATATATATATCTCAATGAGGATTATAGTTTCAATTGAGTGTTGCTATATATATTCTCAATGAGGATTATAGTTTCAATTAGTGTTGCTATATATATATCTCAATGAGATTTATAGTTTCAATTGAATGTTGCTATATATATATCTCAATGAGGATTATAGTTTCAATTGAATGTTGCTATATATATATCTCAATGAGGATTATAGTTTCAATTGAATGTTGCTATATATATATCTCAATGAGGATTATAGTTTCAATTGAATGTTGCTATATATATATCTCAATGAGGATTATAGTTTCAATTGAATGTTGCTATATATATATCTCAACAAGGATTATAGTTTCAATTGAGTGTTGCTATATATATATCTCAATGAGGATTATAGTTTCAATTGAATGTTGCTATATATATATCTCAAGAGGATTATAGTTCAATTGATGTTGCTATATATATATCTCAATGAGGATTATAGTTTCAATTGAATGTTGCTATATATATATCTCAATGAGGATTATAGTTTCAATTGAGTGTTGCTATATATATATCTCAATGAGGATTATAGTTTCAATTGAGTGTTGCTATATATATATCTCAATGAGGATTATAGTTTCAATTGAATGTTGCTATATATATATCTCAATAGGATTATAGTTTCAATTGAATGTTGCTTATATATATTAGTTATAGTTTAATGATTTGTATATTTCTAAGTTTAGTTTAGAGTGTTGCTATATATATTCTCAATGAGGATTATAGTTTCAATGAGTGTTGCTATATATTATCTCAATAGAGGATTATAGTTTCAATTGAATGTTGCTATATATATATCTCAATGAGGATTATAGTTTCAATTGAATGTTGCTATATATATATCTCAATGAGGATTATAGTTTCAATTGAATGTTGCTATATATATATATCTCAATGAGGATTATAGTTTCAATTGAATGTTGCTATATATATATCTCAATGAGGATTATAGTTTCAATTGAATGTTGCTATATATATATCTCAATGAGGATTATAGTTTCAATTGAGTGTTGCTATATATATATCTCAATGAGATTATAGTTTCATTATGTTCATATATATCTCAATGAGGATTATAGTTTCAATTGAATGTTGCTATATATATATATATCTCAATGAGGATTATAGTTTCAATTGAATGTTGCTATATATATATCTCAATGAGGATTATAGTTTCAATTGAGTGTTGCTATATATATATCTCAATGAGGATTATAGTTTCAATTGAATGTTGCTATATATATATCTCAATGAGGATTATAGTTTCAATTGAGTGTTGCTATATATATATCTCAATGAGGATTATAGTTTCAATTGAGATGTTTCTATATATATATCTCAAAGAGATTATAGTTTCAATTGAGTGTTGCTATATATATATCTCAATGAGGATTATAGTTTCAATTGAGTGTTGCTATATATATATCTCAATAGGATTATAGTTTCAATTGAGTGTTGCTATATATATATCTCAATGAGGATTATAGTTTCAATTGAATGTTGCTATATATATATCTCAATGAGGATTATAGTTTCAATTGAGTGTTGCTATATATATATCTCAATGAGGATTATAGTTTCAATTGAGTGTTGCTATATATATATCTCAATGAGGATTATAGTTTCAATTGAATGTTGCTATATATATATCTCAATGAGGATTATAGTTTCAATTGAGTGTTGCTATATATATATCTCAATGAGGATTATAGTTTCAATTGAATGTTGCTATATATATATCTCAATAGGATTATAGTTTCAATTGAGTGTTGCTATATATATATCTCAATGAGGATTATAGTTTCAATTGAATGTTGCTATATATATATCTCAATGAGGATTATAGTTTCAATTGAATGTTGCTATATATATATCTCAATGAGGATTATAGTTTCAATTGAATGTTGCTATATATATATCTCAATGAGGATTATAGTTTCAATTGAGTGTTGCTATATATATATCTCAATGAGGATTATAGTTTCAATTGAGTGTTGCTATATATATATATCTCAATGAGGATTATAGTTTCAATTGAATGTTGCTATATATATATATATCTCAATGAGGATTATAGTTTCAATTGAATGTTGCTATATATATATCTCAATGAGGATTATAGTTTCAATTGAGTGTTGCTATATATATTCTCAATGAGGATTATAGTTTCAATTAAAGTGTTGCTATATATATATCTCAATGAGGATTATAGTTTCAATTGAATGTTGCTATATATATATCTCAATGAGGATTATAGTTTCAATTGAATGTTGCTATATATATATCTCAATGAGGATTATAGTTTCAATTGAGTGTTGCTATATATATATCTCAATGAGGATTATAGTTTCAATTGAATGTTGCTATATATATATCTCAATGAGGATTATAGTTTCAATTGAGTGTTGCTATATATATATCTCAATGAGGATTATAGTTTCAATTGAATGTTGCTATATATATATCTCAATGAGGATTATAGTTTCAATTGAATGTTGCTATATATATATCTCAATGAGGATTATAGTTTCAATTGAGTGTTGCTATATATATATCTCAATGAGGATTATAGTTTCAATTGAATGTTGCTATATATATATCTCAATGAGGATTATAGTTTCAATTGAGTGTTGCTATATATATATCTCAATGAGGATTATAGTTTCAATTGAATGTTGCTATATATATATCTCAATGAGGATTATAGTTTCAATTGAGTGTTGCTATATATATATCTCAATGAGGATTATAGTTTCAATTGAGTGTTGCTATATATATATATCTCAATGAGGATTATAGTTTCAATTGAATGTTGCTATATATATATCTCAATGAGGATTATAGTTTCAATTGAGTGTTGCTATATATATATCTCAATGAGGATTATAGTTTCAATTGAATGTTGCTATATATATATCTCAATGAGGATTATAGTTTCAATTGAGTGTTGCTATATATATATCTCAATGAGGATTATAGTTTCAATTGAATGTTGCTATATATATATCTCAATGAGGATTATAGTTTCAATTGAGTGTTGCTATATATATATCTCAATGAGGATTATAGTTTCAATTGAATGTTGCTATATATATATCTCAATGAGGATTATAGTTTCAATTGAGTGTTGCTATATATATATCTCAATGAGGATTATAGTTTCAATTGAGTGTTGCTATATATATATCTCAATGAGGATTATAGTTTCAATTGAATGTTGCTATATATATATATCTCAATGAGGATTATAGTTTCAATTGAATGTTGCTATATATATATCTCAATGAGGATTATAGTTTCAATTGAATGTTGCTATATATATATATATATATTTCAATGAGGTTATAGTTTCAATTGAGTTATGTTATATATATATACTCAATGAGGATTATAGTTTCAATTGATAGTTATGCTATATATATTCACAAGGATTATAGTTCAATTGATTGCTATATATATATCTCAATGAGGATTATAGTTTCAATTGAATGTTGCTATATATATATCTCAATGAGGATTATAGTTTCAATTGAATGTTGCTATATATATATCTCAATGAGGATTATAGTTTCAATTGAATGTTGCTATATATATATCTCAATGAGGATTATAGTTTCAATTGAATGTTGCTATATATATATCTCAATGAGGATTATAGTTTCAATTGAATGTTGCTATATATATATCTCAATGAGGATTATAGTTTCAATTGAATGTTGCTATATATATATATCTCAACGAGGATTATAGTTTCAATTGAATGTTGCTATATATATCTCACAAAGGATTATGTTTCAATTGAATGTTGCTATATATATATCTCAACAGGATATAGTTTCAATTGATGTTACTTAGATATATATATCTCAATAGGATTATAGTTTCAATTGATGTTGCTATATATATTTCTCAACGAGATTATAGTTTCATTGAATGTTGCTTTCATAGAATGTTGTAGTTTAGCTTCTCACAGAATGTTGTATGTTTATTCTCAAGAATGTTGTATGTTGCTTTTATCCAAGAATTTGTAATTGTGTTCTTCTCACAGAATGTATTATGTTGCTTATCTCAAGAATAGTTTAATGATGTTATAACTACTTCTCACAGAATGTTAATAGTTGCTTACTTTCTCAAGAATTGTTTATGTTGCTTACTTCTCAAGAATGTTGTATGTTGCTATTACTTCTCAAGAATGTTGTATTTGCTGCTTTCAATAATGTTGTATGGTTATAGCTTCTCACAGAATGTTGTATGTTTACTTCTCACAGAATAGTTGTATGTTGCTACTTCTCAAGAGAATGTTGTATGTTTACTTCTCACAGAATGTTGTATGTTGCTTATTCTCTACAGAATGTTATATGTTGCTTATTCTCACAGAATGTTTTATGTTGCTTATTCTCAAGAATGTTGTATGTTGCTACTTCTCAGAATGTTGTTGCTATATCTTCTCACAGAATGTTGTATTTCTACTTCTCAAGAATGTTGATGTTTGTTACTCACAGAATGTTGTATGTATTTACTTCTCACAGAATGTTGTATGTTGCTCTTCTCAAGGAATGTTGTATGTTCTTCTCACATAATGTTGTGATGTTGTAGCTTCTCTAGAATGTTGTATATTGTCTTCTCACAGAATGTTGTATGTTGCATTATTCTCCAAGAATGTTGTATGTTGCTGCTTCTCACAGAATGTTGTATGTTGCTTACTTCTCACAGAATGTTGTATGTTGCTTTCTTTTTCATAGAATGTTGTATGTTTTACTTCTCACAGAATGTTGTATGTTGCTTACTTCTCACAGAATTTTTGTATGTTGCTACTTCTCACAGAATGTTGTATGTTATTTACAATATTCTTATGTCTCAGAATGTTGTATGTTGTCTCTCAGAATGTTGTATGTTTTACTTCTCACAGAATGTTGTATGTTTACTTCTCACAGAATGTTTAATGTTGTTACTTCTCACAGAATGTTGTATGTTCTCTTCTCACAGAATGTTGTATGTTGCTGCTTCTCACAGAATGTTGTATGTTGCTGCTTCTCACAGAATGTTGTATGTTGCTGCTTTTCACAGAATGTTGTATGTTGCTGCTTCTCACAGAATGTTGTATGTTGCTGCTTCTCACAGAATGTTGTATGTTGCTGCTTCTCACAGAATGTTGTATGTTGTTACTTCTCACAGAATGTTGTATGTTGCTGCTTCTCACAGAATGTTGTATGTTGTTACTTCTCACATAATGTTGTATGTTGTTACTTCTCACAGAATGTTGTATGTTGCTGCTTCTCACATAATGTTGTATGTTGTTACTTCTCACAGAATGTTGTATGTTGCTGCTTCTCACAGAATGTTGTATGTTGTTACTTCTCACAGAATGTTGTATGTTGTTACTTCTCACAGAATGTTGTATGTTGTTACTTCTCACAGAATGTTGTATGTTGTTACTTCTCACAGAATGTTGTATGTTGTTACTTCTCACAGAATGTTGTATGTTGTTACTTCTCACAGAATGTTGTATGTTGCTGCTTCTCACAGAATGTTGTATGTTGTTACTTCTCACAGAATGTTGTATGTTGCTGCTTCTCACAGAATGTTGTATGTTGTTACTTCTCACAGAATGTTGTATGTTGTTACTTCTCACAGAATGTTGTATGTTGTTACTTCTCACAGAATGTTGTATGTTGTTACATCTAGAATGAAGTAACCTAGTTATTAAATCCTTAAAGATTGTTCAGAGATTAACCAGTTACTGCTTCGATAGCAACAATCTGTTACTTCAATCAACATTGTCAATCATGCCTTCAATAGACTGTGTCCATCGTTTAGTTTCTTCTAATTTTCTCACTAAATTCCAATTTCTGAACTCAATTTCATAGAAATAATTAAACGAGTTACTCAAGATAGAGCGGTATGGAACAATTGCTTCCAGGTCCTATGTAACGTATAACGGAAATAGATAAATATAAATGAAATGGACGGTAAGATCTGAAGAAGCATAATAATATACGTCAGTCAAACAAAGGAACGTCTGACCGAAGGATTAGACCACGGCTCTCATGTGCAAAATCTGTGCTCAATTCACGGTAAGACCAAAGATTTGTTTCTGTTGTGGGCATAAATGAAGATTCTTAACCTGAACAGCTTCTCGGCGATTGTACTTGCCATTAACAAAAGGAACCCTTTCATACCTCGTGGTATATAGGGCACTACAGTGTTAGGCCTGTATTTTCATTGACCGTCGGCACACGATGGGTGATGTGGTCAGCATCACGCAGGCCGCCTTTACTTTCCCAGAGCATGTCTGGTACCCAGTTGAGGCTGGGTCGACCTGAGAGCCGTCGTGGTCGGGAAAAATTCCACGCACATTGCGGGAGCTGAACCCAGACCACCAGCCTTGCGAAGTGAGTTCACTAACAACTACGCTACAGCGGCTCTCTGTACTAGCCATGCGGCCATTAAATTCCCCAGGCTTTCATACCACCTGTCCTACACCTGTCCTACACCTGTCCTACACCTGTCCTACTCCTGTCCTACACCTGTCCTACACCTGTCCTACACCTGTCCTACATCTGTCCTACACCTGTCCTACACCTGTCCTATACCTGTCCTATACCTGTCCTACACCTGTCCTACACCTGTCCTACACCGCTCTAAAGAAAGTACAGTTCCAACAGTTGTATTTGAGTCACACAAACCATGAAGACGATATGGACAACTAATTAGCAAATAAAGAAGGAGACTATCTTTGATAAGTTTGTGCAAATACAGCCCCAAATAAAAGAGATATTAGCAAGCAAATATCAACAAACACTCAGAGAGTGTTAATAATCTATTTGTATAACCACAACAGCAAAGTGGGCGTTCATTGCAGTAGTGAGCTCGATCACAATCCAAGTGTACCTGGTTCAAACTCAGCGACGGGCGATTTGGAAGCAAATTTGCTCGACTCCACCGTTCAGAAAGCAATGGCAAACTATTGAACATATAAGTGGTGCTCAGAAAATCGACGACTAGTTTACTGTGGTTGATGGTGAAGTTAAGTAAAGCAGCGTTTCTCAAACTTGGGTTCACGGATTCCCCGGGGGCCCCTCGATGTACTCGCAGGTGGTCCTCAATCGCTTGAAGAAATAATATGATCTTTGACAAGGTCTGCAAGAGTTTATACATTTCAAATAAAACTTACATAAGAACAAAAACCGGAACATTCAAAAACATTCACAGTAAACTCAGGAGTTAGACAGGGATGTGTGCTCTCCCCACTGCTTTTTATAACATACATGGACAACATAAGTAGAGAAGAAAGGAATAGAAGAAGAAAATAATATTTCAGAACTTTTATTTGCAGATGACCAAGTACTGATTGTAGAAAACGAAGAATCTCTCCAGAATCATTTGAGCTTAGTTAACATCAAGGGTGAGGAGTACAACATTTGAGCTTAGTTAACATCAAGGGTGTGGAGTACAACATTTGAGCTTAGTTAACATCAAGGGTGAGGAGTACAACATTTGAGCTTAGTTAACATCAAGGGTGAGGAGTACAACATGAAAATAAATATAATAAAGACAGAGACAATGGCAATAAGTAGACAACAGAAAGCCTTACAATAAAACTCCAGAACGTTGACATAAAACAAACAATTGAGGCCAAATACTCGTACTTAGGAGCAATTTTCACAGCAGATGGAAGTATCGATAGCGAAATCAGCAATCGTTGCACACAAGCTAACCAAGTACTGGGACAGTTAACACCACTGTTGTCACATAAAGAGATACCGCTAACAACTAAAGCAAATCTCATAAGAACGATTTTCTGGCCAACACTATGTTACCAGTGTCAAGCATGGCCAATAACAGCAGCTAATGAGCGGACAATCATAACGACAGAGATGAGGTGCCTTAGAAGAACTGCAGGTGTGACAATAAGAGACCATATTAGAAATGAAGAAATCAGAAGGAGACTGGATGTGACACCAGTCATGCAATTCATAAAAGAACAACAGATTAAAAGGTTTGGACACCTGACAAGAATGCCTTGGTATCGCCTACCACAGAGAGCCACACAGAAAAAGTATAATGAGTACAAGGTAAGAGTAAGACCAAGCAAAAGATGGAGCGACGGCATCAACAACAGCCTTACGAACATGAATATATATACGAATATATACAAACACAGTAAGCTTATAGAATGTGTTTGTGCAAACACTGTTCGATCGAACCTTACCTGATTGTCCTGTGTCTGGCTGTAACATAGTATTTGAGAAAGACATTCCCCCGTGAGTCATTTTATTTAGAATGGCTCATTGGTTGTATTCGTAAAAACGCTCGTATTGCTAGGCTAGGCGATTGGTGTCGTAAGGACTAGGGTAAGTGGTTCGAGTCCCGTGTTTGTCTATTTATTTTTTTCGAAAGCTCTTAATACCTGTACCCTGTTTATTTATTGATCATATTCGTTACTTCCGTTGCTTCCTCTGCGGGTTCTTGTAAGAAAATTCCTTGTGCTCATCTTACAATCTTTGTAAGTTGATATTCGTTTTTCTTGATGCATACACTTCATATTTTGCATGTTCTCCTCTTGTTCTGTATTAATTATTTTTTTCCCAACTTTCTTCTCTTTAGTAGACGATAGCTAGTTCCCCAACTTTCTTCTCTTTAGTAGACGATAGCTAGTTCCCCAACTTTCTTCTCTTTAGTAGACGATAGCTAGTTCCCCAACTTTCTTCTCTTTAGTAGACGATAGCTAGTTCCCCAACTTTCTTCTCTTTAGTAGACGATAGCTAGTTCAATTTCCCTTTAGTAGACGTGTTTCCTTCTTCTCTTTAGTAGACGATAGCTAGTTCCCCAACTTTCTTCTCTTTAGTAGACGATAGCTAGTTCCCCAACTTTCTTCTCTTTAGTAGACGATAGCTAGTTCCCCAACTTTCTTCTCTTTAGTAGACGATAGCTAGAAAATTTAATTTTGGAGGAAATGGTGCTTGGAAGAAGAATGAGAGGAAGACATAGAAGACGATGGGGGCAAGATGTCATTGACGATCTGAGAATGACTACTGTTGACACCGGTCAACTTGCACAGAATAGATAGTTGTTCAGGACGGCTGTCATGGGAGCCAAGTTCCGGAAGGGACAAGCTACTTGATGATGATGATGATGAGTAGACGATACAAGAATATTTTTTTCAGGTGATCAATCCATTCATATATATATGAATAGACGCATGAACTAATTAGAAAATTAATATATAGATAAACAGATGAATAAACAGAGAGATAAATAGAGATATATTTCAAGATAGATATACAAATAGATTATGTAGGGGCAGTGATATTGAAAAGAAAACATATTCTAATTTGTTGAACTCAGAAAATAGGAAATAGCCCTTAACAATGGGAGGATAATTGCAGGTTATACGTACAAATGTTTGAGTACACGACAGGTTAGTTGGTACAATTAGAGATTCAGGTTTTCTAACACTTCAAATTATTGTTCAAATATTTACGTTAGTTTTTGCTTGGTCTTATCACGCGATTCGTTAGTGCGTTAAAGTTGTGGTAAGGCGGGGGTCATTTGTGATTTTGTATTATTTATTACATGATTGTTAGGACAAATCATCATCATCATTACTAGATTATTAGGACAACTCCACAGTACACAGTGTCTTCTACTACAGTACTTCAGGTCAGAAGACAAGAAGATCATTTTATTAGGACAACTCCACAGTACACAGTGTCTTCTACTATAGAACTTCAGGTCAGAAGACAAGAAGATCATTTTATTAGGTCAACTCCACAGTACACAGTGTCTTCTACTATAGAACTTCAGGTCAGAAGACAAGAAGATCATTTTATTAGGTCAACTCCACAGTACACAGTGTCTTCTACTATAGAACTTCAGGACAGAAGACAAGAAGAAGATCATAAAAATATTTTTGTGTTCTGTGTGTGATAGAGAAATAGAATTGCTTTGAAAATATTTGCATTTGACTACTTCTGCGTTCGTTATTTATTGCTCTATTTTACTAAATTCATATACCTTGAAGTGAAGACAATACAATAAGAAAATATTTGCATTTGACTACTTCTGCGTTCGTTATTTATTGCTCTATTTTACTAAATTCATATACCTTGAAGTGAAGACACTAAATTCATATACGTTGAAGTGAAGACACTAAATTCATATACGTTGAAGTGAAGACACTAAATTCATATACGCTGAAGTGAAGACAATACAATAACAAGTTAAAGAAAGGTATATATCAAAACTGCTGCTAGATGTCAATTTGATAGATATTCGTTATCTATTTATTATGTTCTGTTACCTACAAATCTAAACTGTTGTGCAAGGCTAGAAGAACACCAGATGAAAGAATGAGAGCAGGAAATGTTCAAAGAAGTAAAATCAATGACCCTAACGTTTAAATCAAAACTAAATGCAATAAAAGATAGTATGGGAACAACCCTAACAGAACAAGCAGAACTTCTCAACAAATGGAAAGGATATTGCAACGAAATGTATATGAACAGAGGTGAAAAGAACAAAAATAGAACGAACACTGAAATAATCACAGAGAAAGAACCAGAACCATCGCTAGAGGAAGTTGAAAGGGCAATAAAAAGCTTAAAGATGGGAAAATCATCAAGATGTGATAATATCTCAGCAGAGTTTATCAAGGCAGGAGGTGAGCAAAGCATAAAATTATATCATACAATATGCAAAAAGGTATGGGAAACAGAAATATGGCCAAAGGAATGGAAAAGATCAATATTTATCCCAATACCTAAAAAGGGAGATACCAAATTATGTACCAACTACAGAACAGTGACATTGATAAGCCACGCAAGTAAAATCTTATTAAAAATTATTATGATAATACTGTATAGGAAAATTGAAGAAAATATCAACATATCACAAGCGGGGTTTAGACGGAACAGAGGTACACGTGACCATATATTTAACATGAAAACAATCGTAGAAAAATCTAGAGAGTATAATGTAGATCTATACTCATGCTTTATTGACTACTCAAAGACATTTGATTGTGTAGAGCATCAGGAATTGTGGAAGATTATGGGAGAAATGGGATTTCCGTTACATTTAATACAGATCATAAGAGAACTTTATAGTGATCAAATGGCGGCTGTAAGAACATGTGATGATATATCGGATTGGTTTAACATAAGGCAGGGAGTCAGACAAGGCTGCATTTTGTCGTCTTGTCTGTTTAACATATATGCAGAAAATATCATGAGGAATATCACAGAAGATAGCGGAAAAGAACAATACGATCCTTTTATAATCGGAGGAAGAGAAATACCTGAACTAAGATACGCTGATGATACAGCGTTAAGGTCAACATCACAAAAGGGATTGAGAAATTATTAGGAGAAGTGAAAGATAAAAGCGAAAAACAAAATTTATATCTCAATGTGGCAAAAAAAATAATAAAAACAACAGATAAAACAAACATGACAAAAGATATTTTTATCAATGGAGAGAAAGTAGAACATTTGAACAGTTTTGAATATCTTGGTTCACTTCTAACAACAGATGGAAATGGGATGAAGGAAATTAAAAGAAGAACACATCTGGGTTGTGCGTCTGCAAACTGTGCCTTCCCGTTTTGAAAATAACCGGACGGGCGAGCCAGTCAGCGAACGCGGTTCCCCAGTGTCGATAACCAATTGCGTGCATAGTCTCTAACGGCTGCGCGTGCCTCCTCGCTTTTTCACGCGAACGAGGCTCCCAGCGAATAAGGGACAAGGTAGCGTCTGCTATTAAGACTAGCTCGCTCGCCGCGCGCGGTCTTATTGGTGGTGGGTGTGTGTCCGTATATCGGAGTTTCTCGGTCGCGGTGTGATGCAGTCAGTCTAAAATTTTAAACGCTCGACGGTGGTCTCGTTAAAGGCCCGGCTCTCGCAACGAGCTTGTGGGTCCGCAGGTAGTAACATGGTGTCGTTTTTGCTTGGCGAGGCGCAAGTCTTGCCGGCAAAACTGTGGGAAGCGAGCGCTCGGTCGTTTCGCTTCAATTTCGCCGGGGACGTCGGGATCCGCTCTGCACAGAGCGCTGTCTACCTACCCCGAGCATTGTCGGTCCGGTCTCGTCCATGACAGCTATCTGGTTGATCCTGCCAGTAGTCATATGCTTGTCTCAAAGATTAAGCCATGCATGTCTAAGTTCACACTGTCTCACGGTGAAACCGCGAATGGCTCATTAAATCAGTCGAGGTTCAATAGATGACACGATGGTCAAAGGCTCATGAGGTCATGGTGGTAACATGAGCCAGGGTTAGCGAGGGAGCGCTAACCAAGACCCTGCCCCAACCTCCACGCGGTGACCCTGGAAACAGACTATGGTTCCGGTCTGGCTAAGAGGGCAGGGATCGGGGAGAGAAAACTACTGGTAGTGGTAGCAGTGCAAGTACGGAAACACGATAAAGATACATACAAACAAAATGCACTAATCTCCTGACCGATGTCCAACAAGATATTGCCCAAGTCCCTGAACGCAAAGAAACAGCAACGAAACGTCTCAGACATGGATGAGAGGTGCATCCAGTGACCAAACGTATGCCCACGTAGGGCGAAGCTCGAAGCCTTGAGGAGAGGGCAAACATTGCCAGCCCGTCGGCAAGAATAAATAAGACAGGACCGTAACGAATAAAAGTCTACCCTCGTGTTGG
This sequence comes from Arion vulgaris, assembly GCA_020796225.1. Classification (NCBI taxonomy): domain Eukaryota; kingdom Metazoa; phylum Mollusca; class Gastropoda; order Stylommatophora; family Arionidae; genus Arion; species Arion vulgaris. The sequence goes on from CM036776.1 coordinate 20,226,554, forward strand.
TGCGAGAGAAGATTGCAGCTGACCTAGCATTGGTAGCCTGGTGCAGACACATGTACTGGGCAAGGTTTGCCGAGCGCAAAAGAACAAGTTGCGTTTAGTGCATAACGTAACTACCCGCCCTGGGAAAACCGTGCAAGGTACTGTGCGACTAAAAATTAACATTCCCGGAAGAACTGAGGTTGGTGATTCCTAACGGGACTGCCAGCCATGGGGCAACCGGGCAATGTTCGATTGCAGTCGTAACTAACATCCCCGGAATAACTGGGGCGGGTGATGGCGGCGAGCGAAAAATACACAGTTACGCTGATAGTGCCGACTGAAACGACCCTCTACATTGTTTGTACTCGGCCCCATGCCAGTGCTTTCGACGTTAATTGCAAATTGCCACGTACCAATGCGCGTCTAGAAAAGGCTGAGAATGTTCCTTCTCCGGATCAGACTCAAAATGTACGGTAAAGCAAGGCCGACAATGTACGGACCTGACAGGAAGTCCGGGTCTGAACATTGGCGAAGGCCGATACTTTACACGGTGTCTTATACGAGTAAGACGCCGTCCGAGAATAAGCTTACAAGCCCCGAGAAATATTTCTCAGTCAGAACGGGCATGAACAGCGTAACTCACTGTCCCGGCGTAGATCACAAAGCCCAAAAATACGGCAAAGCGGATCGTACCCTAGGAAAGCTCACCCTAGTAAATCAAAAGCTGGCTGAAAACGAACACCCCACCGAAGGATAAGCAACTGGGCTCCAATAGGTGCTGAAGGCTGGTGCACGTACATTACGTTCGGACGTTTGGTTGTTTATATATCACAATGAGAATGATTAAAACAGGCCTAGAACGATCGAAGAAGAAGAAGAAGAAAAGAAGAACACACATGTCTTTACAAAAAATTAAACATCTCAAAACAGTATGGAACGGAACTGATAAGAAAACAAAGATCAGAATACTAAGAGCATGCATATTTCCAGTGGCAACGTATGGGTGTGAAGCATGGACATTTAATAAAGCAGTGGAAAAACATATATGTGATTTCTAATATAAGTGTTATAGAATAGAAGAGTCCTCCGTCTATCTTGGACAGAGAAGAGAACAAATAGATCTATCAAGAAAGAACTCAAAATCAAATAAAACTGGCTGATGCTACAAATAAGAAAGAGAAAATTGAGATATTTTGGGCATATAAAAAGACATGAAGGGCTGGAGACCATCATGGAAGGAGGTATACCGGAAAAGAGAAGAAGAGGAAGATGACGGAGAAGATGGATTCAGGATGTAACTGATGGTTTGAACATGACGGCTCCAGAGGCAGGACATCTGGCCTATGAGAGAGAGAAGTTCCGATGGACTGCTGGGGTGGCAAAGTTCTGCTCAGGACAAGCTATTTGATGATGATGATTTATTATGTTCTTTTACCTACAAATCTGACTAGCTTTGTAACTCATTTCTATTGTTATTCTATCTGACAAGCTTTGCAACTCATTTCTGTCGTTATTTTATCTGACTAGTTTTACAACTCATTTCTATCGTTTTTTTATCTGACTAGATTTGTAAATAATTTCTATCGTTATTTTATCTACCCTATTTTAATAGCACGATAATCATCATCATATTTTCTATCCCCCACCCTCATTTCATCTTTGCAGACTTAAATTTTATATAAAAACATTTAAAGGGCAGCATTCCGTAGACTTGCAGCATACTGAGAAAATCTACCGCACAGTCCTCGAAAACAGAAAACCGCGACCCCTGGGCAACAGCCCGGTAGCAGTGTGACGACACTAGGCAACAGCCCGGTAGCAGTGTGACGACACTAGGCAACAGCCCGGTAGCAGTGTGACGACGCTAAGCAACAGGCCGGTAGCAGTGTGACGACACTGAGACAACAGCCCGGCAGCAGTGTGACGACACTGAGGCAACAGCCGGTAGCAGTGTGACGACACTGGGCAACAGTCCGGTAGCAGTGTGACGACACTGGGCAACAGCCCGGTAGCAGTGTGACGACACTGGGCAACAGCCCTGTAGCAGTGTGACGACACTGGGCAAAGCTCGTACAGTGTGACGACAAAGAAGAAAATGTTCACTTCTTTCCACATTATTTTTTCAATTGTCACATATATTCTGTTGACTTTATTTATAGATAAGAGTATTGTAGTATGTACATAACTCAGAGATAAGAGTACTGTAGTTTGTACATAACTCAGAGATAAGAGTACTGTAGTATGTACATAACTCAGAGATAAGAGTATTGTAGTATGTACATAACTCAAAGATAAGAGTACTGTAGTATGTACATAACTCAGAGATAAGAGTATTGTAGTATGTACATAACTCAGAGATAAGAGTATTGTAGTATGTACATAACTCAGAGATAAGAGTATTATAGTATGCACGGATCGCAATCCCAAAACAAACGATAATATTTCTCACCCTAGTCAAGTTCTCGTCTCGTAACGCGAGTTTGAACAAGAATCAATCTGGCATTCACAGAAGCTCGTGCTACTGGTGTGGTTTATCCCATTACAGAATCACGTGCTACAGGTCGAACAAGATGAGTTTCGTTATCAGAGTCACGTGAATACATTAAAGAGATTGTCTAACGGATATTGCAGTCAGAGATATTCACTTCAGTTGATGATATCCCTTTTTTTGTAAAGCAAATATTACTACTGGTATATCTTTTCTTCCACATTCACATCTCTCTAATCACGGGAGGTGGGGGGAGATCTCTGTGGTCTAGAGGCTAGGTGCTCGCCTCTCGTTCCAAAGATACACCGTTCGCTCCCTCGTAGAGCACTCGGGATATTTGTCCAGAGATGCCTGCTCTCTGTGTAGGTCTATACAAAAATCTTATTACATTTTTGTATTATATATTACTTTACAGTCTTTAATATCCTGCACAATATTTCCCAGAGAACAGATAGCAACGTGAAGCTTGATAGCAACGTGAAGCTTCACTAATAATTGCATATGAAAACAAAGAACTTTAGTTTTACAAAATAGAAAAACAAAAACAATACACAGCAATATTTCCATCAAATTGTCTTTATCAAGCAAAGGATACAAGAAAGGTGAAGAATTTCACTACTCGAACAACATGTAGAATTAAACACAACATGTAGAATCAAACACAACATGTAAAATCAAACACAACATGTAGAATTAAACACAACATGTAAAATCAAACACAACATGTAAAATCAAACACAACATATAAAATCAAACACAACATGTAAAATCAAACACAACATAGAATTAAACACAACATATAGAATTAAACACAACATGTAGAATTAAACACAACATGTAAAATTAAACACAACATGTAGAATTAAACACAACATGTAAAATTAAACACAACATGTAGAATTAAACACAACATGTAGAAATAAACACAACATGTAGAATTAAACACAACATATAGAATTAAACACAACATGTAGAATTAAACACAACATATAGAATTAAACACAACATGTAGAATTAAACACAACATGTAGAATTAAACACAACATATAGAATTAAACACAACATGTAGAATTAAACACAACATGTAGAATTAAACACAGCATGTAGAATTAAACACAACATGTAGAATTAAACACAACATATAGAATTAAACACAACATATAAAATTAAACACAACATGTAAAATCAAACAATAAGTTCCTAACGGTCCTAAAATAAAATTACGTGACTAAGAACGAATAACGAAATAAATGGTTACAAACTTGAAGTGGAAAATAGAAAATAAACAATAAAAATCAAATATATAAATTATATAACCTATATACAATCTTGGACAGAGAAAAGAACAAATAGATCTATCAAGAAAGAACTCAAAATCAAATAAAACTGACTGATGCTAGAATAAAGAAAAGAAAAAATTGAGATATTTTGGACATATAAAAGACATGACGGCTGAGAAGACCATCATGGAAGGAGGCATACTGGCAAAAAAAGAAGAGAAGTCAAAGGAAAGATGATTCAGGATTAACTGACATTGAACATGACAGGCTCGGAGCAGAACATCTGCCTGAGAAGAGTGAAATTCGGCAGAGACTGTGAGGAGTGGCAAAAAGATGTTTCAGGACAACTTATTATGATGATGATAACAATTGACATACACATATACGAAATCGATATGAGAAGATGATATTAAGAGATAGGAATGTTGGTTGAAAGTCATGAGGTCGCAAGGACCATATAAAGATATAGAACATTCTCAGAGACAATGATGAATCATCAGAGAAATTGAGATTCGACCATTGACATATGAATGTTACTGCGATTGGCCTATATGAGTGGTTCCATGCTATATAGTTACCAGAAATTGCTGATATCAGAGTGGTTGCCATTGTACATGGTTACTGCAGTATTGCCTATATCGAGGTGGTTCGCCATTGCTCATAGTTTTACTCAAGATTGCCTTATATCGAGTGGTTCGCCATTCTACATAGTTTACTGCAGTATTGCTTATATCGAGTGGTTGTCACATTGCTCATAGTTTTACTACAGTATTGCCTTATATCGAGTGGTTCGCCATTACTACATAGTTTTACTGCAGTATTGCCTTATATCGAGTGTTTCCACATTACTACATAGTTTTACTGCAGTATTGCCTTATATCGAGTGGTTCGCCATTGCTACATGTTTACTCAGATTGCCTTATATCGAGTGTTTCACCATTGCTACATAGTTTTACTACAGTATTGCCTTATATCGAGTGGTTCGCCATTTCTACATAGTTTTACTGCAGTATTGCCTTATATCGAGTGGTTCGCCATTGCTACATAGTTTTACTACAGTATTGCCTTATATCGAGTGTTTCACCATTGCTACATAGTTTTACTGCAGTATTGCCTTATATCGAGTGTTTCTCCATTGCTACATAGTTTTACTACAGTATTGCCTTATATCGAGTGTTTCACCATTACTACATAGTTTTACTGCAGTCTTGCCTTATATCGAAGTGTTTCACCATTGCTACATAGTTTTACTGCAGTATTGCCTTATATCAGTGTTCACCATTACTACATAGTTTTACTGCAGTATTGCCTTATATCGAGTGTTTCACCATTGCTACATAGTTTTACTACAGTATTGCCTTATATCGAGTGGTTCCCATTGCTACATAGTTTACTACAGTATTGCCTTATATCGAGTGTTTCCCATTCTACATGTTTTACTGCAGTATTGCCTTATATCGAGTGTTTCACCATTGCTACATAGTTTTACTGCAGTATTGCCTTATATCGAGTGGTTCACCATTACTACATAGTTTTACTACAGTATTGCCTTATATCGAGTGTTTCACCATTGCTACATAGTTTTACTACAGTATTGCCTTATATCGAGTGTTTCACCATTACTACATAGTTTTACTGCAGTATTGCCTTATATCGAGTGTTTCACCATTGCTACATAGTTTTACTGCAGTATTGCCTTATATCGAGTGTTTCACCATTACTACATAGTTTTACTACAGTATTGCCTTATATCGAGTGTTTCACCATTGCTACATAGTTTTACTACAGTATTGCCTTATATCGAGTGTTTCACCATTTCTACATAGTTTTACTACAGTATTGCCTTATATCGAGTGTTTCACCATTACTACATAGTTTTACTGCAGTATTGCCTTATATCGAGTGGTTCACCATTACTACATAGTTTTACTACAGTATTGCCTTATATCGAGTGTTTCACCATTACTACATAGTTTTACTGCAGTATTGCCTTATATCGAGTGTTTCACCATTGCTACATAGTTTTACTACAGTATTGCCTTATATCAGTGTTTCACCATTACTACATAGTTTTACTAAGTATTGCCTTATATCGAGTGTTTCACCATTGCTACATAGTTTTACTTCAGTATTGCCTTATATCGAGTGTTTCACCATTACTACATAGTTTTACTACAGTATTGCCTTATATCGAGTGTTTCACCATTGCTACATAGTTTTACTACAGTATTGCCTTATATCGAGTGTTTCACCATTACTACATAGTTTTACTACAGTATTGCCTTATATCGAGTGTTTCACCATTACTACATAGTTTTACTACAGTATTGCCTTATATCAGTGTTTCACCATTCTACATAGTTTACTACAGTATTGCCTTATATCGAGTGTTTCACCATTACTACATGTTTTACTACATATTGCCTTATATCGAGTGTTTCACCATTGCTACATAGTTTTACTACAGTATTGCCTTATATCGAGTGTTTCACCATTACTACATAGTTTTACTACAGTATTGCCTTATATCGAGTGTTTCACCATTGCTACATAGTTTTACTGCAGTATTGCCTTATATCGAGTGTTTCACCATTACTACATAGTTTTACTACAGTATTGCCTTATATCGAGTGTTTCACCATTACTACATAGTTTTACTGCAGTATTGCCTTATATCGAGTGTTTCACCATTGCTACATAGTTTTACTGCAGTATTGCCTTATATCGAGTGTTTCACCATTACTACATAGTTTTACTGCAGTATTGCCTTATATCGAGTGTTTCACCATTGCTACATAGTTTTACTACAGTATTGCCTTATATCGAGTGGTTCACCATTTCTACATAGTTTTACTGCAGTATTGCCTTATATCGAGTGTTTCACCATTGCTACATAGTTTTACTGCAGTATTGCCTTATATCGAGTGTTTCACCATTACTACATAGTTTACTACAGTATTGCCTTATATCAGTGTTTCACCATTGCTACATAGTTTACTAGTATTGCCTTATATCGAGTGGTTCACCATTACTACATAGTTTTACTACAGTATTGCCTTATATCGAGTGTTTCACCATTGCTACATAGTTTTACTACAGTATTGCCTTATATCGAGTGGTTCGCCATTGCTACATAGTTTTACTGCAGTATTGCCTTATATCGAGTGTTTCACCATTTCTACATAGTTTTACTACAGTATTGCCTTATATCGAGTGTTTCACCATTACTACATAGTTTTACTGCAGTATTGCCTTATATCGAGTGTTTCACCATTGCTACATAGTTTTACTACAGTATTGCCTTATATCGAGTGTTTCACCATTACTACATGGTTTACTCAGTATTGCCTTATATCGAGTGTTTCACCATTTCTACATAGTTTTACTTCAGTATTGCCTTATATCGAGTGTTTCACCATTTCTACATAGTTTTACTACAGTATTGCCTTATATCGAGTGTTTCACCATTGCTACATAGTTTTACTGCAGTATTGCCTTATATCGAGTGTTTCACCATTGCTACATAGTTTTACTACAGTATTGCCTTATATCATGTTACCATTGCTACATGTTTCTCAGTATTGCCTTATATCAGTGTTTCACCATTCTACATAGTTTTACTCAGTATTGCCTTATATCGAAGTGTTTCACCATTGCTACATAGTTTTACTGCAGTATTGCCTTATATCGAGTGTTTCACCATTGCTACATAGTTTTACTGCAGTATTGCCTTATATCGAGTGGTTCGCCATTGCTACATAGTTTTACTGCAGTATTGCCTTATATCGAGTGTTTCACCATTTCTACATAGTTTTACTGCAGTATTGCCTTATATCGAGTGTTTCACCATTGCTACATAGTTTTACTGCAGTATTGCCTTATATCGAGTGTTTCCCCATTGCTACATAGTTTTACTGCAGTATTGCCTTATATCGAGTGGTTCGCCATTGCTACATAGTTTTACTAGCACGAGTATTGCTCTATGCTTTATATCGAGTGGTTCGCCATTGCTACATAGTTTTACTGCAGTATTGACCTTATATCGAGTGTTCACCATTGCTACATAGTTTTACTGCAGTATTGCCTTATATCGAGTGTTTCACCATTGCTACATAGTTTTACTGCAGTATTGCCTTATATCGAGTGTTTCACCATTGCTACATAGTTTTACTGCAGTATTGCCTTATATCGAGTGTTTCACCATTGCTACATAGTTTTACTACAGTATTGCCTTATATCGAGTGTCATTCTACGTTTCTGTATTGCTTATATCAGTGTTTCACCATTCTACATAGTTTACTACCAGTATTGCCTTATATCGAGTGTTTCACCATTGCTACATAGTTTTACTTCAGTATTGCCTTATATCGAGTGTTTCACCATTACTACATAGTTTTACTACAGTATTGCCTTATATCGAGTGTTTCACCATTGCTACATAGTTTTACTGCAGTATTGCCTTATATCGAGTGTTTCACCATTACTACATAGTTTTACTGCAGTATTGCCTTATATCGAGTGTTTCACCATTGCTACATAGTTTTACTGCAGTATTGCCTTATATCGAGTGTTTCACCATTACTACATAGTTTTACGCATGTAGTTGCCTTATATCGAGTGTTTCACCATTACTACATAGTTTTACTGCAGTATTGCCTTATATCGAGTGTTTCACCATTACTACATAGTTTTACTACAGTATTGCCTTATATCGAGTGGTTCGCCATTGCTACATAGTTTTACTGCAGTATTGCCTTATATCGAGTGGTTCACCATTACTACATAGTTTTACTTCAGTATTGCCTTATATCGAGTGTTTCACCATTGCTACATAGTTTTACTGCAGTATTGCCTTATATCAGTGTTTCACCATTGCTACATAGTTTTACTAGTATTGCCTTATATCGAGTGTTTCACCATTACTACATAGTTTTACTGCAGTCTTGCCTTATATCGAAGTGTTTCACCATTGCTACATAGTTTTACTGCAGTATTGCCTTATATCGAGTGTTTCACCATTACTACATAGTTTTACTACAGTATTGCCTTATATCGAGTGTTTCACCATTACTACATGTTTACTGCAGTATTGCCTTATATCGAGTGTTTCACCATTGCTACATAGTTTTACTGCAGTATTGCCTTATATCGAGTGTTTCACCATTACTACATAGTTTTACTGCAGTATTGCCTTATATCGAGTGTTTCACCATTGCTACATAGTTTTACTGCAGTATTGCCTTATATCGAGTGTTTCACCATTACTACATAGTTTTACTACAGTATTGCCTTATATCGAGTGTTTCACCATTACTACATAGTTTTACTGCAGTATTGCCTTATATCGAGTGTTTCACCATTGCTACATAGTTTTACTACAGTATTGCCTTATATCGAGTGTTTCACCATTACTACATAGTTTTACTACAGTATTGCCTTATATCGAGTGGTTCGCCATTGCTACATAGTTTTACTACAGTATTGCCTTATATCGAGTGTTTCACCATTACTACATAGTTTTACTACAGTATTGCCTTATATCGAGTGTTTCACCATTACTACATAGTTTTACTGCAGTATTGCCTTATATCGAGTGTTTCACCATTACTACATAGTTTTACTGCAGTATTGCCTTATATCGAGTGTTTCACCATTACTACATAGTTTTACTGCAGTATTGCCTTATATCGAGTGTTTCACCATTGCTACATAGTTTTACTGCAGTATTGCCTTATATCGAGTGTTTCACCATTACTACATGGTTTACTACAGTATTGCCTTATATCGAGTGTTTCACCATTACTACATAGTTTTACTGCAGTATTGCCTTATATCGAGTGTTTCACCATTACTACATAGTTTTACTGCAGTATTGCCTTATATCGAGTGTTTCACCATTACTACATAGTTTTACTGCAGTATTGCCTTATATCGAGTGTTTCACCATTGTTACATAGTTTTACTGCAGTATTGCCTTATATCGAGTGGTTCGCCATTGCTACATAGTTTTACTGCAGTATTGCCTTATATCGAGTGGTTCGCCATTGCTACATAGTTTTACTACAGTATTGCCTTATATCGACTGGTTCGCCATTGCTACATAGTTTTACTACAGTATTGACTTATATCGAGTGTTTCACCATTGCTACATAGTTTTACTGCAGTATTGCCTTATATCGAGTGTTTCACCATTACTACATGTTTACTGCAGTATTGCCTTATATCGAAGTGTTTCACCATTGCTACATAGTTTTACTGCAGTATTGCCTTATATCGAGTGTTTCACCATTGCTACATATTTTTACTACAGTATTGCCTTATATCGAGTGTTTCACCATTACTACATAGTTTTACTACAGTATTGCCTTATATCGAGTGTTTCACCATTGCTACATAGTTTTACTGCAGTATTGCCTTATATCGAGTGTTTCACCATTACTACATAGTTTTACTACAGTATTGCCTTATATCGAGTGTTTCACCATTGCTACATAGTTTTACTGCAGTTTTGCCTTATATCGAGTGTTTCACCATTACTACATAGTTTTACTGCAGTATTGCCTTATATCGAGTGTTTCACCATTGCTACATAGTTTTACTGCAGTATTGCCTTATATCGAGTGTTTCACCATTACTACATAGTTTTACTGCAGTATTGCCTTATATCGAGTGTTTCACCATTACTACATAGTTTTACTGCAGTATTGCCTTATATCGAGTGTTTCACCATTACTACATAGTTTTACTACAGTATTGCCTTATATCGAGTGGTTCGCCATTGCTACATAGTTTTACTGCAGTATTGCCTTATATCGAGTGGTTCACCATTACTACATAGTTTTACTACAGTATTGCCTTATATCGAGTGTTTCACCATTGCTACATAGTTTTACTGCAGTATTGCCTTATATCGAGTGTTTCACCATTGCTACATAGTTTTACTACAGTCTTGCCTTATATCGAAGTGTTTCACCATTGCTACATAGTTTTACTGCAGTCTTGCCTTATATCGAAGTGTTTCACCATTGCTACATAGTTTTACTGCAGTATTGCCTTATATCGAGTGTTTCACCATTACTACATAGTTTTACTACAGTATTGCCTTATATCGAGTGTTTCACCATTACTACATAGTTTTACTGCAGTATTGCCTTATATCGAGTGTTTCACCATTGCTACATAGTTTTACTGCAGTATTGCCTTATATCGAGTGTTTCACCATTACTACATAGTTTTACTGCAGTATTGCCTTATATCGAGTGTTTCACCATTGCTACATAGTTTTACTGCAGTATTGCCTTATATCGAGTGTTTCACCATTACTACATAGTTTTACTACAGTATTGCCTTATATCGAGTGTTTCACCATTACTACATAGTTTTACTGCAGTATTGCCTTATATCGAGTGTTTCACCATTGCTACATAGTTTTACTACAGTATTGCCTTATATCGAGTGTTTCACCATTACTACATAGTTTTACTACAGTATTGCCTTATATCGAGTGGTTCGCCATTGCTACATAGTTTTACTACAGTATTGCCTTATATCGAGTGTTTCACCATTACTACATAGTTTTACTACAGTATTGCCTTATATCGAGTGTTTCACCATTACTACATAGTTTTACTGCAGTATTGCCTTATATCGAGTGTTTCACCATTACTACATAGTTTTACTGCAGTCTTGCCTTATATCGAAGTGTTTCACCATTGCTACATAGTTTTACTGCAGTCTTGCCTTATATCGAAGTGTTTCACCATTGCTACATAGTTTTACTGCAGTATTGCCTTATATCGAGTGTTTCACCATTACTACATAGTTTTACTACAGTATTGCCTTATATCGAGTGTTTCACCATTACTACATAGTTTTACTGCAGTATTGCCTTATATCGAGTGTTTCACCATTACTACATAGTTTTACTGCAGTATTGCCTTATATCAGTGTTTCACCATTACTACATAGTTTTACTGCAGTATTGCCTTATATCGAGTGTTTCACCATTGTTACATAGTTTTACTACAGTCTTGCCTTATATCAAGTGTTTCACCATTGCTACATAGTTTTACTGCAGTATTGCCTTATATCGAGTGTTTCACCATTACTACATAGTTTTACTACAGTATTGCCTTATATCGAGTGTTTCACCATTACTACATAGTTTTACTACAGTATTGCCTTATATCGAGTGTTTCACCATTACTACATAGTTTTACTACAGTATTGCCTTATATCGATAGTTACATAGAAAATAGTCATCTTCCTTGAACATTTAAATAATGATTCCATTTTCCTAATCATTATGAATCACTTAGATTTCCCATATTCCATTAATGAATGCACATAATTGATTAATTCCACCTACAACTTTTACATTTCGACATTTTATTTGATCATGCAATTTATCGAATCTGAGACATAAAGTGTTATTGTTATTTTTATCTTGTGCCCAAGAATGACCTCTGCTGACGCCGGTCAACTTGCACAGAATAGAGAGGTTTTCAGAACTGCTGTCATGTGAGACAGGTTCCGGAAGGGACAGGCTACTTGATGATGATTGTCTTGTGTCATAATTGTCAGTAGATGCCAGTTGGACGTTGACATCAAATGAAAGAAGAAGACTAGTTACCACATTTGCTATAGAAGATAAAGCTACCAATATCTACATCGCATTGACAAGTTGATTTAAACAAGTCAAAGACTTTATATACATAGCGAGCATTTTGTCAGCAAATGGAAGAATAACTAAGGAAATTCAATATAAAAGCATTTAAAAACCATCAGTTACTTAGTGTAATACCGCTTTTTTGGAGATGTAAGACAGGCGGGACATGAGCCTGTGGAATTTAATGGCCGCATGGCTAGTGCTCGAGTGGAACCCGCAGGGAAAACGAAAAAGAGGACGCCCTAAGTAGACTTGGAGACGAGGTCTTATTGAGGAGCTGAAGAGTGCTCAATTGACCTCGGAGACCATAAAAAGAACAGCCAGAGACCAAGAAGAGTGGCGAACAACTGTTGAGGCACTATGCTCCACGTGGAGCGGAGAGGATTAATGATGATGATGATGATGGCTAGTGCTGTGGGGGGTGTGAGACTGCGGAATTTAATGGCCGCATGGCTAATGCAGTTGTCGAGAAACTGGTCAGGTTAAGATGTTTTCTTTATGCCCTTGACAGAAAAATACTCCTTGATCTTTCTGGGGATTGAACCCGTGTCTCCCGCATGGGAGCCGTGCTCTAATCCATTCGGCCAGTTTGAAATGTAAACATAACACAATAAACACTAAAAGAGCAGTGTACAAAAAAAATAGTTCTCCCAACAGAATGCTATCAATGCCAAACATGGACACTGACATCAAACGATAGAAGAGAACTAGTCACAACAGAGATGAAGTATCTAGGCAGAATGCTGGGAGTAACAAGGATAGAACGGTTTAGAAATGAAGATATCAAGATAAAAGTGTGTACAACATTAGTACTGAACTTTATTAAGAAAGATCAAATTAAATGGTTCAGCCACGTAAGCAGATTACCAACAGACAGTGTGTCTCAAAGAGCAATGCTACTACAATACAGTGTGCCTCAAAGAGGCACTGATGGTTCACTGAAGGAATACTGATGGTTCATGTGACTCGCTTGATAAATATACTCATTCTGTCCCACGTGCATCTAGTTCGACTTGAAGTACTGATAGACAGACAAGCAGGAAGTGCTAGAACCAAGTAGCGAAGAACTCACTAGTCGGGGACTTTGTGGGAGTCTATGTGGCGTGGTGGTAAGGAGCTCACCTTTTGCTTCGAATGCACTTAGTTCGTTCCCCAGTGGAGCAATCGTTATATTTTCCAGCGGTCAATGATCTCGATGTAGATGAAATCCAGTTCCTAGTCATAGCAGAGACGGACGGTAAAACGTCGATTCTATGTTCAAGTTGTGAAAGTAAAAGAATCCTTAACAATTGATAAATTATCAGAGAAGGCTGAAATGTCTCTGTCCGGACAGTATTCATTAAAATATTTCTACAAAAATGACATTTTCAAAATTATCCTGGGCATCTTTGTAGGTGCTACGGAGCTCATGTACCGGTACTGAAATCTTCTTCTGTGAGAAACAGACACACACACGATAACTCACCAAAGTGCAATGAAGATGAGGCTATCAACCAATAGTGAAGAAAATCAAGGAGACATCAAGTTTTGGGATACAGCAGATTACTTAACAAAATTCATAACATCAAATTGGGCGAATAAACAACTGAGGGCGACTGTTGTAGCTCTATTTTCCACAGAGAACCGATTGCATTGTCGAACTATATCAGCAATATGTGCCCCTGAACGTTTACCTACATCGCATCCAACCAAAGATTGCCCCACAATATCAACTGTGTGACTGTTCACCTACATAACATCTAACCAAAGATTGACCCACAATGTCAACTGTGTGACTGCTCACCTACATTGCATCCAACCAAAGATTGCCCCACAATATCAACTGTGTGACTGCTCACCTACATAACATCTAACCAAAGATTGCCCCACAATATCAACTGTGTGACTGCTCACCTACATAACATCTAACCAAAGATTGCCCCACAATATCAACTGTGTGACTGCTCACCTACATAACATCTAACCAAAGATTGCCCCACAATATCAACTGTGTGACTGCTCACCTACATAACATCTAACCAAAGATTGCCCCACAATATCAACTGTGTGACTGCTCACCTACATCGATTATTAGAAAGTGAAAAGAAAAAGAAAGAATTAAGGAACATAATTCAGATTCTTTCACCTACATCGCATCCAACCAAAGATTGCCCCACAATATCAACTGTGTGACTGCTCACCTACATAACATCTAACCAAAGATTGCCCCACAATATCAACTGTGTGACTATTCAGAGGAAACTATCACACACTATCTCTTCCAGTGCCCTGCACTCAGTGGCCTACGCCACAAGTACCTACCTTCAGACCCAGATGTTGAAAACTCTCTCTATGCTAACACACCACAACTCAGACAGACCTGTAAATTCATTGCCATGGCCTCAAGTCGAAGGACAAATGCTTAGATGACGGCTGGATGGGAAAAGTAAGTCAAAGAAAAAGAAAAAGAAGAAGAAACAAACAAAAAAGATTTCACTGGAAACAAGAAAGAATCAATCAAATCAAGTCATCATTATTCACGATAAACTGTTATGACTCAGACCAGGATCACCCGCTCTCAAGAAATGATCGCCTGAATCATAATTGTATCTCAATCAATGAGCATTCAAATGATCGATACACATCGATTCTGACACCCTTGTCATTGAATGAATCTGAATTCTGTTCCTTAATTTGACAGGTGTGGACAGGTGTGTATGGAATTGAAGTGTCACCTGGTCAATTGTTAAGATATTTGTTTTCTTGATGAGCTTTGCAAATACCTGCGATGTCTCACGTTTGGTCAGGAATGATTTGTAAACATACTCTGGGAATATATTTCTTTTTTCTCGTCAGTGATTCGTCTCTTGGAGTGTTCGCTCTTCGTCTCCTGGCGTGTTCGCTCTTTGTCAAATATCTTCTTTGATATTAGTTGTGTGATTTCGTTTTAGTTTCTGTACTAGAGATTTAAGGAAGACAATTGGAGGATAAAACATTGATTTTAAAGAGCAGTTTTCTTGCCAAAAATAACGAATGACCGTGAGTTTTTACCCAAAGTAACGTACTGCTGTTAGATTCCCCCACGAAGCAAGGTATGTCCGTGAGTTTTTCCCCAAAGTGACGCATGGCCGTGAGTTTTTTCTGCCAAGGTAAGGTATGAGCGTGAGTTTTTTTCCAAAGTAACGTAGACATATAGCCGTGAGTTTTCCCCCACATAACATATGGACGCAAGGAATGGATTATTGATAAAACAATTATTAAGATAGATTTGTTACAATATTTCTTCCAACATTATGCTAACAGTACCAAACATGGACACTGACATGAACTGAAGAAGTAAACTAGTCACAACAGAGATGACGTGTCTACACAGAATTCTGAGATAACAAGAAGAGAACGGTTGAGAAATGAAGACATCAGGAAAAAGTGGGTACAACATCAGTACTGAATTTCATCAAGAAACAACAAATTCAATAGTTTGGCCACATAAGCAGATTACCAACAGACAGTGCGCCTCAGTTACCAACAGACAGTGCACCTCAAAAAGCAATTTTACTGTTATACAGTGGATACAACACAAAATGTTGTCCATGCAAAAGGTGAACCTCAGAGATTACAGAGGTGGTGAAAAACACTAATTTGATTGATTAATTGATAGGATCATCATCATTGCACTTCAGTGAGTAACCATGTGTGCTCCGATCGCTTTCTTACATAGGATGTCTCTTTTGCAGTGCGCGAACTCTGTAGCACCTGCAAGGTTTCCCGATGTAATTTGAAGATGGTGAAGATATTTTTGTAGGAATTTTATTTTTAATCCTTTCTAATGAATTTGGCCCGGGCAGGGGGTTTCCAGCCTGCTCTTCTCGATTCTGAATTATCAGTGGTTCTTTTACGTGCTCAAATTGAACACAAGAGTTTTATCGCCCGTCCCTGATAGGACTAGGAACTCGATCTCAGCTACACCGAGATCAGGGATCTCTCGACAAATATCCAGATGGCTCAACGAGGGAGCGGAGCTGGTACCTTTAGTACGAGAGATGAGCACCTAGCCTCTACGCCACAGAGAACACTCCAAACACAGTTTATGTTCATGCAGACACGGCAGAGATGTTTATGTTTATGCAGACACGGCAGAGATGTTTATGTTCCTGCAGACACGGCAGAGATGTTTATGTTCCTGCAGACACGACAGAGATGTTTATGTTCATGCAGACACAACAGAGATGTTTATGTTCATGCAGACACGACAGAGATATTTATTAACATTTTGCATGTCTGTCCGTATGTCTATCTCTCTGTCTGTCTATCTGTCCGTATGTCTATCGCTCTGTCTGTCTATCTGTTCGTATGTCTATCTCTCTGTCTGTCTATCTGTCCGTATGTCTTTCTCTCTGTCTGTCGATCTGTATATATGTATGTCTGTCTGTCGATCATTTTTTCCCGACTGTTTATCTCTTTACTGTCTTCACATATTTATTTCCTTTAATTAAGAATTTTTCCATAAATTAAATACCACGTAAATTTATCAATAAATTCTTCTATCAATAGCTTTATCAATACAGGTATTATCAAGGTATATATAAATCTATTTGCGGTGTTAATCACGTTATAATTCCTTCAATCAATGATTGATTTCAATCTAAACGTAACCAGTCATTACCATCTTGATTTAGATTTACACAACTAATTCGACCTTGACATTCCCAAGATATTCACTTCAAGTGGTCTGGAAGACGGGTCATAAATTTCTAAATAAATTGTTCAAAGAATAATTTTTGCATTTAATATTTCAAACTATAATTTATATATATATATTTCCTGTTTTATATCTCGTTAAGATTAATTTCTTGTACGCTAATTGCGATGAGGAGAAAGATAAAATTAGAAGAAAATTATTTATTTGTTGAATTATTTGCAAATAAAAATTATCACTCTCTCTAGCTTGTCACGCCTAGGGCGCTAAAGACAGCCCACAAATACAAGTCATTCTTTCGTATTCTTGGTCGTCCTCTGTATTGTGTTTAATTTCTGTCGGTTCCTGTTCTAGTGTTCTCCTTCAGGTCGTTTTGTGTCTTCCACGTTTTTCATTTGCCTTCTGGTGCCTATCTCAATTGCAGTTTTTATGAATAAAGTTAGCTTCCATGCGTATCACATGTTTGATCCACCTCCAGTGTCTCTTTTAGAAGATGGTGTCCATATTCTCTTACTGGCATCTGTAAGCAGCTGTTTTTAGAAATATAATATTTGACTAGAGCACTTTAGTTGACTAGAACACTTTAGCTGACTAGAGCACTTTAGTTGACTAGAACACTTTAGCTGACTAGAGCACTTTAGTTGACTAGAGCACTTTAGTTGACTAGAGCACTTTAGTTGACTAGAGCACTTTAGTTGACTAGAGCACTTTAGCATGCAAGTTGTTTGAAAGATGGGTAGTTTAAACAAATTTTGTTTTGTTATTCTCCAGAATTCTGATCCGTATAGATGAGAATAAGGAGTTTGAAGAATACAAGAAGAAGCAGCGGAAGCCAATGAATGTGATTAATAACTAGATAGTGTACAAGTAATAGGAGCTTCTGGTAAAAATACATGACCAAACACAGGATTCGAACCACGAACCCTTATTTTATACGGCACCCATTGCCTAGCCTAGCAATACGAGCGTTTTTACGAACATTACATAACACACATCATAGCACACAGTATAACACACAACATAGCACACAACATAGCACACAACATAGCACACACCATAGCACACACCATAGCACACAACATAACACACAACATAGCACACAACATAGCACACAACATATCACACAATATAACACACAATAGAGCACACAATATAGCACACAACATAGCACATAACATATCACACAACATATCACACAACATAGCACACAACATAGAACACACCATAGCACACATCATATCACACAACATAGCGCACACTATAGTACACACCATAGCACACACACTATAGCACACAACAGATCACACAGCATATCACACAGCATAGCACACATTATAACACACAACATAGCACGCACCATAGAACACAACATAGCACACGACATAGCACACAACATAGCACATAACATAGCACACGACATAGCACACAACATAGCACACAACATAGCACACAACATAGCACACATCATATCACACAACATAGAACACACCATAGCACACAACATAGCACACAGCATATCACACAACTGCAGTAGATATTAATCATAGTTCTAATACTACATTTGACTGTCTCAAGAGTAAAGAAAAGTAACTAGTCCAATATGTTGGACGAACAAATCTGAGAAGATGATAGTGAAAGACAAGAGCGAAAGACAAGAGTAGAAGACAATAGTGAAAGACAAGAGTGGAAGACAAGAGTGAAAGACTAGAGGGAAAGACAAGAGTGAAAGACAAGAGTGAAAGACAAGAGGGAAAGACAAGAGGGAAAGACAAGAGTGAAAGACAAGAGTGAAAGACAAGAGTGAAAGACATGAGGGAAAGACAAGAGTGAAAGACAAGAGGGAAAGACAAGAGTGAAAGACGAGAGCGAAAGACAAGAGCGAAAGACAAGAGAAAGAACAAAGTCATATCTCTCCCACGCAGACTGTCAACTTTTGTCAACAAGTATTTCATCATTGATGAAATGTGTTTATTATACATGTTGTTCAAGAGAAAAGTTATCTAATGAGGGAAATCAATCTGGCATATATTTATGCAAATGAGAAGGTTCAATTATGACGTAGTATAGGTCAAGGTTGTGTAAGGGGAAATGAACAAATGTGATGAAGGGCGAACTAGTCAGAACCAGTAAATTGTCAAAACGCAATGTGTAACTGGCAACTTTTGATTTGTCATTCGGGCTACTTTTATCTTGAACACCCTTGTATTAACTTGCCAATGTAAAGAAAGACTGACATTCTAAGTAACATTAACTTGAAGAAGTTAATTGTCTTTGAACACCGGTCATCGTTTATCATTTCCCGATGTTATTAGGAAGCCATTGAACATCAAGAAATATACGTCATCCTTGTCTGACTTGTTATTTGTTATGTCTTCTCAATGTTTGTCATCATCCTTTCCTTATAATTTCCTTGCGTATTCCAGAATAAGACCAATCACGCTGTGCTAATTAATGGTCTTTTACAAGTTTCTCATGTCCAAAGCTAATGATATGTTATCTAACTAAAAGTGACGAGATAAAGGGTGGAGTGGGGTGGGTCACGCAAGAAATAGTATCATTCTAATAAAATGTTTATAAAAATTGAATACATTCACATCTACATTCACATTCCCACCCACATCCCTCTCCACATTCACAATCACATCCCCATCCCATCCACATTTCCATCCACATTCACAACTACATCCACATCCACATTCACAACCACATCCACATCCACATCTACATCCCCATCCACATCCACATTTCTATCTACATCTACATCCACATTTACATCCACATCCTCATCCACATCCACATCCACATCCCCATCCACATCCACGTCCATATCCATATATACATATCTGAAGGATCTGAAGCTGAAGGAGTGACTTCATTGCACCGGGTTTATACCATATAGCTCGGTCCCTCTCTGCAGACATGTCACTCCATCTGCCGAGAGTATTGCATAAAGCACGAACTCCGTAGCTCTGGCAACAATTCTAGAGGTCGCTTGGAAAAAAATCAATAGTAAACATAACGGTGCTGTCCGAATTCAAACTCACGACCTTCTGAAAGCAATAGAAATGTTTAACCACTCAGCCACAGAGATCACCTATATCCGCATCAGTCAATGTTTAACCACTCAGCCACAGAGATCACCTATATCCGCATCAGTCAATGTTTAACCACTCAGCCACAGAGATCATCTATATCCGCATCAGTCAATGTTTAACCACACAGAGATCATCTATATCCGCATCAGTCAATGTTTAACCACTCAGCCACAGAAATCATCTATATCCGCATCAGTCAATGTTTAACCACTCAGCCACAGAGATCACCTATATCCGCATCAGTCAATGTTTAACCACTCAGCCACAGAGATCACCTATATCCGCATCAGTCAATGTTTAACCACTCAGCCACAGAGATCACCTATATCCGCATCAGTCAATGTTTAACCACACAGAGATCACCAATATCCGCATCAGTCAATGTTTAACCACACAGAGATCACCTATATCCGCATCAGTCAATGTTTAACCACACAGAGATCACGTATATCCGCATCAGTCAATGTTTAACCACACAGAGATCACCAATATCCGCATCAGTCAATGTTTAACCACACAGAGATCACTAATCTCCGCATCAGTCAATGTTTAACCACACAGAGATCACCAATCTCCGCATCAGTCAATGTTTAACCACACAGAGATCACCAATCTCCGCATCAGTCAATGTTTAACTTAATTGTTTATTTACAAACAATGGATATGTATATTCTTATCTATTTCCATATTCCTATAAGACACATAGGAGAGTGTCTGATCAAATAAGACACATAGGAGAGTGTCTGATCAAATAAGACACATAGGAGAGTGTCTGATAAAATAAGACACATAGGAGAGTGTCTGATCAAATAAGACACATAGGAGAGCGTCTGATCAAATAGATTATATCGCTTGCTCTCATTCGAGAGACCCGGGTTCAATCTCCGGTAAGGACAAGGAGTTTTTCTGCCGGGGTATAAAGAAAAAGTAATAACCTAGCAATTTATCGGTGACTGCACTAGCCATGCAAATATTAACTTCATCAGGCTCAAGTCCCCACTGTCCTACACCGCACTAAAAAGCAGTATTACAGACATTAAAGACTTTCGTTAAACAATATTACCTACAATAAATTTTACCTTCAAAATCTGAAACATCTCGCCGCTGCTACGGAGTGGGGCAATCCCGCAAAGATTTATTTAAAAATAAATGATTGTAACACCCATGATTATTCACACCAACAAAATGAATGTAACACCCATGATCATTCACACCAACAAAAGAAAAACAATGAATATAGTCCTTCCAATCAATGATAATATTATCTGTTATTAAATTATCTATTGATTTATAAAAAGCAGGAATAAAAACAAATATTTCACTTCTTAAATGGAACGACACCCCCTTCCCCTCCCCGTCATTTTTGACTGGAAATTAGCTAGGCTTAAATTGATAACTACAAATGAATTATTCGTATCAGTTTACCGTTGTGAACTCCTCATTTGCAACTATATTTTTCTCCTGAAATGAAATGAAACCAACTCATTTCTTGACTTGATCAAACTGATGAGATCAAACTAGCTGGAGCGATTTAATTTATCGATTAAGTTTATAGCAATTCGTTGTCGCTTCTGCTCAATATAACTTGATTATTAAAAAACAATAAATACGGTGTTCAATGACGTTTATATTCTATTTTAAAATCTTGAGAACAGGCGGTGCTTAAACTTGATTGCGCAGTGTATTATTGACGTTGAATATACGTGATACCATAACTACATGTGAAAAGAAATGCGCTGCCTGCGAAAAGTTACAAACAACACCAGAAAAGACAGAGTCACCAACATCAACATAAGAAAGAAAGTTGGCACTGAACATTGCTTGAATTACATTGAGAAATAAAGAATGAAGTGGTTTGGCCACTTAATAAGAATGCATCCAAATGCATCAGAAAAGATGGCGAGAGACGACAACGATAAAAGATAGTTAGATAGCATGACATAATCCTGTCAAAGTGCACAAATAACAATCACCCAAGTCACCAGAACAGCGCAACCCATCACCCCCACCCCCAGAAAACCACGACACTGTACAATTAAGCATCACAACTGCAAAGTCTAGACATCTGGTCTATGAGAGATAGAAATTCTGAAGGATGTTAGGATGTCAAAGATATGCTCTAGACAAGCTAGTTGATGATGCTACTTGACATAGTCTGGTTATACTGCCGATATTTTCTTAAATTAAGTTAAAAAATACATTAAAGACATTTCTAAATAGACTACTCGTTTTTATTCCAAATAGAGAGGCAGTATCGTAGTTGTTAGAGAGATCGCTTCTTAGGTCTGGGTTCAATTCTACAGTGGATGGGAAACAATTTTTCTGACTCTCTGTTCTTCACTGGGGCGTTGTTGTTTCTGACTCTCTGTTTACTGGGGACGTTGTTGTTTCTGACTCTCTGTTTACTGGGGCGTTGTTGTTCTGACTCTCTGTTTACTGGGGACGTTGTTGTTTCTGACTCTCTGTTTACTGGGGCCGTTGTTGTTTCTGACTCTCTGTTTACTGGGGCCGTTGTTGTTTCTGACTCTCTGTTTAATGGGGACGTTGTTGTTTCTGACTCTCTGTTTACTGGGGCCGTTGTTGTTTCTGACTCTGTTTACTGGGGCCGTTGTTGTTTCTGACTCTCTGTTTACTGGGGACGTTGTTGTTTCTGACTCTCTGTTTAATGGGGCCATTGATGTTTCTGACTCTCTGTTTACTGGGGCCGTTGTTGTTTCTGACTCTCTGTTTATGGGGCCATTGTTTTCTGACTCTCTGTTTACTGGGGCCGTTGTTGTTTCTGACTCTCTGTTTACTGGGGACGTTGATGTTTCTGACTCTCTGTTTACTGGGGCCGTTGTTGTTTCTGACTCTCTGTTTACTGGGGCCGTTGTTGTTTCTGACTCTCAGTCGATGTTTCGGAAGATCCAGAATGGCAGGTTGCAGTATGAATGGATGTCATCTATAGGGGTTTCCAACCTACAGCGACTCACGTGGATCTACTGCCCTGGTCATGTGGGTGTTCGCCGCAACGAGAGAACGGACTTGCTTGCATCGAAAGCATCGACTCATGGTATGTTTAAGATGTATAAGGGGGAGGCTCTTCTGTCTCTTGGTGACCTACTGTTGGATGTGGACACTAGAATAGACGTTGAATACAAAAAAGCGATTTAAGAAGTTTGGAATTACACGTTGTGCAAGTAGAGCTGGTTGCTTGAAGGGTAGAGAGAGAAGTATGTTTAACTAGCGAGACATAGGGACCATCAGTAAGCATACTTTTCGAAATCTGTTTGGGGAGACTGAGCACGTATGGGTCTCTACGGAGTGCTGTGACGTCTGTTCATTAACCAATAACAAACAACAAAGTGTCTTAGAACAAGCACATACAAGATCACTAAATCTTCCTCTCCCTTCCACACTTTGCCGTTTTCTTCTTCACCCTTCACCTTCACCATTATGGAGTCATAGGTCAGCAACGAAGGTCTTCCAAGCCCTCCTACCCAAGTCCATCTTATATAGATCTCTCAACTCTCTCTACATTATCTTGCATTCCATCTCCGGCAGCCGATTTCCTTTCGGATTTCATCGGATCGCTTCATGAGTCCTTCCTCTTTCTTCAGTGGCGAGCTATGAATTTATTTGCCTGCAGTTTCTGTAGCTATCGAGTGTTTTTATGTGGTGGAGTAGCTATAATATAGCCCCACTACCATCCTCCATAGCCGCCTCTTACAACATGTGTGGCAGGAAACAGTGGGTCTGTTCTTTAGACCCTTAATTTGGGCCCCGGTAACCACTCGGACATATACACTGCTTATCAAACATTAAGTCACATCTTGGGCAGACACCAAAATTCTAACCTCAACACAAATGTTATCTGTTAATTCTATAACTTTCTGAATAGGTTAAAGTCTTCATTTCTACTTTCTGGCTGACTAAATACTGTTTAACGAATGGCGAAATCCAAGTTACCACAAGCTATACAATATGATATAAAAGATGATATATTGCGAATTAGGAATGGAATTGAGAAAATAAATCGTTAAAATGATATTATATTACAGTCTAGCCATGTTTTAACGTTTCATTAAATTTATTTAAAAAAAAAGAAAATAAAATAAATTAAAAACTATTTTGTATGACACCCATATTTTAGTTCTTCGAAACTATATGCACTAGTGAAACGAATCAGGTTATCCGGATTCGAATCCACATCTATCGGAACTCAATACTAATGTATTGAATATTTCGCACAGATACCCCCGATACGGGGTAGCGGGGTAGAGGCAAACCTTTATAAAATGAGATGTAAGGCGCCTCCTTCCTCCGCTAGTCTACAGGACACCCTTGGGCTAGGTGGAGTACCGGAGTAAGATCTACAGGGACACGCCTTGGGCTAGGTGGAGTACCGGGTAGTCTACGGGACACCCTTGGGCTAGGTGGAGTACCGGTAGTCTACGGACACCCTTGGGCTAGGTGGAGTACCGGTAGTCTACAGGACACCCTTGGGCTAGGGGAGTACCGAGTCCCCCCTCCCGCTCCTCGACAGTCACTTGAAGCCATGGGCAGGAGTGGATGAGTGAGAGACACCGAAGAGTGTCAAGGTTATGGTCTCAAAACTGCAGGAGACAGGCAAAACTCCGACGTGACAGCAAAACTCAGACGGTAGACAGGCAAACACGAGGTAGACAGGAAAACTCACGACGGTAGACAGGCAAAACTCACGACGGTAGACAGGCAAAACTCACGACGGTAGACAGGCAAAACTCACAACGGTAGACAGGCAAAACTCACGACGGTAGACAGGCAAAACTCACGACGGTAGACAGGCAAAACTCACGACGGTAGACAGGCGATCTCTGTGATAGAGACAATGGCTACGGTCATGTACCAGTATGGTCACTGCCAGGAACGAAAGCAATGGCAGACTACCTTCCAAGAAGATGTCTATATAACTTTAACAATACATATGGAAGAGAGAAATTCCCAAGGAGTGTTAAGGTGACGAAGTTCTGCTCAAGACAAGCTATTTCATGATGATGATGATGACACCCCGATTTTTTCCGATCCAGAAGCACTTGAGCTTTTCAGCTCTTCGGCTCGGTGCCATGGACATCGTAACCCTTCGGTTCGTGCCACGAACACCATAAATCTGGGGAATCTGTGGCTTTTTCTGCCATCCATGCCTTTTTCTGCCATGCTGCAAGAACTTGAACACATGGAGGCAGGAGCTGCAAGAACTTGAACACATGGATGCTGGAGCTGCAGACAGGCTAGGAGCTGCAAGAACTTGAACACATGGAGGCGGGAGCTGCAAGAACTTGAACACATGGAGGCTGGAGCTGCAAGAACTTGAACACATGGAGGCTGGAGCTGCAAGAACTTGAACACATGGAGGCTGGAGCTGCAAGAACTTGAACACATGGAGGCGGAGGAAGAACTGACACAGAGGGCTCAAGAAATGTGAAAAAGTGGATGGATCTGGAAAAAATGGTCTTAGATAGGAGGCCTTTGAAAACCTTAGTTGCAGACCTATGCCTAGCCTAGAGGGTGAAGATTAGATAGGAGGCCTTTGAAAACCTTAGTTGCAGACCTATGCCTAGCCTAGAGGGTGAAGATTAGATAGGAGGCCTTTGAAAACCTTAGTTGTAGACCTATGCCTAGCCTAGAGGGTGAAGATTAGATAGAGGCCTTTGAAAACCTTAGTTGTAGACCATGCCAGCCTATAGGGTGAAGAGTAGAAGATCCTTGACATTCTTTGAGAAAGAATTGTGAGATCATTATGAAGTTGAAAGAAAGAATTGTAGAAATTATTATAAGTTAAAAGAAAGAATTGTAGAGATATCATTATGAAGTTGAAAGAAAGAATTGAAGAGAGATCATTATGAAGTTGAAAGAAAGAATTGTAGAGATATCATTATGAAGTTGAAAGAAAGAATTGTAGAGAGATCATTATGAAGTTGAAAGAAAGAATTGTAGAGATATCATTATGAAGTTGAAAGAAAGAATTGTAGAGATATCATTATGAAGTTGAAAGAAAGAATTGTAGAGAGATCATTATGAAGTTGAAAGAAAGAATTGTAGAGATATCATTATGAAGTTGAAAGAAAGAATTGTAGAGATATTATTATGAAGTTGAAAGAAAGAATTGTAGAGATATCATTATGAAGTTGAAAGAAAGAATTGTAGAGATATTATTATGAAGTTGAAAGAAAGAATTGTAGAGATATTATTATGAAGTTGAAAGAAAGAATTGTAGAGATATTATTATGAAGTTGAAAGAAAGAATTGTAGAGATATTATTATGAAGTTGAAAGAAAGAATTGTAGAGATATCATTATGAAGTTGAAAGAAAGAATTGTAGAGATATCATTATGAAGTTGAAAGAAAGAATTGTGGAGAGATCATTATGAAGTTGAAAGAAAGAATTGTAGAGATATCATTATGAAGTTGAAAGAAAGAATTGTAGAGATATTATTATGAAGTTGAAAGAAAGAATTGTAGAGATATTATTATGAAGTTGAAAGAAAGAATTGTAGAGATATCATTATGAAGTTGAAAGAAAGAATTGTAGAGATATCATTATGAAGTTGAAAGAAAGAATTGTAGAGAGATCATTATGAAGTTGAAAGAAAGAATTGTAGAGATATCATTATGAAGTTGAAAGAAAGAATTGTAGAGATATTATTATGAAGTTGAAAGAAAATTGTGAATATTATTATGAAGTTGAAGAAGAATTGTGAGATATCATTATGAAGTTGAAAGAAAGAATTGTAGAGATATTATTATGAAGTTGAAAGAAAGAATTGTAGAGATATTATATGAAGTTGAAAGAAATTGTGAATATCATTGAAGTTGAAAGAAAGGAAGTAAAATGTTTGATATCTGTCAGTGACCACTATTCTAGTATTAATGAGATTGTGTTACTACTAGAGAAAGTTATGTTATCCGATATCGACGTCATGGCACATTGGGCATTACCATTCGTGCTCTGTCCACCGCTGCAGGAGCCATATCAAAGTCCATTTGCTCACCGTACCCATGTTGATTACTATATTTCTCTCTCTACCACGAAGACGACACTGTCTGGCACTAGAGAGAGAAAGTAGATGTAGTAGTAATTGTTGTAGTAGTTGTAGTAGTTCTTATGCTGATGTTGGCGATTCTATCTTTTCTTGTGTTGTTGGTAACTTTTCGCAGGCAACGCATTTCACATGTAGTTATTTTTGTGACTGCGCTTTGCTCAATGTCCATGTTTGGCTCTGGTAACACAAAGTAGGTATAAAAATGTTGTTGATCATCTGTTGCTTAGCTGCCTGTGAAATTTTGGGTGCCTTAACAATGGGGCTAGCTGGTAGGTTACAGCATTTGCTTTTTGCACTCTTATATTATAAAAATTGTTTTAATGAACTTTGCCCAGGCTGCGGATTTGCAGTACACTGTTATCGATTTTGAACTATCGAACCTGCTGCCTTGCAGGTCGGGGCTGGGGACAGTCCTGCTGTCTTGCAGGTCGGCTGAGGACAGTCCTGCTGCCTTGCAGGTCAGCTGGGGACAACCCTGCTGCCTTGCAGGTCGGCAGGTAACTCTAAATGGCGCTAACGATGTAACGAAACACAGCAAGGCTGCATGAATCAGATTTCCACATGAATGAGATTTATGAAAAAATCTGATACATCTTTCTGAACGGTGATCGCGAGAGAGAGAACTATCGAAATTTCTGTTATGTGCTCAAATTAAACACGAGATCTACTTCCTATCGTCATTCTCCGATAGGACTAGGATCTCGATCTCATCTATATTGAGATCCGATATAATGGAAAAAAATGTCCCCATCGCTTCACTAAAGGAACGAACTAAATACATCTGAAGCGAGGGACGTGTACTTTACCTCTACACCACATAGACTCTCAATGAGTTGAATTGTCATAAGTTAGTTCAACAATTTACTTGTCTCTGTCTCTCTCCACCACGTGTACTTTTCTCTCTCTCCACACGTGTACTTTTCTCTCTCTCACCACGTGTACTTTTCTCTCTCTCATCACGTGTACTTTTCTCTCTCCATCACGTGTACTTTCTCTCTCCACCACGTGCACTTTCTCTCTCTCCACCACGTGTACTTTCTCTCTCTCCACCACTGTACTTTCTCTCTCTCCACCACGTGTACTTTCTCTCTCTCCACCACGTGTACTTTTCTCTCTCTCCACCACGTGTGCTTTTCTCTCTCCACCACGTTACTTTTCTCTCTCCACCACGTGTGCTTTTCTCTCTCCACCACGTGTACTTTTCTCTCTCTCCACCACGTGTGATATGGACACATTCGGATGAATAGATATATAATGTAGATTGGAAACTTTACGCCATCGATGAGATCAGCTACAAAACTGATGAAAAGAACTTTTGACAGGAAGATGTGAAAACGTATTACTGCCTGCGGCATCCTAGGCTGTGTTAGATTAAGAGTCTGGAGATGACAGGAAGAAAACACAATAAAGAAGCCTCCCCTTCTAAAAAAGTTCTTCGTCTTCTTTTGTCGTTCTACTGTAACCGTGTTGTGTGATTTTCTGTGTTTTTTTGTCTTGCTTTGCTCTAGTGGTTTTGATGATAGTTATTTTCTATGTTTTTTTGTCTTGCTTTGCTCTAGTAGTTTTGATGATAGTTATTTTCTGTGTTTTTGTTGTTTCATAGTTGTTTGATGATAGTATTTCTTTTTGTCTGTTATAGTTGTTTTGATGTAGTTATTTGTTTTTTTGCTTGCTTAGTTGTTTTGCTGTGTATTAAGAAGAAATAGGAAGAAAATAATAAAAGAAAAAAGTTCTAAAACAAAAAGTCAAAGTAGAATAAGAAGTAAAATGAATGAATTTGAAAGTGAATAGAAAAGGATATGAGAAGAGATAAGACAGAGAAAGAAAACCCAGTGAAGTTAAAAAAAAACCCAGTGAAGTTAAAAAAACCTAGTGAAGTTAAAAAAAAAAACCTAGTGAAGTTAAAGAAAAAAAAACCCAGTGAAGTTAAAGAAAAAAAAACCCAGTGAAGTTAAAGAAAAAAAACCCCAGTGAAGTTGAAGAAATAAATAACATAGAAAGAAAGTTGGACACCAAGGAAAAAATATTGTAAAAAATTGTTGAAAAATGAAAAGTAATATAGAATTACAAAAATATGATGAAAATAATGAACACATTTGTAATGAGAAAAACATATCTATAAAGATGTAAGAATGAGAGAAAACAAGGTTAAAAAATAGGAAGTTTAATGATAGAAAATGAGAAGCAGATTATAAAGATGAAGACACGTAAACGTAATAATGATAGAAAATGAGAAGCAGATTATAAAGATGAAGAACGAAACGAAATAATGATGAAAAATGAGAAGCAGATTATAAAGATGAAGACACGTAAACGTCAAGAGAAATTGGGAGATAAACGGTTACAAAATGATGAGAAAGGGAAGAAAAAAAGCATGTAGATTGGGAAGAAGAAAAGCATGTAGATTGGGTAGAAGAAAACATGTAGATTGGAAGAAGAAAAGATGTAGATTGGTAGAAGAAAACATGTAGATTGGGTAGAAGAAAAGATGTAGATTGGGAAGAAAAAAAACATGTAGATTGGGTAGAAAAAAAACATGTAGATTGGGTAGAAGAAAACATAGATTGGGAGAAGAAAACATTAGATTGGAAGAAGAAAAGGACAGAAGTAGTAAAGAAAAGAAGGACAGAAGAAAAGAAAAGAAGAGATTGTAAGAAGAAAAGGAGGGAAGAAGTAAAAGAAAAAAAGCAGAAGAAGTAAAAGAAAGAGAGCAGGTTGTCGGGAAAGAATAGAATAGGGTCGCTGTGTTTAGAGTTAAGCCCTGCCTTGTGATGAAAGTCGAAGTTTCGAATGGACCTGGCGTATGTCACCAGTGCATTTTTTAAAAAACCATGGAATTTTTGGGAGGAGCAGGAGTTCGTGTTTTAGCAATTTTTTCAGCAGGTGGTTGGGCATTTCTGGGGAGAGGAATGAAAAGGGAAAAACCTGGGAATGAAGTCAACCTTCGATTTAAACCTTTAAGAGAAAAGGACGAAAAACGGGATTGTGAAGAAAACGAGGAAAGGGAAGAGAGAAAGAAAATGCAGATTACAAAGATGAAAAATAAAAATAGCTAAAAGAAAGAGAATGTAAGTTTGAGATGGGGGAAAGAGAGAGGATGGAAGAGATGAGGATGAAGAGAAGGATGGAAGAATGAGGATAGAAGAGATGAGGATGGTAGAGATGAGGATGGTAGAGATGAGGATGGAAGAGATGAGGATGGAAAAAGAAGAGGATGGAAGAGAAGAGGATGAAGAGATGAGGAGGGAAGAGAAAGCATGAAGAGAAGAGATGAAAGAGATGAGGATAGAAGAAAATGAGGATGGAAGAAATGAGGATGGAAGAGAAGAGGATGGGAAGAGAAAGATGAAAGAGTTTTAGGATGAAAGAGATGGAGGATGGAAGAGATGAGGATGGAAGAGATGGGGAAAAGAGGGGAGGGATGGAAGAGATGAGTTTGAAGAGATGAGGAAAAGAGATGAGGATGGAAAAAAATGAGTGATGGAAAAAAATGAGGATGGAAGAGAGAGGATGAAGAGATGGGGATGGAAGAGATGAGGATGGAAGAGATGAGGATGGTAGAGATGAGGATGGTAGAGATGGGGAGAAAGAGATGAGGATGAAGAGAAGAGGATGGAAGAGAAGGGGATGAAGAGATGAGGATGGAAGAGAAGAGCATGGAAGAGAAGAGGATGAAAGAGATGAGGATGGAAGAGATGAGGATAGAAGAGATGAGGATGGAAGAAATGAGGATGGAAGAGAAGAGGATGGAAGAGAAGAGGATGAAAGAGATAGTTTGAGGTAGATGGAAAGATGAGGATGGAAGAGATGAGGATGGAAGAGATGAGGATGGAAGAGATGAGGATGGAAAGATGGGGATAGAAGAGATGGGGATGGAAAAAATGAGGATGAAAGAAATGAGGATAAGAGATGAGGATGGAAGAGATGAGGATGGAAGAGATGAGGATGGAAGAGATGAGATAAGAGATAGATGAAGAGATGAGGATGAAGAAAGAGATAGAAGATGTGAGGGAGGGAAAGAGATGAGGATGGAAGAGAAGATGGAAGAGATGGGGATAGAAGAGATGAGAGGAAGAGAAGGAGGGAAGAGATGAGAGGGAAGAGATGAGGATGGAGAAGATAGATGGAAGAGATGAGGATGGAAGAGATGAGGATAGAAGAGATGAGGAGGAAGAGATGAGGATGGAAGAGATGGGGAGGCAGAGATGAGGATGGAAGAGATGAGGATGGAAGAGATGAGGATGGGAAGAGATGAGTGTCATAGTCCCCGATGGCAGCGGAGGAATGGACACACCCGATAGTTAGAGTAGATAATAGATTATTTTAGTTGGAGACTATGTGTTGTAATTTCTATTAGAGTGCAACACATAACTAGGGAGACATGACGCTTTGTGTAGTAAAAAGTGACGGTTAGTAACAGTTGCTGGGTTAATTAGTAAACAAAAAAGACCAAGAATGATTGACAGAAAGACGGTAGCCTATGTCTGTATGTATCAATAAATATCGAGTGATAAAATAACATGGTGTCTACAGTTGTGTCGTTTTGGGAATGAGTAAAATTGTTAATTAAATTGGTTAAATAACTTAATAGAGGGATCATCCACGTCAGGAAAGCATATACAATGACAGAAAAATGTACTGAAGAAGGAAAAAATAGGAGAGGAATATGAGACAACACGTACAGAGGGATGAAATATAATAAAGTTAAGTGCTCATCATCAAATTATAACTGAAATGAGGTCAAGATGATATACAACAAGGAAGAGATTTATTCCATCCACATAAAACTGGAGGGAGAACAAAAATCAAGCTGGACCATCCTGACATAAAATAGAACATTACGAATGAAGGCAGGGATATAATCAAACATGCCAACGACAATGGGATACACCAATATTAGCCATCAGCAATCAATGGTGGTTTTCCACGTCGGATAGGGGTGGACTACTTCAATCATCAATTAAAGGTCTGTGGGGGAGACCACACATACTGTCAAACACGGCCTTTCGGACATCAAATTCGTCATAGTTCAGTCATGTAGGGGATTCCCCCAAACATGAGGATGGAAGAGATGAGGATAGAAGAGATGAGGATGGAAGAAATGAGGATGGAAGAGATGAGGATGGAAGAGATGAGGATGTAAGAGATGAGGATGGAAGAGATGAGGATGGAAGAGATGAGGATGGAAGAGATGAGAATTAAAAAATTTAGATAAGAATATAGATAACAATTAAAAGTAGTTTGGAAAAGGAAATTGCTCTTATACATTTTGCTATGTTGTTATACATTTTACTATGTTGTTATACATTTTGCTATGTTGTTATACATTTTGCTATGTTTTTTTACATTTTGTTTGTTGTTATACATTTTGCTATGTTGTTATACATTTTGCTATGTTGTTATACATTTTGCTATGTTGTTATACATTTTGCTATGTTGTTATACATTTTGCTATGTTGTTATACATTTTGCTATTTTGTTATACATTTTGCTATGTTGTTATACATTTTGCTATGTTGTTTACATTTTGCATTTGTATACATTTGCTATGTTTGTTGTACATTTTGCTATGTTGTTATACATTTTGCTATGTTGTTATATTTATTTGCTATGTTTTATACATTTTGCTATGTTGTTATACATTTTGCTATGTTGTTATACATTTGCTATGTTGTTATACATTTTGCTATGGTTATAATTTTGCTATGTTGTTATACATTTTGCTATGTTGTTATACATTTTGCTATGTTGTTATACATTTTACTATGTTGTTATACATTTTGCTATGTTGTTATACATTTTGCAAATGTTGGAATGAAGTTGTCAACACTGAAGTAACAGATCGCTAGAAATAAGAGAGAGAGAGAGAGGAAGAGAGAGAGGAGAGAGAGAGAGAGAGGAAGAGAGAGGGAATGGAGAAAGAGAGAGAGAAATGAATAAGAAACCACACAAAATTAGAAAATTAAATTTGTCAAATATTTGTTCACCATTGAATGATCTCTAAACCTGCATCAAGAAAGGAACCCCCAGCGAATCTGTGTTGAGTGTAAGCTGGCACTTTTTCGGATACCTGTCTTCAGAAATTTTTTGACAAACAGTATTTTTTAAACCCGCCCAAACAGACAAATGGAAAACATATAAATTGTCAAGGGAGAATAACTGAGAAACAAGAGAAATGAATGAAAGAGGTCGAAGCAGGCCCGAAAAGCCAGATGCTGTCGGAATTGTTGGGCTATTTATGTCAAATAGCAAAAAGAAGTGATCTTTAACGTTGTCCTTCGGGGCCACAAATTTAGAAAGTACCTGAAAAATGAGAATAAACCTCAGCAATTTAAAACCGATTTTATTATGGCCCATAATGTGCAGTCTGGCAAATTGAATTTCAAATCTGAGTAGTTTTTTTCGATATCTCAATCTTACATTTTTTTTTTCCCCTTTTTTTCGATTTTTTCTTTCTTTTTCTTCTTCTACTTCTTTAAATTTGTTTCTTCTTCTTCTTCTCTGCTTTCTTTCTTTTTCATCTTCTTTCTCGGTGTTTCTTTTTTTTTCATCTTCTTCTCGGTGTTTTTTCTTTTCATCTTCTTCTTATTATACTTTTTTCTTCTTCACTTCTTTCTTCTCTACTTTACTTCTTCTACTTTTCTACTACTTTTTTCTTCCTCCTCTTTTCTTTCTTCTTCTTTTACTTCTTTTCTTCTTTTTTTACTTCTATTTCTTTTCGTCTCTCTTTTTCTTCTTCTTTTCTTCACTTTTTAAACCCTTCTCTTTTTTTCTCTTCACTTTTTATTCTTCTTTTTTATTCTTCTTCTTTTTTTCATTTCTTCTTTTTCTTTTTACATTTCTTCTTTCTACTTTCTTTCTTTTCTTTTTTCTTTTCTCTTTTCTTTTTCTTCTTCTTTATTTCTTTCTTTTTCTTTTCTACTTCTTCTTTCTTCTTCTTTTTTTCCTTTTCTCTTCTTTCTTCTTCTTTCTTCTTTTCTTTTTCTTCTTTTCTACTTCTTTTCTTTTTCTCTTTCTTCTTCTTTCTTCTTTTCTTCTTCTTCTTCTTCTTTCTTCTTCTTTTTTTCTACTTCTCTTTTCTTCTTCTTTTCTTTTCTTCTACTTCTTCATTTCTTCTTTTCTTTCTTTCTTCTTCTTCTTTTTCCCCTTTTCTTCTTTCCTTCTTCATTTCTTTTTTTCCTACTTCCTCTTTATTTCTCCCTTTTTCCCACTTCCACTTTTTCTTCACTCTTCTTCTTCCACCCTTTTACTCTTCTTCACTTCTTTTCTTCTTCTTCTCTTCTTCTACTTCACTTCTTTCTTTTTCTTCTCTTCTCTACTTTTTTCTTCTTTCTTTCTCTATTTCTTTTCTACTTCTTCTTCTCTTCTTCTACTTTTTTTCTTCTTTTCTACTCCTTCTACTTCTTCTTTCTCACTTCTTTTCTTCTTTTCACTTTTCCCTTCTACTTCCTTCTATTTCTTCTACTTTCACTTCTTCATTTCTCTACTTCTATTTCTTCACTCTTCTACTCTTCTATTTCTTCTATTTCTTCTACTCTTCTACTCTTCACTCTTCTCTTCTTCTTCTCCCCCTTTCAAATTCTCCTCTCTTCTACTCCCTTCTCTTCTATTTCTTCATTTCTACCTTCTTCTACCTTTTCTACCTCTTCACCTCTTTACTTCTTCACTTCTTCTACTTTTTCTACTTCTTCAAATTCCTTCACTTCTTCTATTTCTTCTATTTCTTCTACTTCCTTCTACTCTTCCCCTTCTTCTATTTCTTCATTTCCCTTCTACTCTTCTACTTCTTCTACTTCTACTCTTCACTTTTCATCTTTTCACCTCTTCACTTCCTTCACTTCTTTCACTTTTTCCCACTCTTCACTCTTCACTTCCATTTCTTCTACTCTTCTACTTTTTCACTTCACTTCTTCACTTCTTCTACTTCTTCATTTCTTTTTCTTTTTTCACTTTTCTACTTATTTTCTTCTCTTCTTCTTTTCTTTCATCTTCTACTTCTTCTTTTCTACTTCTTCTTTTACTCTATTTTCTTCTACTTCTACTCTTCTTACTTTTTTTCATTTCCACCACTTTTTTACTTCTTTTCACTTCACTCTTTTTCTTCTTCTGTCTCTACTACTTTTTTTTTCTTCTTTTTTTTCTCTATTTCTTCTTTCTACTTTTTCTTTTTTCTTTTCTTCTTTTTCTTTTCACTTTCACTTCCTTTATTTTTTTTCTTTTTTCACTTTTTCACCCTTTCACTTTTCATTTCTTCATTTCTTCACTTCCTCTCCCCCCTTTTCACCTTCACTCTTCACTTTTTCACCCTTCTACTTTCATTTCTTCACTCTTCTACTTTTCCCCACCTTCACTTTTCACTTTTTCCTCTTCACCTTCTCCCTTTTTCACTCTTCACCCCCCCACTCTTCCCTCTCACTCTTCATTTCTTTACTCTTACTTTCCCCCTTTCCACCCCCCCCTCTCCACTTTTCCCACTCCTTCACTTCCACCTTCCCCTTTTTCCCATTCCCCCACTTTTTCACTTTTTCACCTTTTCCCCTTTTTCTTTCTCTTCACACTCTTTTTCACTTTCCCCCTTTTCACTTTTTCACTTTTTTCACTCTTCTTTCTACTTTTTTCTTTTCTTCTACTATTTTTTTTCTACTTTCTTTTTTTTTTCTATTTTTATTTGTCATACCCCCCACCCCAGGTGAAGCGAGGAACCAGAAGTTAGCTTTGGGGGTTTTTTAATTATTTTTAAAATTTTTTTAATAGGGGATTTAGGTTTACTTACAGAAGGGTAACATTAAACGAGACAATGACGTTTTTTAGTTAGAGAGTGACGAATTGGAACAGTTAGTAAACATAAGGGGGAGACGACATGAACCTTTTGGGGTGGGAGGACGTGTTTTGTGAGTTGTCAAATACATCTGAACATCAACAATAAATATGTTTATACGTTTCTACTTGGTTATCAAATATATATATAGAAATTACGAAATGAAAGATATGAGAAAGAAAGTAACCACAGCCTTCTAAGCTCCAATCAGGCCTTCTTAGCCACCACCGGCATCTAGCCACCACCGACTCATCCTGACACCACCATCAAAAGAGGGTATCCCCCCCCCCCCCCTTAACATACTTCTTTTTCTTCTTTTTTACTTCTTCTACTTCTTTTCACTTTTTCTTCTACTTTTTCTTCTTCTTCTTCAACTTTTTTTATTTTTTTTCTCTTCTCTTCGTCTCCGTTTCTCGATTTCTTTTGAACTTTTCTTCTTTTTTTTTTTCTTTTGTCTTCTTTGTCTTGCAAAAGGTTTTTATTAAACTGTATGGCAGTTTCGGTAGGAGTGTTTTTATTAAACTGTATGGCAGTTTCGGCACGAGTCACCTCAGATGACCACCTAATTACCAATCAGACCGGACACAATGTACAGTCTAACCAGAAAATACGCTACAAATAAGTGAGATTTCTGTTGGTAAACTGTTGCATTTTAGTCTATTTATACAAATGTTTGTCCTGTTTAATATATGGAGGGAACCTGGGACTGAAACAAATAAAAAAGATAGAAGCTAAACCTAAGAGGTATTGTAAAGGGAGTAGTATGTTGTAAAAATATTAGTAGTGATAGTCGTTGCAGTAGTAGTAGCTAGTTAGTTAGTTTGTTCTTTCCTGCCCAAAAGGGGCACATAGGGCAGAGGTTTTGATCTCCATGTGATGCGGTTCGTTGCTGCAGTTGGAGATCTTGTATGGTTTTACATCCCAATAGTTTATTTTATTGTTGGATGGTTCTTTGAAGAGTGGTCTTAGGTCTTCCCGTTTTTTCCCAACTGGAAAATAAGGACTTGACGATTTAGTCTCTTTTCGTCTGATCTAAGAACATGACCTAAATATTCCACCTTCGTTCCTTTTTAATATTTGATACGGGTTGTTGGTGTGTTCTATCTCTCACTGTGTTGTTAGAAACGAAATCACCCATTTTACTTTTAATAATTTTTGGGGGCATTTATTCGCAAAGCTGTCCAGTTTCTATCAGTTATATTTTGATTTCCAAACTTTCACAACCTTAGGCGTACAGGTAGTGTAGTATGTGGTGGGGTGGTGGGGTGGGGGTGGTGGTGGTGGTGGTGGGGGTGGTGGTAATGTGGTGGTGGGAGTGGTAATGGTGGTGGTAGGCGTAGGTGTAGGGGAATATTCAATGCGCTTATTTCTTACACTCTAGAAACCTGATAACAAATTTATTTTCTTTTACTAAAGTGACTATACAACATTTCACTAATGATGTTGCTCACCACAAGTGTTCTTATTTTGCTCAAGATATTCTGTCAACACACCCAGCTGAAGCTTCAACAACACCCAGCTAGATTTCAACACACCCAGCTAGCTTTCCCAACACACCCAGCTAGCTTTTCAACACACCCAGCTAGCTCTCAACACACCCACTAGTTTCAACACACCCAGCTAGCTTTTCAACACACCCAGCTAGCTCTCTAACACACCCAGCTAGTTCTCCAACACACCCAGCTAGCTCTCAACACACCAGCTAGCTCTCCAAACACCCAGCTAGTCTTAACACACCCAGCTAGCTTCTAACACACCCAGCCAGCTCTCAACACACCAGCTAGCTCTCCAACACACCAGCTAGTTCCAAACACACCTAGCCCCCGCTTTCTCCAACACACCCAGCCAGCTCTCAACACACCCAGCAGCTCTCTCAACACACCCAGCTGGGTCTCCAACACACCCAGCTAGCTCTCCAACACACCCAGTAGCTCTCCCACACCCAGCTAGCTTCCAACACACCCAGCTAGCTCTCCACACACCCAGCTAGCTCTCCAACACACCCAGCTAGTTTTCCAACACACCCAGCTAGCTCTCCACACCCAGCTAGCTCTCAACACACCCAGCTAGGATTGTGTTGTAAAAAGCGAATTAGTAGCAAGGGGTGGGGGTAAGAAATAAGGTTTTTTGGTTCGAACGTGTTTAGTAATTTGTTTTTAACGAAATCCCAAATACTTGTTTGTTTTCTATTTATTTATCATTGGCTTCATTGCTTCCCTTAGGTTATTTAAAACTTTAATCTTTTTCATTGCTTCCCTTAGGTTATTTAAACACCTTAATTTTCTTATTGCTTCCCCCCAGGGTTATTTAAACACTTAATTCCATTGCTTCCCCTTAGGTTTTTTAAACACCTTAATCTTTCATTGCTTCCCTTAGGGTTATTTAAACACCTTAATCTCTTCATTGTTCTTAGGTTATTTAAACACCTTAATCTCTTCATTGCTTCCCCTAGGTTATTTAAACACCTTAACTCTTCATTGCTTCCCTAGGTTATTTAAACACCTTAATCTCTTCATTGCTTTCCCTTAGGTTATTTAAACACTTTTAAACTCTTCATTGCTTCCCCTAGGGTTTTAAACACCTTAATCTCTTCATTGCTTCCCTAGGTTATTTAAACACCTTAATCTTTCATTGCTTCCCTTAGGTTATTTAAACACTTTAATCTTTCATTCTTCCCAGGTTATTTAAACACCTTAATCTCTTCATTGCTTCCCTAGGGGTTTTTTAAACACCTTAATCTCTTCATTGCTTCCTTTGGGTTATTTAAACACTTAATCTCTTCATTGCTTCCCTTAGGTTATTTAAACACCTTAATCTCTTTTATTGCTTCCTTTGGTTATTTAAACACCTTAATCTCTTCATTGCTTCCCCCAGGGGTTTTTTAAAACCTTTAAACTCTTCATTGCTTCCCTAGGGTTATTTAAACACCTTTTAAACTCTTCATTGCTTCCCTTAGGGGTTTTTTAAACACCTTAATTTCTTCATTGCTTCCCCTTTGGGTTATTTAAACACCTTAATTCTTCATTGCTTTCCCTTAGGGGTTTTTTAAACACCTTAATCTCTTCATTGCTTCCTTAGGGTTTTTTAAACACCTTAATCTCTTCATTGCTTTCCCTTAGGTTATTTAAACACCAATCTCTTCATTGCTTTCCCTTAGGGGTTTTTTAAACACCTTAAACTCTTCATTGTTTCCTTAGGTTATTTAAACACCCTTTTCTCTTCTTGTTTCCTTAGGTTTTTAAAAACCTTAATCTCTTCATTGTTCCCTAGGTTTTAACACCTTAATCTCTCTTATTGCTTCCCCTTAGGTTATTTTAAACACTTAATCTCTTCATTTTTCCTTAGGTTATTTAAAACTTAATCTCTTCATTGTTCTCTTAGGTTATTTAAACACCTTAAACTCTTCATTGTTTCCTTAGGTTATTTAAACACCTTATCCTTCATTGCTTCCTTTGGTTATTTAAACACCTTAATTCTTCTTTGTTCCCAGGGTTTTTAAACACCTTTAATCTTCATTGTTCCCCTTTGGTTATTTAAACACCTTAATCTTTCATTGTTTCCTTTGGTTATTTAAACACTTTAATCTCTTCATTGCTTTCCTTAGGTTATTTAAACACCTTTAATTTCATTGCTTCCCTTTTGGGTTTTTTAAACACCTTAATCCTTTATTGTTCCCTAGGTTTTTTAAAACCTAATCTCTTCATTGCTTCCTTAGGTTATTTAAACACCTTAATCTCTTCATTGCTTCCTTAGGTTATTAAACACCTTAATCTCTTCATTGCTTCCCAGGGTTATTTAAAACCTTAATCTTTCATTGCTTCCTTAGGTTATTTAAACACCTTAATCTCTTCATGCTTCCCTTAATAAATTTTAAAACTAACTCTTCATTGCTTCCCCTTTGGTTATTTTAAAAACCTTAATCTCTTCATTGCTTCCCAGGTTATTTTAAAAACCTAATCCTTATTGCTCTTGGTTATTTAAAACACCTTAATCTTCATTGCCCCAGGTATTTAAACACCTTAATTCTTCATTGCTTCCCTTAGGTTATTTAAACACCTATCTCTTCCCTTGTTTCCCCTTAGGTTATTTAAATACTTTAATTCTTCATTGCTTCCTTAGGTTATTAAACACCTTAATCTCTTCATTGCTTCCCTTAGGTTATTTAAACACTAATCTCTTATTGTTCCTTAGGGGTTTTTTAAACACCTTAATCTCTTTCATTGCTTCCTTAGGATTTAAAACTTTAATCTCTTTCATTGCTTCCTCGGTTATTTAAAACCTTAATTCTTCATTGTTCAGTTATTTAAACACCTAATCTTATTGTTTCAGGTTATTTAAAACCTTAATCTCTTCATTCTTCCCTTAGGTTATTTAAACACCCAATCTCTTCATTGCTTCCCTAGGTTATTTAAACACCTTAACTCTTTTATTGTTCCCTAGGGTTATTTAAAACTTAATCTCTTCATTGCTTCCAGGTTATTTAAAACTTCAATCTTCATTTCTTCCCTTAGGTTATTAAACACTTTAATCTTCTTTCATTGTTCCTTTAGGTTATTTAAACACCAATCTTTCATTTCTTCTTAGGTTATTTAAACACTTAAAATTTTTCATTGCTTCCTTAGGTTATTTAAACACTTCAACTCTTCATTGCTTTCCTTAGGGTTTTTTAAACACTTCAATTTTCTTCATTGCTTCCTTTGGTTATTTAAAACCTTAATCTCTTTCATTGTTCTAGGTTATTTAAACACCCTTTAATCTCTTATTGCTTCCTTAGGGTTATTTAAAACCTTAATCTCTTCATTGCTTCCTTAGGTTATTTAAACACCTTTTAAACTCTTCATTGCTTCCTTAGGGTTTTTTAAACACCTTAATCTCTTCATTGCTTCTTAGGTTTTTAAACACCTTAATCTTCATTGCTTCTTTGGATTTAAACCTTTAATCTCTTCATTGTTTCCCCAGGTTATTTAAACACCCTTTAAACTCTTCATTGTTTTTTAGGTTATTTAAACACCTTAATCTCTTCATTGTTTCCTTAGGTTATTTAAACACCTTAATCTCTATTGTTTCTTAGGGTTATTTAAATACCTTAATCTCTTCATTGCTTCCTTAGGTTATTTAAACACCCTTTATCTCTTATTGTTTCCCAGGTTATTTAACACCTTAATCTCTTCATTGCTTCTTAGGTTATTTAAACACCTTATCTCTTCTAGCATATGTATACTACTTTTCTTTGCGTTGGTTGTGTATGCTCGTCTAAAAATGATTGGTTGCCTTTATGAAGTTCTCAACATGAGATTGGTTGTTAGAAGTTCCCCAACATGAGATTGGTTGCTATGAAGTTCCTCAACATGAGATTGGTTTCTCTATGAAGTTCTCAACATGAATTGGGTTCTTTGAAGTTCCTCAAGTGATATAAACTTGCTCTGTGCTTTGTTCAGAGGTCATGTTCATTTGTTGGGGTTTTGATGGACAGACTGCAGTGGGTGTGTCTGGGGACTGTGTATCTGTCTTGACAGACCTGTGTAGTCTGAGCAGGCTTTATTCTGTGATGTGATGGTTGAGTTTTTAGTACCTGTTCTTATGGAAAGATTGTTGGCTGTTTTCTGTTTAGTCTGCTGATGGATCTTGTGGGGTTTAAGTGGTTTGTTGCCTCTCATACTCTTTTTGACTTGATATGGTCTTGGGTTTTGTAGTGACACTGTGTGTTTCTGCTGTTTGCAGAGTGACACTGGGTATTGTGTTTAGCAGTAGTGAACTGGGTATTTGTGTTTTTAGCAGTAGTGGGCACTGTGTGTTTCTGTTGTTTAGCAGTAGTGAAATTGTGTTGTCTTTTTTAGCAGTAGTGACACTAGGTTATTTTGGTATAAGATGTTTCCTTTAGCCAGCCTGTCAGCTCTTTCATTTCCTGGTACGCCACAGTGGTGGTATCCACTGGATAAATTGGTTGTTTTTCTGAAAGTTATCAAATGTATAGAAATATTTCATTTAACAACCAGGATCTGCAAAAAAGTTCTTAATAATGACAATCAATGTTTCATAAGCAAGTTGACAAAGACGTTTGAGAACATGTCAACTAGTGAGAAACCAAGCAAAATAGACAAACAAATGCAAAAAAATGATTGCTTGGGGGTAAAAAGGGGGGGAGGGAATGTTAAAAAAAAGAAAACGAGAAGATTATAAAATAGTTTTTCCCATGACATTAGAGGTTTCTGTGACTAGAGGCTAGGGGTTGTCTGCAAAAACACTTGGGCTGCTCCTAGCCAAGAGGAGTAGCCAGAGAGTTCTGATCTCATTTTGGTGAACGTTATAGTCCTATCGGAGGACGATAAAACGTATTTCCCGTTTTTGTTTAGTACATAAAAGAATCGGGGAGTTTACAATGGGCAAGAGCAAGCTGGAAAGCGGCTGCCTGTAATTTCATTAGGGAAAAACAAAATAATAACAACCTACAAAAATCTTAACCATCTTCTAAAAAACGAGGACCCCGGGCAGGGAAAGTGTACCGTTTTTGGGTCTTGGGGAAAAAAAGGTTTGGGGAAACCCTAGTTACTCACCAAAATGCAATAGATGATGATTTCAATCAATTTTTAGGAAACCAGTAAATAAACAGGTGGAAAAAAAGGGCCCTAACAACCATAGGGGATAACTGGAAAGTACAATCGTTTAGGCTCAGTCACATACAAACCACAACGAGTGGTTTAATAAGTGATCGATATGGAGAGTTTACAGAAGAAGAAGAATATCGATCAATGAATCAAATGAAACAACATTACAGAGAAAGCGTAGTAGAGAACATTCGTATCTTTGTTTTTCTTTCATAAAAACATTTTTTTGTTCTCTCTTCTCATTTTTGTTTTTCTCTCTCTCTCGTTCTCCTTACCATTCTAGATTTTCAAAATGGCTATTTGAGCTGCTCAACCTGATCAAGTGACAAATGTCTCATATTGTGACTTTGATAGTACTAGAGACTAGACCTCATCTACTTTGACAGTACTAGAGACTAGACCTCATCTACTTTGATAGTACTAGAGACTAGACCTCATCTACTTTGATAGTACTAGAGACTAGACCTCATCTACTTTGACAGTACTAGAGACTAGACCTCATCTACTTTGATAGTACTAGAGACTAGACCTCATCTACTTTGATAGTACTAGAGACTAGACCTCATCTACTTTGACAGTACTAGAGACTAGACCTCATCTACTTTGATAGTACTAGAGACTAGACCTCATCTACTTTGACAGTACTAGAGACTCTTTGATATTAGGAAAAAGTGAATAAAAAGCGATCACTCTTCATGGCAATCTCAAGACCTTAGTATATGTACACAAGTTAAATTATTTAGGTCATGTGTGATTCCTGTACTGACCTACGGATGTGAAAGTTGAAATCAACAAAGAAAATTGATAAGAAACTGGACAGCTTTGAGAATAAATGTCTCCGAAGATTATTAAAAGTCAAATGGAGTGATTTCGTTTCTAACAACACAGTGAGAGATAGAACACACCAACAACCCATATCAAATATTATAAGGAAACGAAGGTGGAAATATTTAGGTCATGTTTTTAGATCAGACGAAAAGAGACTAAATCAACAAGTCCTTATGTGGTCACCAGTTGGGAAAAGAAAACTGGAAGACCAAAGACCACTTCTGAAGAACAATCCTACAAGAAAGTAAACTATTGGAATGTAAAACCATACAAGATCTCCAACTGCTAGCAAAGAACCGCATCACATGGAGATCTAAAACCTCTGCCCTATGTGACGCATTTGGCACGAAAGGAACAAA
This sequence comes from Arion vulgaris, assembly GCA_020796225.1. Lineage (NCBI taxonomy): Eukaryota > Metazoa > Mollusca > Gastropoda > Stylommatophora > Arionidae > Arion > Arion vulgaris. The sequence goes on from CM036776.1 coordinate 20,270,410, forward strand.
CTAACTAACTTTTTATGAGAGACAACCCTTTCTCTTCCATTTATTTTTCCTCTTCATTCATCTTTTCTTCTTCTTCTTCATCTTTCATCTCCCATCGGAGCACATGTCTTCAACAAACTTCTTCCAGTTCTTCCTGTGTCATGCCATCCCTTCCAATTCTTTCCATCATAAATACGGTTCCAACTTCACTACAACGGGTCACCTCTATTATTTCGATCTTTCCATGTTTTACCTATCCTTTCAATATCAGCCACCAGCTTTCTTCTCCATGTATGCCTAGGCCTTCCCGTACGCCTGTTTCTCTGTGAGTTCCAAAACAGTGCCTATCTTCTGTTAACAGTTAAACTCCTACAAAGAAAAGAACTATCTTTAGTGTTTCCTACTACGGTATAAAAGATCATTAAAGAATGCTTACCACACGATGCAGAAGGAACGCCGCACTCAGAAAGAAAGAACTATATTTAGTGTTCCTACTACGGTATAAAAGATCATTAAAGAATGCTTACCACACGATGCAGAAGGAACGTCATGCACTCAGAAGGCTGCAGAGTACAAAAGGCTCTTTGGCGCAGATCCAAAATATACAGCAAACGGATCATTGAAGAGAACTTGTATGAAGGAAGGGGAAGTGTTGGGGATTGACTGTCAGCGAGGCAGACTCAAACCACTTCCCGTAGGAGAAAAGTAACCCTGACCTACACCATGTATGGTATCATACACAAAGTAGGGGCCTAATTTCAACATTAGTCGTTCTTGGCAATGATTAATTATATACCACAATAAGAATGATTAAATTGCTCGCATCGAAGAACGAACGCGAAGAAGAAGAAGAAGAAGAAGACGTGTTCCTACATTGTCTGAAGTTCAGAAAACATAGATTCAAGTTTGCTTGTAAAGACAATAAACTTATCACAGCAAATAAACAAAAGAATTAGCAAAACCAACAAACAAATAATTTAAGTAAAGAAAATAAATATCAATATAGCATTCAAATAAGCAAGTCAAAATGGAGAATACAGAGAATACAGAGAATATAGAGAATATAGAGAATATATAGAGAATACAGAGAATATATAGAGAATACAGAGAATACAGAGAATATAGAGAATATATAGAGAATATATAGAGAATATAGAGAATATATAGAGAATATAGAGAATATAGAGAATATAGAGAATATAGAGAATATAGAGAATATAGAGAATATAGAGAATATAGAGAATATAGAGAAAACAGAGAACACTGAGAAAACAAAGAACATAGAGAATATAGAAAACAAAGAATATAGAAAACAATGAAGGAGAGGGGGAAAAAAAGAATAATATAAAGATTATCTTCTTCTTCTTGGAACGCTTCATATCGATCACTGATTAATCATTCTGTGTGATTTGTATGTGATCTGAACCTAAGATCGAGTGTACATTGTACCAGTTATGCTCCTACAGTTAGGCGAGAACATCCGATTTCTGCGACGCTTTTTATTTACTAGGGTAGCTACCATAGGCCCCTTTACCTCAGTCACCTCTTACGACATGTCTTGTAGGTCGCAGTGGTACTATTCCTTGCTTCCTAGAAGCCCTTGCGCCACATGGGCGGCAAGAAGCAAGTCAAAATAGAGAAGACAGAATACATTGAAGGAACGTGGAAAATGATAAATAAACAAAATATAAGAGATTTAAAATATAAGACAAACAGAAGTTGTGATTTGACTAAATCTGCATAAAAGTGTGATTTAATTGAATAAATGGTGAACATATGAACAAGAAGTGTCAATGAATAAATGTGAACATATGAACAAGAAGTGTCAATGAATAAATATGAACATATGAACATTAAGTGTCAATGAATAAATATGAACATATGAACATTAAGTGTCAATGAATAAATGTGAACATTAAGTGTCAATGAATAAATATGAACATATGAACATTAAGTGTCAATTTGAAACTGTTTGTTTGTTGTAGTATAGCGAGATAATGGGGAAATAAAAACAGTATAAAAATAATCAGAACTTGAATGAAATACAGTTAAGTCTAACTGTTATACAAACAGAAAGTAATTGTATGGACAATATAGACACACACAGAGAGAGAGAGAGAGAGAGAGATAGAGAGAGAGAGAAATAATGGAGGGAAAATATTGAGGAGAGAAAATAAACGTAGAAATATTATATTGAATAATATTGAGAGAATTTGTGGACAACAATATATATAAGAAGAAATAAAAAGGGGAAAACAAGAGAAAAAAAGAAAGGCAGAGAAAACGGAAGAAAAGAGAATGAGAAGAAAAGTGAAATAAAGAGAAAAGTGAAAGAGAAAGGATAGAACATGAACGGGAGAAAGGATAGAAACAGAACGAGAGAAAGTATAGAAACAGAACGAGAGAAAGGATAGAAACAGAACGAGAGAAAGTATAGAAACAGAACGAGAGAAAGGATAGAAACAGAACGAGAGAAAGTATAGAAACAGAACGAGAGAAAGTATAGAAACAGAACGAGAGAAAGTATAGAAACAGAACGAGAGAAAGGATAGAAACAGAACGAAAGAGAAACTAAAGATAGATAAAGAGAGAAATGGAAAAAGACTAAAGTTAGAAAACCGAAATTTGTTTCGTGTGTTTTTCTGAACATAACAATTTTGATCCGATTTTTAAATTAACATACGCGATCCCAAGTGACACAAACCCGTTTTTACAGCTGTGATGCTCAATGACATAGTATAATGTCTGAATGAACACACATTAAATGTGTCATCTTCTATCTCTCCGTTTTTATTTTCTCCATGCGAACCGTCTTATATTGCAATATATACTGGATTATTGAGAGAACTTGTTTTACATTATGTTAACAAATACGCCAGAGAACTTGTTTTACATTATGTTAACAAATACGCAGAGAACTTGTTTTACATTGAGTTAACAAATACGGCCAGAGAACTTGTTTTACATTATGTTAACAAATACGGCCAGAGAACTTGTTTTACATTATGTTAACAAATACGGCTAGCCAGTATACCAGTACAGAAGAGCGAAAGGGTTAACTAATTTATACATCGGTAAAGAAAGTAGGTCAGGAGCTGAAATGGTACGCTGACAAAAAAATAAAAATCGTGGAATATCCTTTTTTTTTTTCCGATCCAGAAGCACTTGAGCTTTTCAGCTTTCGGCTCGGTGCCATGGACATCGTAACCTTCGGTTCGGTGCCACGAACACCGTGAATCTGGGGAATCTGTGGCTTTTTCTGCTGCCCACGGAATTGAACCCGTACACACAGAGGGCTAGTCACCCACAGTCCAACGCGCTACGAACACGCTGGGCACGCGGGCAGGAATATCCTTTACAGGACGTAGCCATCAACCACAGTAAACGAATCCTTGATTTTCTAGGCATCACTTATATGTTCAGTAGTTTGCCATTACTTTCTGAACGGCCTATACTTTTACCTTTCGTAAAAATCCCAAAGGAAACGAATTTCCAAACTGGCTGCCGCGGTGTTTGAACCAGGACTTTTTGGTGTGATCGAGCTACTACCGCTGTAGCTACAGACGCGCCGACATATACATTTTGGTAAATATTAGATAAGATGTCAACATTTAACGATTCCAAACTGTTGATGTCATCAATGATATTTTGATGTGCCACTTAAACAGACAATGAGTTATTCCTCCTGTGTGGTTCTGGGGCTCGCAAGGGGAGCAAAGAATAGTACCAATGCGACCGAAAAGGCACGTCTATGGCGCTCATGTAGACCTAAGGAAGCTACCTTAGTAAACAAAAAACCTTGCAAAAAACGGATGTGCTGGTCTACTTTTGGCATATAACTGGCACAACGTATAATCGTTTAGGCTCCGATCACATACAAATCACACAGAGTGGTTAACAAGTGATCGATATGGAGCTTAAGCAGAAGAAGAAAAAAATAATGCTACTCGATGCACACTGTCTGTTGGTAAGCTCATAATATGGCCGAATCATTTAATTTGTTGTTTCTTGATAACGCCCAGTATTGTTGTTGTGCCCTTTTTTGTTAGAAATGAAGACATCAGAAAAAAAAGTGGATACAACATCAATAGTAAACTTCATCAAGAAACTTCATCAAGAAACTTCATCAATTCTACTACATAAGCAGATTACCAGCAGACAGTGTGCCTCGAAGAGCAATTTTAATCTGATACAGTGGATACTAGATACAAAGCAAACAGCCGGCCAAGCCAAAGGGGGACCTCAGAGATAACAGAGGCGATTAAAGACACTATTTATGAAGCACACACAAAAGTCCGTTCTAGAAATCTCTACTTATCCTGACGCTGTGAGGCAAAACAAGATTAGTAAAAGAAAGAAAATAGTTTGATAATTCAGATAATAATATCGACAATAATATAGATTAGATGAAAATAGGATGACACATTAGACAAGTTAATCAAAAAATGTATGCAATAGGATAAAACTAACACACACGAAACAAAAAACAAAGACAAAAAAGGAAATCCCATCTGTAAACTATTGCTGTTTTATCACAAAAATAATCAACGCATTCCCAAATCACATTTGATTGGGGAAAACAAAATATATGATTAAAACAAGATATTTGATCTCCGGTGTAAGGTTTTTTTTTAAAGTATATGAACAGAAAATTCATAATTAAAATAACAAGTTATGCTTACGGTAAGATGTTGCAAAGACAACAGTCTGTGATTCTGCTCTTCACTGGTGTTTGATTCATTTAACGTGAAGTTTCACTATTGTTCCGTGCACAAACAGCATTGTAGAAATCCATTCCGATCTTTGACGGTTTGTGTTTTTGAAACACTGGCGGTGGTATGATGGAAAACACGGAAGTGTTTTATAAACGCGCGCAAAGCGTCCCTGGAGACGGGATATCTAATCATAAGTCGCATTCACCATTTGTGCTGTTAAATTATATCGTGTCGGGGTGCTGGTATCAAGGGCAGTTGGGAAGAGGACTGAATCTGGACAGACGATACATGCTGAGGTCAATAAATAACTGATGCTGGAGAAGAACACTAGAAATGAATCAGTGGTAATGGGAAAGATGAAGTTTGAACTCTGTGGCTAAATGGTTAAGCCCTTTGCCTCGCGTTCGGGAGGTCATGGGTTCTAATTCAGACCTCGTCATTCTGTTCACGAGTACATTTTGTACAGAGACGTCTAGGATTGTTGTCGGATCTACGTAGTTTGTGATTTGTGCAATACTATCGGCAGGTGGCGTGCCATTTCTGCGGAGAAGGACGGATCCATATAGGATTAAACCTGGTGCAATTAAGTCAATCCATTAGCTTTAGAATTGTGTTAGTGCGTTACGCATGGAATGACGTGAGAACTATTTCAACTCAGGGCAGTTAGCGTGAAATTTGGAACAATCAGCATAGATACCCTTTTCTATCTACTGAGAACAAGTGAATACCAGTGGGTCAACATGGAAAGGACAAGCACAGATCAACACTATTTCTATTTCTTATATGTTTAGATATATCATGTACAGAGAAGAGAACAAATAGATCTATACAGAAAGAACTCAAAATCAAAGGAAACTGACTGATGCTTAAAAAGCTTTAAAATAGTTGAAAAACCGAAGAGAAAATTGATATATATTTTGGACATATAAATGACATGAAGGGTTGGAGAAGACCATCATGGAAGAAGAGAAAATTGAGATATATTTTGGAACATATAAATGACATGAAGGGTTGGAGAAGACCATCATGGAAGAAGACATATCGGCAAAGAGAAGAAGAGGGAAAACCACGGAGAAGATGGATTCAGGACATACCTGATGGTTTGAACATGATGGCTGCAGAGGCAAGACATCTGGCATATGAGAGAGAGTAATTCAGGAGGACTGTTGGGGTGGCAGTTTTGCTCAGGACAAGCTATTTGATGATGATGATATGTTTAGGTTAAAAAAAAACATAACAGAAAAAAAAGATAATCTCAACAGATGATGCAGCAAAACACTGAAATAATTCTAGAAAAGACTTAAAACACCATTAGAAATAGTATAATTAATAATATAGAGATTTAAATCAACCAAATGTGATAATACTTAGCAGATGTATCAAAGCTGAGGGGAACAAAGCATACAAAAAGATCACACAATATGTAAAAAGGTATGTGAGGCAGGAATATGGCTACGTGAATAAAGAAGATCAATATTTTTTCCAATACCTAAAAAATGTAGACACCAAATTATGAACTAGCTATAGAACGGATATGTTATATGAGGACTATCTTCATATCACCCGGACATGTCCATAGGTGCTCCGATCTCCACCTCAGCAAATCCACCAGCGTCCAATTGCCCAACAGGCCAGTTTGATGTTTGTTAATCAATTTGCAAATTTAGTATGTCGTTCTTTTCGGGCTGCACTAATATTGACACCCATCTCTTTCAATCTGATCAGCGAGTGGAATTCACAGCCCTGAAATTCCTCTGTTCGGAAAGACTCAATGCTTGAAGAATGTCATTTATCCATGGCAGGTCCCTCTGATATTGTGGCCAAGCTAGCCAATTTATCAGCTCGTTCATTACCCCTAACTCTTGCGTGCCCAGGGACAAAAATGAAGGTGATTTCTCTGATCATTATTTATTCCAGTATCTCCCCACAGTTGCGTCTCACCATTGAGATACAACAGGGTACTGATTAACCACGAAAGTAAAATCTTGATAAAAATGTTTGGAAAGGCTGGAAAAATAAAGAAATATCAATATAACACAAACTGGATTAATACTAACAGGGATATACATGGTCACATATTTAGCTCAAAGAGGCAGATCCACGTAGCATCTGGGGATTGAAAAACCCCTATAGACAACATCCACTCATAACGCAATCTGCCATTCCGGATTTTTCCAAGCATCGACTGAGATACATCAACGACACCAGCAAACATAGTCTCGAGAGCAACTGAGGCAGCAGTAACAGCATCAACGTCAACTGGAGGAGCAGTAACAACCTCAAAATTTATCTCTATACTGGGAAAGTGTTTCCTGATGCTCCGACTTACTCTGCAATGACACTAGCACATACACTAGCCAGTAAACCCCATCCTGACATCTCATTTTAAAACTGAAGAAAAGATTTGAATATTATTTAAAACATATAATAAAACACACTGTAGTAATTAGTATCTTCTTCTTCTTCTTCAGCGATCTCTGGTCATGCGCTTAATTTACTGTGGACCACAACTGGGCAGACAGCTTCAGGTCTGTCAGGTTTCCCCAAAGCTTAGTTTTCAGGTCGACTGGGTATGGCCACATGTTGCTTCTCAGCTCACACAGAAGAGGACAGTCTTGCAGGATATGCTCTGGTTTCTGTTCTGCCTGCTGACACTGGCAGAGAGCTGTTTGACTTATTCCTAGTCTGTATAAGTGTTTGTTGAGTTTGCAGTGTCCGGTGGTAGTCGAAATATAATGACCTGGTCTGTTCTGCTTAGGTCTTTGAGGGAGTCTTTTCCATAATCATATCCAGTGTTTGTCTTCCAGTCTACTGCAGATTTTCTCGTATGAGGGTTTTGACCTCTTGAAAAGACAAGGGTTGGTAATTTGCTCTTTGGCACTGCCCTCCTTAGCTAAGACATCAGCACTCTCATTCCCTGCAATGCCACAGTGAGATGGAATCCACTGCAAGTGAATTTCTGCCTTTCTGAAAGCTGAGCAAGTTCTCTTTGTAGTTTTTGTACTGTGCTGTCAGTGGATTTAGCCTCCAGGGCTTGTATAGCCAACAGTGAGTCTGTAAGAAATACCATCTTGCCTGCAGGTGCTTGCAGCTTATTCATGTGCTGTGCTGCCATCAGAAGGGCTAAGAGTTCTGCTTTGTAGTTGGAACATATTCTTCCAGTAGGAGCTGCTAGAGACACAGTGGTAGCATCGGGGTGCCTAATGTACACTCCTGCTCCACCATTCATGGTTGCCTCCCTTGCCGATCCATCTGTGTAAATTCTTATCCAGCTGTCTTCTGGAAACATGTATGGAGATGTTCCATTGTAATTGCTTTTTTCACTAGATTAGGCTCGGCATCTTTGCTTAATAATTTAGGGATGGAGGTTGAGAGTTTAGTGGTACTGAGTCTGGTTCCCAGTGATCAAAAAGCAATTCTTCAGGTATGGAATTATGATTTAGTAGTTCCAAGTATGACTTTCCTATTTCTTTTGCTTTGTGGTTTAGACTTGTGCGCTTTAGTCTGTTCTTTGTTCTAGCCGCCATTTTTCATGCAGTGGATGGTGAGGCATTCTTTTGATCCTTCAGTCTGTAGAATCACTTTTCTCCTTCTTCTGTCTTCCAAGGGCTGATGTTGGCTGCCTTTCCATTTCTACAATTGGTGAGATTTCATGGCTCCCAAAATAGTACGCAGACACCTGTTTTGTGTTTTTCCAGTATCGATTTGTTTGAATGGGCTGCTGATATCCATGTCGATGATGCATATTCCAGGTCGGTCTAACTGCATCAGTGACACCTGACTCGGGATTCGAATATCAGCTCCCAGGTAGTTCCAGCCAGCTTCCGCATCACACTTTGTTTCCTCATAGCCTTCTGTTTGTTTCCATTATGTGATGTTTCCATGTCAGACGACTGTCAGCTTAACTCCCAAAAAGGTTGGAGTATGGGAACGGGAACGATATCATCGTTAAATTTCAGTCTGAAGTGTTCTTCCTTTGTTGACAATGAGAAAAGCGTTGCTATAGTTTTGCTCTGGTTTATTTCTAGACCCAATTTACTTGCCCACATTATGACGCTGTTCAGGCTTGCCTGAGTTTAGGATGGCAGGACCCAGAAACTCGAGGTGACCACACAGCTAGATCATCAGCATGGAGAGAGTGTGATACATGTCTGGCAGAGTTTGTGGCAGATCATTAATATATACCGGGAAAAAGCAATGGGGACAGTACGCTCCCTGTGGGACTCTGCTCTTAATTTGAATCTGGGACTGTGCACTCCATCCAATTTACAGATGCTTGTCTATGGGTAAGAAAGTCTTTTATCCAATAGTACATTCTACCCTGTATTCCACTGCGTAAGAGCTTGAGTAGCAAACCATCTTTCCAGACTTTGTCGAAGGCCTTAGACATGTCGAATAACACTGTGAGGGTTTTCTTCCTTTCTTGGAAGCCATTTTCTATGTCCTGTGCGAGGTATGCCACTTGGTCATCAGTGCTCTATGCTGCCTGTAGCCTGTCTGGGCTGGATCCAGTTTAGGGTTTGGGATTCTAAAACCACGGGAGTCTAGTGGTTATCACTCTCTCCAGCAGTTTTGCAGTGCAACTTAGCAAACTTATAGGTCTGTAGCTCTGCGGATCCTTTTGTCTTTTCCACTTTTGAAAATTGGGGGGATTGTGGCATTTTTCCAGATGTCTGGGACTCTCCCCTGTCTCCAACTATTGTTAAAATCTGGAGTAGAAGACTCTGTGCTATTGGGCCTATTTGTTGAGCATGTCGTTTGATACTCCATCTGGTCCCGGGGCCTTTTTACGATTGAGTTTTTTCAGTGCTCTCTGCAGCTCAGTCAGTGTGATGTCTACCTCCATACAGGGTTCACTTGTTGCTTTTTTGAGTGTAGCATTTATCTCACTTCTGACTTCTTTCCCTTGCTCCTGACTTATTGAGCATGAGCTTCTTGCTTGTAACACTGGGCCATCGGGGTGGCTGCTCGCTTTCCTGTGAGAAGTTGTTCCCCTTGCTGGAGAACTGTTTTCCTCTAGATGGTTGTCATCATTCAGAGCTTTGTAAGTCTCCACAACTTTTGAGTATCTTTTTCCATGTTCAAAGAGGCTGTCTTTTCTTTCCAGGATTTTCTACACTGCTGGTTTCTTTTTCTAACATAAAGGGCCCTTGCTCTATTGTGTTGCATTACATTTTGGTCCGTTGGTGCGAGTTCCATCGTATTTCTGGCACTGCAAAGCGAGCTATTGAGAACTTCCATCTCTGGTGTCCAATATGGCTTGTAGTTTTTCTCCTCCCTCTGGGCATAGCCTTTTTGCAGCATCAAAAATGGCTTTATTGAATGAACGTGCATCTCTGTCCACTTTTCCTAATTGATTAATTTCTTTACAGTACTTGTCTGCTGGGTTTTTGGGAATAGCTTCCAGTCTCCCTTTTTGTAATTCCAACTGGGGCAGAGTTTGTAAGTTCCTCCTTGTTAATGTTATTTATGAGGAGTTTCACTGGTCTATGGTCACTACCTCCAATCTGGTCGCAGACTTGCCTTCGGTTATCCTGTGAATGTCATCTGTAGCAAAAGCCAGATCTGGGTGTTTGCTTGCGCACTGTCGTGAGTAACATGGGTGAGGATCATCTGGGTGGTTGAGAATGGTGAGACTGTTGGTGATCAGCCATTCTTCAAGGCTTTCACCTAGAGGATCTAGCGTGTCATATCCCCAGCTTGGTGAGTGGCTGTGAGTCTCTACTATAAGTAAGTTGTCATCTTGAACTTTGATAGCTTCCAGCTCAGTTTGAATGGAGGGTGGTGAGTATATATTGTATAGTGTCATCTTAGTGTTGTTGATAAAGGAGTTGAACAGCTATGAATTCTGTGCTCATCTGATTTGACCTGTAAGTTCAACTGCCGGTATGGAATTACGAACTAGTGTTACTACTCCACCCTTATGTCTATTTTCTCTATCCTGACGGAAGGTTTCAAATCTCTAATGCTGAATCTATTTCCGGATTAAGGTGCGTCTCTGGATACAGCAGATGTCAATCTTTTCTGCTCGCAGACGTTCCTCTAGCTCTCGTTTTTGTTGGTTACCCCTTCTGCATTCCATTGCATAATTGTGAGGGGTGAAAGTTTGTCCTTGCTGCCAGTAGTAATACCCTGTCCTCCCTGGCTTTGCAAGAATCAACAGGGCCGCCAGTAGCTAAGGTGGACCCTTCGAGGCAGGGGGTCCGGTCCCACCACCACCTGGCTGTTTCCCATGGTGATGGCACCACAGTTATATAAATATTTGCGCATGGCCATTTGAGTTGTTCGTATGTGTCGATTCCTCCCCGCCAATAATGGCTGAACATTCCGTTTCTGAGGACATCTTTTTGAGGTTGTTCTTAGACAGTTGCAGTCCCCTGCTGACGAGATCTGTCTTCCCCGGTTTGTCTGGAGTCGTCCTACTCTAGATGACTTCAGCCTTCTGTTGCCGGGCTCACCAACCCAGGCTTTTATGCAGGGTGTGCGCCCTGGACACTGTAGTTTAATCCCTTATGCTTAAGGGAAAGTGTCATAGAGTAGAAGACAAGACAAGAAAAAGGATGTCCTCCCAAGAGAGAGAGAGAGCAAGTGCTATTTGTCCCATAGCTGGGGATGGGTGTGCAGCCAGAGCATTTACCACTTGCCGGTGGGTTCTGCGCTGTCACCTTATGAGGCCCCATCCTGCTCCCCATCTGATAATTAGTATCTGAATGTTTATTAACATTCAATAGCAACTGACATCTGAACGCATATTAACATTCTGTAGTAACTGACATCTGAACGCATATTAACATTCAATAGTAACTGACATCTGAGCGCTTATTAACATTCTGTAGTAACTGACATCTGAGCGCTTATTAACATTCTGTAGTAACTGACATTTGAACGCTTATTAACATTCTGTAGTAACTGACATCTGAGCGCTTATTAACATTCTGTAGTAACTGACATCTGAGCGCTTATTAACATTCAATAGTAACTGACTAGATCGACAAATCTCTGAGGGCCACAGAGATGTGGTTTTACAGAAGAATGATGAAAATCCTATGGACTGCTAAAATGACCAATGTTGAGGTGTTGAATGAGGTCAAGACAAAGAGAAAGTTTATCATCAATATCAGAAAGAGGCAGTCATCATTTTTCGGACATGTGATAAGGCAGGGAGGTTTAGAACACATTGTGTCAGCACGTAAAAGCGAGGAAAGACAAGACAGAGGAAGACGGAGGCACTTTTTGATAGTCTGACTTCATGGCACGGAAGAGCTTCAACATCTGAGATGATTACAAACTCCAAAGAAATAGATTTGTGGAGATCAATGATAGCCTACTTCAACCGGGACGACACCTAATGATGATGATGATGAGTAACTGGTATGTGGACGTTTATTAATATTTAGTAGTAACTGACATTTGAGCGTTTATTAACATTTAGTAATGACTGACATTTGAGCGTTTATTAACTCGCAGTAGTAAATGGCATTTGAGCCTTTATTAACATTTAGTAATAACTGACATTTGAGCATTTATTAACATTTAGTAGTAACTGACATTTGAGCATTTATTAACCCACAGTAGTAACTGGCATTTGAGCCTTTATTAACATTTAGTAGTAACTGGCATTTGAGCCTTTATTAACATTTAGTAGTAACTGGCATTTGAGCATTTATTAACATTTAGTAGTAACTAACATTTAGTATTTATTAACCCGCAGTAGTAACTGACATTTGGGCATTTATTAACCCGCAGTAGTAACTGACATTTGGGCATTTATTAACATTTAGTAGTAACTAACATTTGAGCATTTATTAACCCGCAGTAGTAACTGACATTTGAGCATTTATTAACTCGCAATAGTAACTGACATTTGAGCGTTTATTAACTCGCAGTAGTAACTGGCATTTGAGCATTTATTAACTCGCAGTAGTAACTGACATTTGAGCATTTATTAACATTTAGTTGTAACTGACATTTGAGCATTTATTAACCCGCAGTAGTAACTGGCATTTGAGCATTTATTAAAATTTAGTAGTAACTGGCATTTGAGCATTTATTAACATTTAGTAGTAACTGGCATTTGAGCCTTTATTAACCCGCAGTAGTAACTGGCATTTGAGCATTTATTAACTCTGCAGTAGTACTGGCATTTGAGTGTTTATTAACTCGCAGTAGTAACTGGAATTTGAGTGTTTATTAACCCGCAGTAGTAACTGACATTTGAGGGTTTATTAACCCGCAGTAGTAACTGACATTTGAAGGTTTATTAACTCGCAGTAGTAACTGACATGTGGACGTTTATGAAGATTTTTTCTCTGACAACGGAAAACTTGAAATCAATCAAGGAAAACGAGTAACACAAGACAAAACAAGTGAACTGAGACAGATGACAGGTATCGGAAAAGGATCGAGAAACAAAGTGGCGAGAAGTGTTAAGTTGCACATGAAAGGTGTTATTATAATATCCACTTGATTGGTTACCACATTTTCCCTCTCTTGTTGTATGCAGTCCTTTGTTAATCAATAGTGTCAACCTTTCACCCTATAGGGGCACAGTATTTGTTTTTAATTATGACACTTAGTGCTAGGAATGGAACCTGCTTGTCATAAGCTTGTGTTTGTTTAACAAAGATTTGTAAACAAATATTATTCTCAGGTAAAGGGTGAAAATCTTTTTTCCCCTTTTCATTTCAGGTTCCTTGGTTTTTGATATTTCCATTTATCAAAGGGTATTTTGTTTCATGGAGAATTACTACATCAAGTAAAATATGTTCTTATATCATGGTCAGATGATAACAGATGATGGCAGATGTATAACAGAAATTAAAAAGAGAATAGAAATGGCCAAGGATAATTTCAATAGTATGAGAAAGTTACTGACATCCAAACAAATTACAAACAGGTTAAAATGAGAATGATCAAATGCTATATTTATCCTATATTAATGTATGGCTCTGAAACATGGACAATGAACAAACAGTTAGAAGACAGAATTGATGCATTTGAGATGTGGATATATAGAAGGATAGGCAGAGTTTCATGGACAAAAACAGACAAATAAACAAGTTTTAGGAAAACTAGGCATGAAGAAACAATTATTAAGAGAAATAAAATTCAGACAGGTAAAGTATTTTGGGCACATAAAAGACATGACACCATGATAAAACATTTACTAGAGGGGAAAGTTGAGGGAGAAGAGCAAGAGGAAGACCGAGAGATAAGTGGAGGAAACTTTAAGAAATGGACGGGTCTTACGGGCTGCAAGACGAAGGCGGTAAACAGAGGATGCTGGAGATTCATTGTAGCCAACCTTCGATGTGGAGACGGCACCTGATGATAATGTATTTGTTTCGGAACGCTGAGGTTTTATCAGTTTTACTCTTTTTGAAATCACAAACCACATTCATGCTGCATACTGAGTGATTCATTGAGTATGATACAAGAGTTAGGGCGGTTTAAGGCTGGCAATCTACTGAATCCCTACAAACACCAACAATTTGCAGAATTGCACTCATCTTTATTCCGGTGCACATGGATGCCGTTGGTAATGAGAGAGCAGACAGGCTGGTGTCTCTGATACCATATCAGAGAGTCAGCCAATGGATAGAGCTCACATTCTGAACGTCCGCCCTCATAGAGGGGACTATAACGAAGATTTCTATTTTAACAAATCCACGTCAACTGCGATATTGTCAGAGCTTGGATTGAAGGCTAGATTGTCAAAGCTTGGATTGAAGGCTAGATTGTCAAAGCTTGGATTGAAGGTTGGAGTGGCAGAAAAAAACAGCACAACAGGTATATAAGTAGACTTATCAATCAAAATCGAATTGGTACAGCTAGTCGCTACTAGTTGTTGGAGATATTGCAAGCGAGATCGGAGAACATATGGACATGTCCGGAGTGCAATGAAGATATTCCAAACTGAAACTGAACTCGTTTTCCTATCAATGTTCTTGCAGACCCAGAAGATTGCAACAACTTCAGGCATGTAGTGATATAGCTAGATGTACGGACATTCTTTATGTAGAATATAATTGTGGTAACTGCAGTACTGACCGGTGTCAGCGCGGTAATCGCTTTAGAAGCATTGATTGTTTTCCCCACCCGACAATCTGGATAGATTATAACCGAGAGCTACTTTGCAATGAAAATGTGTATATCAACTGTAACTGTGTAACTAGCAAGAATGTAATATCATTATTATAACTAAGGGGCAGACTAGATCTTCTTCTTCTTCGTACGTTCGCTGTTAATTCAGGCGGAAAGTCATGACGCCTGGTACAGTCAGAAAATGCTATTCTCTGGAGAAATGAATGGCTCCCAGTGCCCACCAATAGTTATAAACTATGGCTCGGGGCCCACCAATAGTTATAAAAATATGGCTCTGAGGGCCCACCAATAGTTATAAAACTATGGCCTGGGGCCCACCAATAGTTATAAAACTATGGCTTCGGGGCCACTCAATAATTATAAAACTATGGCTCCGAGGACCCACCAATAGTTATAAAACTATGGTCGAGGGCCCACCAATAGTTATAAACTATGGCTCCGGGGCCACAATAGTTATAAATCTATGGCTCCGGGGTCCACCAATAGTTATAAAACTAGGGCTCTGGCCACCAATCAGTTATAAACATGGCTCCGAGTGCCCATCAATAGTTATAAAACTATCATTAAAAGGGACATACCCTCATCTACAATTTATATACAATTTGTCAGATTTCCCCCCACTATTAGTGTCATTTAATTAAAATGATTTATACAATTTGTTTTAAAATATTAGTACAAATCAAATTTTAGTTGCATACAGAAATAATATAGGAACTTTTATTATATTTTCCTTTTCATCATTTTTACTATATTGTCTAAGGCTTTGAAAGCACACTTGATCAGGCACTCATACATCATCGAACAAACTGGCAGTCTGGCATTGATCATAACCTCTGGAAGAAGACTCATGTTTGTTTTAGCCATAAAATCCTCTATAGTAGGCTCGTGATCGAGGCCAGAAGATGGTAGACTTCATATATCCAATAGTCCATGAAATCCTCTATAGCAGGCTCGTGATCGATGTCAGAAGATGGTAGACTTCATATATCCAATAGTCCATGAAATCCTCTATAGCAGGCTCGTGATCGATGTCAGAAGATGGTAGCCTTCATATATCCAATAGTCCATGAAATCCTCTATAGCAGGCTCGTGATCGATGTCAGAAGATGGTAGACTTCATATATCCAATAGTCCATGAAATCCTCTATAGCAGGCTCGTGATCGATGTCAGAAGATGGTAGACTTCATATATCCAATAGTCCATGAAATCCTCTATAGCAGGCTCGTGATCGATGTCAGAAGATGGTAGCCTTCATATATCCAATAGTCCATGAAATCCTCTATAGCAGGCTCGTGATCGATGTCAGAAGATGGTAGACTTCATATATCCAATAGTCCATGAAATCCTCTATAGCAGGCTCGTGATCGATGTCAGAAGATGGTAGACTTCATATATCCAATAGGCCATGAAATCCTCTATAGCAGGCTCGTGATCGATGTCAGAAGATGGTAGACTTCATATATCCAATAGTCCATGAAATCCTCTATAGCAGGCTCGTGATCGATGTCAGAAGATGGTAGCCTTCATATATCCAATAGTCCATGAAATCCTCTATAGCAGGCTCGTGATCGATGTCAGAAGATGGTAGACTTCATATATCCAATAGTCCATGAAATCCTCTATAGCAGGCTCGTGATCGATGTCAGAAGATGGTAGACTTCATATATCCAATAGGCCATGAAATCCTCTATAGCAGGCTCGTGATCGATGTCAGAAGATGGTAGACTTCATATATCCAATAGTCCATGAATTCCTCTATAGCAGACTCGTGATCGAGGTCAGAAGATGGTAGACTTCATATATCTAATAGTCGCACTCTTATACACAAAAATAAACTCCGAGCAGCTCTCTCCGATAGAAATTGTCACTCATGAAGATCTCTACATTTCATGTCCATATATGTTGCCTTTATTAGGTCAATAGAATTCTGTGGGTTCACATAATGTCTCAACAATTTCCAAAGCGTTTCTCTAGCAATGCGGTCGAAGGTCTTTCCATAATCCACAAATCCGATTTAGAGTGGTGATTTCTATAGGATACTTATCTCTATTATTATGCGTGATGTGACTATCTGGTCAACGCAGGATATATTTGGTCAAATGGCTGGCTGTTAATTTCACAGTTAATAGCAATATCGTCATTACTGATAGTCATTTTGGTCTAATTTTGCCTTTTGCTATTTTTTTTTTTAAAGAATATAAAAAATGCTGAATTTGAATAAACATGAAAGTTAACTGTTTCACACACAGTGATATTTCTTTTCTCCGGTCGCAATTATACTGCAATTTATACTAAAATTGATAGTGTAATTTATATTCAATTTTTACTGAAATTTATACTGAAATTTAGACTGAAATTTAGACTGAATTAGGCAGTGTACTAGCTTTA
Organism: Arion vulgaris; assembly: GCA_020796225.1. Taxonomy (NCBI): domain Eukaryota; kingdom Metazoa; phylum Mollusca; class Gastropoda; order Stylommatophora; family Arionidae; genus Arion; species Arion vulgaris. The sequence continues at coordinate 20,287,597 of CM036776.1, forward strand.
TGACATATTAAATCAAACCGCTAGCCTGTATATCCTCTCAAAGGGACCAAAGGGTTAAGTAAAGTTATAGTCGTTCATTTATCGTTAATAACATATATGATTGATATAACATATATGAACAAAAGACACATACAACTTTATGGGGATAATATTGCATACAGTTTAGATAAAACGATGATATGAAGTTGTTAATTTTGACACAAACATAGAAAATCCATTTTCTCAACTGTAGATGGACATTTGAAGAAAATAAAATTACTAGTTACTTTGAGCTGTTTGAGAATGAGCTATTACTTGAACTGTTTGAGAATGTGATATTACTTGAGCTGATTGAGAATGAGATATTACTTGAGCTGTTTAAGAATGTGATATTACCAGTTACTTGAGCTGTTTAAGAATGAGATATTACCAGTTACTTAAACTGTTTAAGAATGAGATATTACCAGTTACTTAAACTGTTTAAGAATGAGATATTACCAGTTACTTGAACTGTTTAAGCATGAGATATTACCAGTTACTTGAGCTGTTTAAGAATGTGATATTACCAGTTACTTGAGCTGTTTAAGAATGTGATATTACCAGTTACTTGAGCTGTTTAAGAATGTGATATTACCAGTTACTTGAGCTGTTTAAGAATGAGATATTACCAGTTACTTAAACTGTTTAAGAATGTGATATTACCAGTTACTTAAACTGTTTAAGAATGTGATATTACCAGTTACTTAAACTGTTTAAGAATGTGATATTACCAGTTAATTGAGCTGTTTAAGCATGAGATATTACCAGTTACTTGAACTGTTTAAGCATGAGATATTACCAGTTACTTAAACTGTTTAAGAATGAGATATTACCAGTTACTTGAGCTGTTTAAGAATGTGATATTACCAGTTACTTGAGCTGTTTAAGAATGAGATATTACCAGTTACTTAAACTGTTTGAGAATGAGATATTACCAGTTACTTAAACTGTTTAAGAATGAGATATTACCAGTTACTTGAGCTGTTTAAGAATGAGATATTACCAGTTACTTGAGCTGTTTAAGAATGAGATATTACCAGTTACTTAAACTGTTTGAGAATGAGATATTACCAGTTACTTAAACTGTTTAAGAATGTGATATTACCAGTTACTTGAGCTGTTTAAGAATGAGATATTACCAGTTACTTAAACTGTTTAAGAATGTGATATTACCAGTTACTTAAACTGTTTAAGAATGAGATATTACCAGTTACTTGAGCTGTTTAAGAATGTGATATTACCAGTTACTTGAGCTGTTTAAGAATGAGATATTACCAGTTACTTAAACTGTTTGAGAATGAGATATTACCAGTTACTTAAACTGTTTAAGAATGAGATATTACCAGTTACTTGAGCTGTTTAAGAATGAGATATTACCAGTTACTTAAACTGTTTAAGAATGAGATATTACCAGTTACTTAAACTGTTTGAGAATGAGATCTAATATATCATTTAGAGGCACATGTTGTGCAGACTCTAACCAGACTATTCCAACTAGATCTAATACTGTATTCATATGTTAGCCCCTAGTCCATTGTTTCATATTTCAGTAAATACAGAGTTGAATGTTGCATAAAAAAAAATAAATGTACCAGCTGTATTGTAGAAAATAACATGCTTAAACATCATGAAATGGATCAGCATGGTGTTTCGTGGAATGGGTGGACAGCATTGGGAGATCATATCTCAAGAAAATGACTTGACTGTACACACCTGGACATGCTGGTGCAAGGTAACGAGCGTGCTGACTTCTTGCAAACAATGCCCAGACTCAAGGGCAGAAGTATGGACAGAGCCGATGTCATCAATGCGGTAAGCTCTCATTTATGTGATATGGGCGAGTCTCAGACACTGGAACGAGTGTGATAATTAGGAGTTAAGTTTAAACATGCCAGACATGTCGTCTTCTGGTAGATAGAGAGATACTAATCAACTTCTCATACACCAGTGAGCAATTGAATTTGGGATGGTATGTTTAGCAGAGACAGACACCCAAAGGAATGCCCAATGTGCCTTGAGATCGATAGATCGCATAACATAACATAACATAACATAACATCACATCACATAACATAACATCAACTGGATTTATCTTTATTTAATTCTGATTTGTGGTGTCGCTTGTTGAAAAGTTGGTTCTAAAAGAAGGGTTTTCCAGCGACTTATCCTATTTAGAGAATCTAAAAATGTCCAGCATATTTCATACTGATTGGTAAGTGTCCTGTGGCACGCTGATCAAACCACAGTGCATGTCCTACAAGACTGTCCCCTGCATGTCCTCCCTTAAAGGAATGATGACCCTACAACACAATACTACATTCAAAACTACATGGCACCAGAGATAAGCTTCAGACAACATTCGACTTCATCATAAGAACGTATCTAACGGTATAATCACCAAAACAGCGATTGCAAAGAAGTAGAAGACGCATTTAGGTAAATTATGCTTGACAAATGTAAAGTTGCTAATTTGGGTAAATTGTTGTTGACAAATGTAAAGTTGCTAATTTGGGTAAATTGTGCTTGAGAAATGTAAAGTTGCTAATTTGGGTAAATTGTTCTTGACAAATGTAAAGTTGCTAATTTAGATAAATTGTTCTTGACAAATGTAAAGTTTCTAAATTGTTTAAATTGTGCTTGACAAATGTAAAGTTGCTAATTTGGGTAAATTGTGCTTGACAAATGTAAAGTTGCTAATTTCTGCGCAAAAGACATAAAAACCAAACATCACCACTTCAGTGTAACCGAGTGGTTACCAGGGCACGCCCTGTGGTTACCAGGGCCCGCTAGAGTGGTTACCGGGGCCCAAATTTGGAGTGTAAAGAATAGAACCACTATTACCTGCCACACATGTCGTAAGAGGCGATTAAGGAGGTTTCGCTGAAATCGGATGCACGTGTCCTAAACGTGTAGAAGTCTATATGCGTTTAGGGCCTACCAAACCAATGTACAACGTATACACGTTCTTGGTAAAGATCAAACATATCACAAAGAGTGATTCAAATTGGTCTTAAAGAACGAACGCAAAGAAGAAGAACATCACCACTTCAATTTTCTAGTTGATTACAAAAAAACTAATTAAATCAAGCTATTAAAATTGTTTTCGAATCCAGCATAGAATATAATATTGTTATGAGACATGCACAGTATTAACATACTTCGTATTAACTGCCGCAGGGTGTGCCAAGATTGTAGATTAAAATAGACCAATCTCCGCATTATGCGTCAAGCACTGTTTCGGGTAAAATTAATGCTACATTTACATCAACATTAAAAAAAAATATTTCTGGTTTTATATCTGCACCAAAACAGTAGTTTTCTATATCATAGTCTGATAGGTAGTTTGGAAAACATTGTTAATTGTATGAAAGGTATTTATTTTTCATGTTGGAAAATGTCAACACAAATTCATTCTGTTTTATCTTGTTATTAAAACTAAATTGGTTAAGATATTTCGTATTTTTGTTTGACAAAGATATAATAATTAGTCAACTAACTTGACAAAGATATAATAATTAGTCAACTAACTTCTAATATTACTTGTATATCATGGACAGAGAAGAGAACAAATAGATCTATCCAGAAAGAATTCGAAATTAAAGAAAGCTGTCTAATGCTCCAAAAAAGAAAGAGAAGATTTAGATATTTTGGACATATAAAAAGACACCAAGGGCTGAAGAAGAACATTATGTAAGGGGGCATAAAGGCAAAGGGAAGAAGAGGAAGACCAAGGAGAAAATGGATTCCGTATATAACTGATGGTTTAAACATGACGGCTGCAAAGGCAGGACATCTGACCTATGAGAGAAATTCTCAAGGACTGTTAGTGCGGCCAAGTTCTGCTCAGACTTGTTATTTGATGATGATGATGATGATGATGAACTTCTAGTAGAGGGAGTTAGATAGAGGGACTGATATGGTATGATCAGATTTCGAACGAGGAACTCAGAGAAAGAACTAAGCAGATGAAGAAAGAGCTCAGGAAGAGACGCTGACAATATATAGAACGCACAATGAGAAGACCGACCGAAAACATTATCAAACAGGTACTGTTGGGGAACCCGCAGGAAACGAGGAATAGGGAAAGGCTAGAAATACCAGGAGAAGAGAGCTGTAGACTGGTATTACGAGGATAGGTAAGACGTGGAAAGAAATTTGAGAGATGTCAAGAAACTGAAGAGCTGACAGAAGTTTGTTGAAGACCTGTGCTCTGTTGGGAGTTGAAAGGTGAAGAAACTCACTTTTATTTGTATAAATCAAGTTTCTCACTCGAAGAAGAGCATCATATCTTTGAGACATTATTGCCATCTCAAGATTTAACTCATTCAAGAGCATCATATCTTTGAGACATTATTGCCATCTCAAGATTTAACCCATTCCAGACATGTCAATTTATATCTGCGGATTAATGAGCTCTCCGTAATTTGATTTGAAGGGATCTCTGTGTGACGTAGAGGCTAGGTGATCGTCTCTTGTGCCAAAGGTACCATGTTCGCTTCTTCGTGGAGCCATCTGTATATTTTCCCAGAGATCCCTGATCTTAGTGTAGGTGAGATCGAGTTACTAGTCCTACGGATAAAACGTAGGCCCCGTGTTCAATCTGAGCACTTAAGAGAACTCTCGGTACTGCAAAATCGAAAAGAACAGGCTGGTTAGTCGCTGCCCGTTAAAAATTCATTAGAAAAAAATTTAAAATAAAATTCCATCAAAGTATCTTCACTATCTTCAAAATTACATCGGGGACCTCACTGGGACCTCACGGGGATCTCACTGGTAGGACCTCACTGGGGACCTCACCGGGGACCTCACCGGGACTTCACCGGGACCCTCACGGGACCTCACTGGGACCTCACTGGGACCCTCACTGGGGACCTCACTGGGGACCCTCACCGGGGACCTCACCGTGGACCTCACTGGGACCTCACGGGACCTCACGGGGACCCCCACTGGGACTCTACGTGGACTTCACTGGGACCTCACTGGGGACCTCACTGGGACCTCACTGGGACCTCACTGGGACCTCACCGGGGACCTCACCGGGACCTCACCGAGAACCAGGAGATCGTGCACTGCCGCTGAGAATATTTCTGTGTAAGAAAGAAATCGGAGCACACATGATTAAGTGCAATGATGATGATCCTATCGATCAATCAACAGAGAATTATAAAAAGGAACTGGAGATAATCCAAATAATACTTGAAATGTTAAGATAGTCATGAGTTATATCCCTGTCGATTAATTAAACTTAAAATTGGTTTTAAAGCAGATGGAACTTGTCACTGAAAAAAAAACTGCCCGTGAACAGAACGACGCGGTTGGGATTCGAATCCACGACCTTGGGGCCCCAAGTCAAGAATTTAATCACTTTCAGAGACCCACTGAGATTAAAAAACTAAACTTATTACGTCAGTTTTTAAAAAAAGTTGGTTTTCATTTTACAATGTCGTTTAAAGGGTTTTGAAGTTTGTTTTTTGAGAATTTTTTCAAAATAAAATGATAGAATAAAATAACAACGCAAATCTATAGTTTTTTTCAACAGAACTTACTTAAAAACAAAACGACGTTCAATCAATTACCATCTTCTTCGCCTTTTTCTTTCCCTTTTTCCGCACATGCAAGAAAAGAAAAACGGAAGATCTTCTTCTCCCTTTTCATTCTCATACTTGCTGACTATAGCAAGATGTCAGAGAACGAAATTTATTCTGCCTTGTTCATTCTCATACTCCCGGCATAGAAAGATACAGTCGGGAGAACAAATATTTTATTCTGTTTGTTATTCTAAAACCTCCGCTGGCTTAGCAAGATCACGAGAACGGAATATTTCTTCTGTTTTTCAATTCCCCTTTCTCCGCTGGCTATAGAAAGATACAATGGGGGAGAACGGAAATCTTCTCGCCTTGTTCATTCTCATCTCCCTGGCTATGAAAGATACATGGAGAACGGAATATCTTATTCTGCCTTGTCCATCTCTCCCCTACGTTATAGCAGGGCCCATGGGAACTTTGTGACCATTTCTGGACTGGGACGTATTTGTCCGGACTCACCGGGACCTCACCGAGACCTTACTAGGATACGCAATCTGGCTGAGAATATTTCTGTGTATAAAAGAAATGTACACTCATGATAAGTGCAATCGATGATGTTCCTATCATCAATCAACAGAGTAATTATAAGAATAGGAACTGGATGATAATCCATTATCAAACTGTAAAGTTAAATAATAATATGAGTTATTCCTGTCGATTAATTAAACGTAAATGGTTTTAAAGCAGATGGAACTGCACTGAAAAAAACCTGTTCCTGAACAGAACGAGCGGTGGGATTCTGAATCCGACCTTTCAACCTCTAGTCAACAGAATTTAATCACTGAATCACAGAGGACTCCTACTGAGATACTCAATGAATACATGAACTTATTACGTCGATACCTATCAAAGTTGGTAGTTCATAGTATCGCATATGATCTGTGTATATTGTTTTACATTTTACTTATGAAGCAAAGTTTTCAAAATATAATGGTGACTAGAATACAGCTAACATAAGCAAATCTATATTGCTTTTTTTCACACAACTTACATTAACACTAAACGACGTTCGAATCAATTACGGCACTATCTGTGTACCTGTTCATTCTCATATCTCAGCGTAAAAGTATACATCAGGAGAAGGAAGATCTTTTCTCCTGTTTCATTCTATCTCCAGCTGACTATAGGATACAGTCAGAGAACGAATTCTTTTTGCCTGTTCATCTCTACTCCTCGCGGTATAGAAGATACATCAGAGAACTGAATATCTTTTCTGCCTTTACTATCTCATACCGCTGGCTAAAGCAAATACAGTCAGAGAACGGAATATCTTTCTGCCTGTTCATTTTCTATCACCTAGCTGGTAAGAAAGATACAATCAGAGAACGGAATATCTTCTTCTGCCTTGTTTCATTCTCTACTCACGCTGGCATAGAAAGATACAGTCAGAAACGAATCTTTTCTGCCTTGTTCATTCTCATCATCACTGTTATACCAAGATACAATCATGAGAATGGGATTACTGTTCTCCTAGTTTCAGTGTGAGTTCATCAAGATATTCGTATTTTTTGTTCCGACCATCCGACTTCAACAGCGGTAAGTTCTAGTGAATACCTGATCTGGTGTTACCTGTTCCTACCTTACTCTCATCAACAGAGGTAAAGGTATCACATCAATGATCACTGATCTGGTGTTACCTGTTCCTACCTTACTCTCATCAACAGCGGTAAAAGTATCACATCAATGCATACCTCGATCTGGTGTTACCTGTTCCACCTTACTTATCAACAGACAGTAAAGTATCACATCAATGAATACTGAATCTGGTTTACTCTGTTCCTACCTTTACTATCATCAACAGCGGTAAAGGTATCACATCAATGCATACCTCGATCTGGTGTTACCTGTTCCTACCTTACTCTCATCAACAGCGGTAAAAGTATAACATCAATGAATACCTGAATCTGGTGTTACCTGTTCCTACCTTACTATCATCAACAGCGGTAAAGGTATCACATCAATGAATACCTGAATCTGGTGTTACCTGTTCCTACCTTACTCTCATCAACAGCGGTAAAAGTATAACATCAATGAATACATGAATCTGGTGTTACCTGTTCCTACCTTACTATCATCAACAGCGGTAAAGGTATCACATCAATGAATACCTGAATCTGGTGTTACCTGTTCCTACCTTACTCTCATCAACAGCGGTAAAGGTATCACATCAATGAATACCTGAATCTGGTGTTACCTGTTCCTACCTTACTCTCATCAACAGCGGTAAAAGCATAACATCAATGAATACATGAATCTGGTGTTACCTGTTCCTACCTTACTCTATCAACAGCGGTAAAGCATAACATCAATGAATACCTGAATCTGGTGTTACCTGTTCCTACCTTACTATCATCAACAGCGGTAAAGCATCACATCAATGAATACATGAATCTGGTGTTACCTGTTCCCACCTTACTATCATCAACAGCGGTAAAGGTATCACATCAATGAATACCTCGATCTGGTGTTACCTGTTCCTACCTTACTATCATCAACAGCGGTAAAAGTAACATCAATGAATACTGATCTGGTGTTACTGTTCCTACCTTACTATCATCAACAGCGTAAAGGTATCACATCAATGATACTCGATCTGGTGTTACCTGTTCCTACCTTACTATCATCAACAGCGGTAAAGGTATCACATCAATGAATACCTCTATGTTTTATCACTTTTATTTCTACAGAATAACTTATTAAACGTCACACGATATTTTGAACTCATTTTATAGTAAATAAAAACATTAAGACTTGAATTAGCAGCTTCAAAAACATAAGAAAAAGTAAAAGCCAAATAGAGAATATTTACCCAATATTGACGACAATTGTTGCAGGCAAAAGAAACTAAAAATAACATAGCCAGCTTGGTAAATAAGAAATAATTAAGATGGCAGACATACAAATCACCATTAATTCTAGTTTTCTAGTTCTTCTTGAGGACATTTGTCCCGAGATATGATCAGTTGTATTTTCACGCCATTTTGTCTGATTGTGTATTTGAACAACCAAAATGACAGTTGCGATTGTAATAGTTATAAAGGAGATCAGCTGAAGAACAGAGTGTAAGAGCTACCAATGTAAAGTCTTCTTCCAGGAGTCACTAAATTCTATTCCCAGTAAAGTCCGGTTTCTAATCGAGTCGATTTTCCAGGAAAGTTTAGCAGATCCGGTACCAGCTATTGCAAAAGAATGCGAGAAGAACACTGCTATATAGATACACGTTACTGTAAGTCCAGTTCTCAGAGGCGACATTGTGGATTTAACTGTCAGGGGCATAACAACACAGAGGCATCGTTGAATAGTTAAGAATGTTGTGATCCAGAACGTGACCTTGGAAAAGTAGACGCGGGGTACACCTGTAGAATAGAAAAGTAAATGTTAAAATAAAATATATACTGTAGTTGACAAAGTCAATCCTTTACTTGGGGATTTCACTTAAGTACATCAAGTCGGAATAAGGCTTGTCTGAATGGCGATAGGCACTGGTGATAAATATACATCACTCGCAATGAGTATGCTCAGGAAGATTGAAACAGGATGGGCTAGGAGACATTGGATGAAGTCGCTGGGAGGTCTAAGCTGACAAAGATCAGTTTTATTTTTGTGGCAGGGCATGCAGGTGAAAGGGGGAATGAACGTGGGGATAGGCTTGCAGGTATGGCTGCTGTACAAAGCGGGCGAGCAATGGACCAGGCTGATATTATGAATCTCTAAGGGAGAGAGGACGTGTACATTATTCACGTAATAGTGGTGAATCCACAACACTAACCAGACTGCAAGAACTCAAAGTTTGTGGTGTAGCTCGACAAGAACGCTATGCTGACAGACAAAGAAGAATTGTAAACCAACAAAGAACCGGTATCGTTAGTCGCCACACGCTGAGGGACATACTGAGGGAGAGATCGGAACACTTATGGACTAATTTGTTCGACGTACAGTGATGGTGATCCGGCGACTAAACTAAAACTAAAAAACTGGTGATAAAAAACAATGAAGTTCGAACAAAATCAGTCGTATGCCCTATTTAAGTTTGGAATATCTTCACTGCACTGCGGACATGACCATAGGTGCTGCGATCTCCTTCACAATATCTCCAACAGCGTCCAGCAACTAACCGTACCAGTTTGATTTTGATTGATGAGCCTACTCATATACCTGTTGTGCTGTTCTTGTTGGCCACTCCAATCTTCAATCCCACCTCTTGTAATCTAGCAATTGACGTGAGTATATATAAAAATCTTCTTTGCGATCACACTCTACGAGGGAGTTCAGAACATCAGCTCTGTCCACTGACTCCCTGATATGGTGGTAGACCATGATAATTCTGTCAGATGAACTTGCAGAGAAAGTCCACGCAAATGTTTCATGGCGAACTACCGATCCATCCATGTAAATCACAATGTCACCTTCATTGCAGTTTCATCAGTGATGGTTTTAACGTCTGATCAAACGTCACTGATTCTATCTGCAATGATGGTCAAATGTATTCTATCTGCAATGATGTGAAACTGTATTATCATTGCAAATGATTGAAATGGATCTATCTGCAAATGATGGTAAATGGTATACTCTATCGCATGATGGTCGAAATGTTTACTATCTGCAAATGATGTCGAAAGTATTACTCTATCTGCAATATGTCGAAATGGTATCGTATATTCAAACAGGTAACATTCATCAATAGTTGATATTTGTGAGTCCGTAAGTCATATATGATTGATATTTGTGAGCACGTAAGTCATATATGATCATCGCCTTTTTCTTCAAACGCTCCATATCGATCACTTGTTAACCAGTCTTTGTAACTTGTATGTGATCCGAGGTTAAGCGCGATTGTACGCTGCGTTAGTTATTCGCCTACAAATAGGCCAGTACATCCGGTTTCGTGACGCTTTTATTTGCTAGGTAGCTTCCATAGGCACCTGCCTCAGTCGTCTCTACAACATGCCTTGTAAGTCACGGTAACTATTCTTTGCTCCCTTGGAGTCCCTGAATCAGACTGGCGGCTTGAATAGCGAAGGACACCGGTCATAATGAAAGAAAGTCTTCAGGCAGAAATCAGTATAAGCTCATGAATTCATAGCTGATAAAAGAGAAAAAAATTGTGCATGTGATGAAGATTTTCTTACCTGCTGTCAACATGAGAAACTCGGTAGGAATGTAAGGTACTTCAACATTCTTGATTAGTAATTGATTGTTCCCTATGTTGTTCCACAAGAGAAATGTGAGACCACCAAGATCTGATATTGCTAGTGCTAGTAAAGTAATGTTGACAGAATCTGAAAATCCTTGACTGTTGACAGAAATAACAGACAATAATTACTATAGATTTCCTGCATTCTGTCTCGTCCTCTACTTCTTCACATTGCAACTCCCAACGGAGCACAGGTCTTCAACAATCGTCTTTCAGCATTTCCTCTCTCTTACCATCCCTTCCAAATGTTTCCATGTTTTACCAATCCTTTTAATATCAGTCTCCAGCTCTCTTCTCCAGGTAGTTCTAGGCCTACCACTACTCTTTCCTGCGTGTTCCAAAACAATGTCTGTCTTGCAATGCTTCCGGTCGGTCTTCTCAATGTGTATTCTATCCATCGTCAGCGTCTCTTCCTTGATTCTTTCTCCACTTATATCTACTTTGTTCTTTCTCCTTATATCTACTTTTTCTTTCTCACTTATATCTACTTTGTTCTGCATAAACTTGGTAATACTGTTCTGTTCTCCTATTCATATCTACTTTGTTCTTTCTCCACTTATATCTACTTTGTTCTTTCTCCATTATATCTACTTTGTTCTTTCTCATCACATAACTATTGTTTCTCCACTTATACTTTCTGATTCTTCTCCACTTCATATCTACTTCGTTATTCTCCACTTATATCTACTTTCTTTCTCCACTTATATCTACTTGTCATTTTCACTTGATATTACTTTGTTCTTTTCTAAATTCCTTGTTCGTAATATATCTAAATACCATCGAAGGGAGACTGTAGTTAAAACTTGGTAAATAGCGTTAACGTTTGTATCAAACTCATTCTAGTGTCATTTTAGTCAACATCTGTTCACTGACAGGTCGATTTTAGTTCTGAGTTTTATCTTTTGTTGTCCTCATGTTTCTGAGCACATAACAATAGTATAAAATTACTTTACGATTTCATGCATTCTGTTCTCTCCTACTCTAGTGTAAATATCGTCAGTAATTCTCACAATATTAGCATCTATCTACCTGATGCATTTGAGTTAAACTCAGATCCTTGAATGTTATTTTAGTTGCTTTCTTCTACACCGTGACTTTAATAAAACAACAATCTTTTTAATGCTCTCTACTGACACATTTTAGTTCAAACTTCGGTTCTACTGACACGATTCTAGTTCAAACCTCGGTTCTACTGACACGATTTTAGTTAAACCTTGGTTCTACTGACACGATTTTAGGGTTAAACCTTGTTCTACTGATACGATTTTAGTTCAAACTTTGGTTCTACTGACACGATTTTTTGTTCAAACTTCGGTTCTACTGACACGATTTTAGTTCAAACTTCGGTTCTACTGATACGATTTTAGTTCAAACTTGGGTTTTATGACACGATTTTAGTTCAAACTGGTTCGTCGAAAAGTAACTGTCTCTACAATTTAGTTCACTTCTGTCTACTGATCAGATTTGAGTTAAACTCAGATCCTTGAATTTATTTTAGTTGCTTTCTCTAACACCAGTTAGACTCTAACTAAAACAACAATCTTTTAAATCCTCTTACTGACACGATTTTAGTTCAAACCTTGGTTCTACTGACACGATTTTAGTTCAAACCTCGGTTCTACTGACACGATTTTAGGTTAAACCTTGGTTCTACTGACACGATTTTAGTTCAAACCTTGGTTCTACTGACACGATTTTAGTTCAAACCTTTGGTTCTACTGACACGATTTTAGGTTAAACCTTGGTTCTACTGACACGATTTTAGTTCAAACCTTTGGTTCTACTGACACGATTTTAGTTCAAACCTTGGTTCTACTGACACGATTTTAGTTCAAACCTTGGTTCTACTGACACATTTTAGTTCAAACCTTGTTCTATGACACTATTTTAGTTCAAACCTTGGTTCTATTGACACTATTTTAGTTCAAACCTTGGTTCTATTGACACAATTTTAGTTCAAACCTTGGTTCTTCAGAAATAGTCCACTGTTGTCATTTCATCCCAATTTGGGTCTTTTAAGAGATGTAGATTTTTTGAGACTCTAAAACTCACAACAAGCACGTCTTTGCACTCCATTTCTTAACATTCTGCAAATGTGACCGAATCATCAGTATTGGAACTACTTGTTACCGAACCATTGGTATTGGAATTATTTCGATGTGGTTTGAGCAACCTATCACTACAAGAACTACTATTACTACCCAAACCATCTAAGGGATTCTCATGACACAATGACAGCACTAGCACGTCGATAATGTTTCATTTATTTATATAAGATTGAAAAATTCAAAATCACAATCTTCGGAAGACAAGGTAAATGCTTAACTTGCCAATTTATTGATACCACACATCTTTTTATTCACTTATTGATATTGCCACACATCTATTATATTGCCCACATCTATTATTTTGGGCCCTCACACATCTATTATATTGCCGCACATCTATTGTTTTTTTGTACTGATGTAATTACTTCTTGCCTGAGATATTGATAACCAGACTGTTTTTTTTGGTAAGTGTCGTGGAAGCTAATTTGAAGTTTCAGTAAAGATATAAAATTTCAGTTGGTGCCGCATGTTCCTCGGGAAGCAGGACAAACTAAATAAATAATAAACTATTATTATATTGTTATAATGCATAACACATACATTTTCAAAAATATATTTCTTACCTTGCAAAGACAGCCATGTTCATAATGCTAGTAACAATACCAAGAAAACATAATCCAGTACTGACTACAGTCGTTTTGATTAATCTGATTATCTCCCATATCTCATCATCATTTTGTTGACCATCGTCTGAATACAACGTTTCCTTATGTTGATACTATTATTAGTATTAATACTCATATTAAAATATGTCTTGTAGATGAAACTTATTTGGTAAACTACGAGACGAGTCAATAAGTAAGTCGCCCGGTTCTCCTATACAGAACATTAAATATACTAATAATAAAAAGGGGAAAGATGTGTGCCCGCCTATACAAATCTTCAATTTACATCCAATATTCACAATTTTTTCCTCAAAAGTGTATCTACAAAAATAAGATTAACAAAAGAAACTGTGTCGAAATCGGATCAATATTAGCTTTACAATTAAATTTAATCTATTTCTTGATGACCTATCCACCATATTTCATTTCGACATCATGCAGGTGAAGTAAAGGGATATAATCGACAAATAGCTAGATACAACATAGGCATGGATTGCGTCCCTTAATTTGTTGTTTCTAACTTGAATTGAAAATCGTTGCATATCCCTTACAGGACGTAGCCATCAACCACAGAAAACGAGTCGTTTATTTTCTAGGCACCACTTATACGTTCAGTAGTTTGCCATTGCTTTCTGAACGTGGAGGTCTATTTTACCTTTGTAAAACCCCACGGAAACGAATTTGCTTCCAAACTTGCCCACCGTGGGTTTGAACCAGGTACGCTATAAAACTACGCTAACTACGCTATAAAAATTGCGTTTTTCTGTCTGCTTTGGTTTGAGTAAACTGTATAATTTAGAATGTTGACTTGAAATCGGGTCAATATTCGTTTAAAAAATAAATAAAATCCAAACTGATGTCTTATCCCACTTCAAATTTTTAGGTTCCGATAGTGGTAGTCACCCCGTGATTTCTACCAAATATATTTTTCTACAGTTGAAGAAGGGTAATTTTGATTGTCTGACAACGGAAACTTTCAATGGTCCAAGCTCAATCTGTGCTGACGTTTTTATGTGTCAACTTTCCATTAAATTGTTTAATACTTATTCTGTTTTGTCAAAATTCCGCAGTTCCTTTTCTATTGATATTGTTAAAATATTATATACAATGCCGCCTAAGAAAAATAGGAATAAGTCAAACAGCTATCTGCCAGTGTCAATAGGCAGAACAGACACCAGAGCATATCCTGCAAGACTGTCCTCTCCTGGGTGAGCTGAGAAGCAACATGTGACCACATCCAGTCGACCTGAAAACTAAGCTTTGGGGAAACCTGTCAGACGTGAAGCTGACTACCCATTTTGTGGTTTAAGCGCATGACCAGAAATAGCTGAAGAAGAAGATGACATCTCTTGGAACAGTTTCACCAATTCCTCATCAAGGATTACTAACAACTTGCATCCGTACGAAGCCGGGTTAATCAGCTAGTATATATATATATATATATATATATATATATATATTACAATTTACACGCTTTCCTATTCACCAGGCTAGACAATCAGAATACGAGTTTGTTTGCTTCTACGCATAGGGGATTATAGCTCTTTCAACCCAGGACGAACCTGTCGTTGGTTATATCAAAGCGTGTAGGCAACAAGCATGAAAACAAGAGTTAATCCTCCTTTTTCTTCTTCAGCGTTCTCACTAGGTTGGGATTTCGGATTCTCTAATAAAGGCAGCGTCTGCCTCAAATTATCAGCCACGCCATACAGTTTGTCTTGGACACTAGTGTAAGTGGACCACCTCGTTCTTCCAGGTCTATACTGGGGTAGTTCTGTAGGGTATCTGCTTTCGCCCCATGTGATCTCCAGCAGTTAGTTTTGGCTACCCTCGTGATGGTAGGTCCAAGAATTATTATTTAGAATAAAAAAAACGTGCCATATCCTTACAGAACTTTGCCAACAACCACAGTCAATCAGTTACAGAACTTTGCCAACAACCACAGTCAATCCCTTTATAGAACTTTGCCAACAACCAGTCAATCCCGTTATAGAACTTTGCCAACAACCACAGTCAATCCTTATAGAACTTTGCAACAACTACAGTCAATCGTTACAGAACTTTGCCAACAACCACAGTCAATCCCTTTCAGAACTTTGTCAACAACACAGTCAATCCTTACAGAACTTTGCCAACAACACAGTCAATCCTTACAGAACTTTGCCAACAACCACAGTCAATCCTTACAGAACTTTGCAACAACACAGTCAATCGTTACAGAACTTTGCCAACAAACACAGTCAATCTTACAGAACTTTGCAACAATCATAGTCAATCATTACAGAACTTGACCAACAACCACAGTCAATCCCTTACAGAACTTTGCCAACAACCACAGTCAATTCGTTATAGAACTTTGCCAACAACCACAGTCAATCCCTTACAGAACTTTGCCAACAACCACAGTCAATCCTTTACAGAACTTTGCCAACAACCACAGTCAATCCCTTACAGAACTTTGCCAACAACCACAGTCAATCCCTTACAGAACTTTGCCAACAACCACAGTCAATCCTTTACAGAACTTTGCCAACAACCACAGTCAATCCCGTTACAGAACTTTGCCAACAACCACAGTCAATCTTTACAGAACTTAGCCAACAACACAGTCAATCCCTTACAGAACTTTGCCAACAACCACAGTCAATCCTTTACAGAACTTTGCCAACAACCACAGTCAATCCTTTACAGAACTTTGCCAACAACCACAGTCAATCCTTTACAGAACTTTGCCAACAACCACAGTCAATCAGTTACAGAACTTTGCCAACAACCACAGTCAATCCTTTACAGAACTTTGCCAACAACCACAGTCAATCCGTTATCAGAACTTTGCCAACAACCACAGTCAATCCGTTATCAGAACTTTGCCAACAACCACAGTCAATCCTTACAGAACTTGCCAAAACCACAGTCAATCCTTACAGAACTTTGCCAACAACCACAGTCAATCCCTACAGAACTTTGCCAACAACTACAGTCAATCCTTACAGAACTTGCCAACAACCACAGTCAATCCTTACAGAACTTTGCCAACAACCACAGTCAATCTTTACAGAACTTTGCCAACAACCACAGTCAATCCTTACAGAACTTTGCCAACAACCACAGTCAACAAGTCGGAGTTTCAGCCTTCACTATATATTCAGTAGTTTTCCATTGCTTTCTGAACGGTGATGTCTAATTTTAATGTTCGTAAAATACGCGCCGAACACATTTGCTTCCGAACTGGCAGCCGCGGAGTTTTAACCAGGTACGCTTGGGTTTGTGATCGAGCTCATTACTTCTTCAGCTACAGACTAGTGTTAAAATTGTTTACTATTGTAAATCTAGTCTCCTCCTAATTGTTCTATTCCTTCCTTCCTTATTTCGTTCGCTTGAAATATTGTTTATATATTCAATGTTTCTTCTTTGATTACTCTATTGATTTAAGTATAAGAATGAAAATCAATTCTTGAACTACAGCACAATCACATCACTGTACCTAGCTTTAACTAGTTCTTGTAACTAAATGTTTAATTAATATCGTTACTATTTGATATCCGTTGAAATAATATAGTAAATATAACATGAATTTCTTACTAGAAGTAACTGTTCAATAACTGATCAATATTGAGACTACAGAAAATAAATGATTAAGTCAAAGTAAATTTCTCATTAAACAAGTTATCTTTCCTTCTGTTTCCAGAATGTGATGAAATACAAATATCGGCGCACAGTGAGTAAATTTGTCAAAGGAGAGTTATAAGAAGGGAAGTAATCAATAAAATGTAAGCATGACTGGTAGTGGAAGGAAAGTAATGAAGATAATGTTAATGGGACTAGATTTTAGATGTTGTAAAAATGTGAATGGAATAGTTAGTGCAAACACAAATTTTTGAATTCAATTTATGTAAATAAATGATGTGATTAGTATGTACTTTGTGATTTCATGGAATTATTCCTGCTTCACAGTTAAAAGGTTATAGATTCTCGTTCAGTTATTATATTATTATGGAGCACCTAATCAAAGGGATTATAACGCAGGCTCCCATTTGGGAGACGCAGGTTCAATACCTGGTAAGGCCAAAGGGTTTTGTTTCTGTTGATGGCATAAAGAAAATATCATAACTCGAACAGTATCGCGGTGACTGCGCTAGCACCAGCATTGCGGTTATTAAATTTACAGGCTCAAGTACATTTAGTGGTGCAGCTAGTATTAAACAAGTAGCATGACAATGGAGTGATTGACGGTGTCTAGGCACTACTCTGACTAGAGTCACCAAACTACACTCATCCCATGTCCTACATCGTCTTATAAAGAGATGTTACAGGCGGTAACGATAGTTTCATTTGTTTAATATTATGTGGTGGGGCGGTGGGGGAAAGGGTTAACTTGAGGTACATAATGGACTGAGCTGCTGTCAATTACTCAATATTCATAGCTACTGACTTTTAGAAAAAGTTAACTGCATATCCTTTACAGGACTTTTGGAATCAACTCCAGCTTTAACGCTGTTTGTGATTTTTCTAGTTATTATTACATTCAGTAGTTTGCCATTGCTTTCTAAACGGGTCGTGCCATCGTCGTTTTGTAAAAATTCACGCGAAACAATTTGCAACCAAATTAGCCACAGCGGGATTCGAGCTCAGAACGTCAGGTTAATTGACTCAAGTCACTATCCCTAAGCCACAGACGCCAGCTCTATTTGAGAAGATATGAACACTTGGAGCTTTTTTTTTCTCACGTAGTGACTCCACTTGATGTGGCAAACACCTTTAGGGGAAGGCCAGATAAAACAACAAATTCACACAGATGTATAGCGCTATATGAGCAGGGAGACCACCAATAGCTAGGTAGATAACACGCAGCGATAGTGATCACGCGCTGTAGAAATTCGAGGCCGGAAAGGGCTAAATATATGTGCACAAGGTATGCGGTTGGACTACAGGAGACTCTGATCCTTATGTGCACAAGGTATGCGGTTGGACTACAGGAGACCCTGATCCTTATGTGCACTAGGTATGGGTTGGACTACAGGAGACCTTGATCCTATGTGCACAAGGTATGCAGTTGGACTACAGGAGACTCTGATCCTTATGTGCACAAGGTATGCAGTTGGACTACAGGAGACTCTGATCCTTATGTGCACAAGGTATGCAGTTGGATTACAGGAGACCCTGATCCTATGTCACAATTATGAGTTGACTACAAATTGATCCTATGTGCACAAGGTATAGTTGACTACAGGAGACCCTGATCCTTATGTGCACAAGGATAGGTTGGACTACAGGAGACCCTGATCCTTATGTGCACAAGGTATGTGGTTGACTACAGGAGACTCCTGATCCTTATGTGCACAAGGTATGCAGTTGACTACAGGAGACCTGATCCTTATGTGCACAAGGTATGCGGTTGGACTACAGGAGACTCTGATCCTTATGTGCACAGGTATGAGTTGGACTACAGGAGACCCTGATCCTTATGTGACAAGGTATGTTGACTACAGAGACCGGATCCTAGTGACAAGGTATGTTGACTACAGGAGACCCTGATCCTTATGTGCACAAGGTATGCGGTTGGATTACAGGAGACCCTGATCCTTTACTTGATCATCTAAAATACAAGTACACCTGAGGTCAGAGTAAGGCGTGCCTGAATGACAAGAGAAACTGGTGAAAAAGAAAGAAAGACTTCTCGCAAAAAATCAATAGGAAGCGCCGTATTAGGCACCATGATTTTATCTGAATTTTTAAAAAATATGAGATTTAGAGTAAACTGATATGACCATGTCCATTGTCAGCGCATTATACGTTCTTTATAGGTACAGACAAGATGAAAAACAGATCACTGCTATTCAAGCTTACCTTAGATAGTCAGCATTGCACATGATGATGATGATTATACAATGATGAAGTCTGTTCTTAGATCTTCTTTTCTTTTGTTCTTACCTCCCCTTATGTGGCAGTATAACCTCCCCTTATATGGCAGTATAACCTCCTTATATGGCAGTATAACCTCCTTATGTGGCAGTATAACCTCCCTTATGTGGCAGTATAACCTCCTTATGTGGCAGATAACCTCCCTTATAGGCAGTATAACCTCCTTATATGGCAGTATAACCTCCCTTATTGGCAGATAACCTCCTTGTGGCAGTATACCTCCCTTATGTGGCAGTATAACCTCCCTTAGGCAGTATAACCTCCCTTATATGGCAGTATAACCTCCTTATATGGAGAAACTCCTTATGTGGCAGTATAACTCCTCTATGTGGCATATAACTCCTTATTGAGTATAACCTCCTTATATGGCAGTATAACTCCTAGTGGCAGATAACTATATCATCATCAAGTTGCCTGTCCCTCCTATAACAGCAGTCCTGAAAACTTCTGTTCTTCAAGTTGACCCGTGTCAGCAGCAGTCATTCTCAGATCGTCAATGATATCCTGCAGCCATCGTCTTCTATGTTTTCCTCTCAATATTCTTTCAGGCACCACTCCATCCAAAATTATCTTCTCTAGGCACTCATGTTGTTTGCTGTGTCCGAAATATTTAATTTTCCTTGATTTTATGCTCTTTAATAGCCAACTCTCTTTAATATCAAGCTGTTATCATATATTCACGATATATGAAGAACATACAGTTACACTTTCCCGCCAATTGTTCTCTGGTCGGCTGTTGACCTCATTATGTGATGTTCTTTGTCTTAGTGTTTATTTATCTATACCTTCTATCCCTGTTGTTATCTGGCCTTGTTGTCTACTATTCTTTGTTTGTTTAAGACGGTCGGATTGCCGTGACATGTATGTCAGTAACATCAAAAAAGATAAATACGTAATGCAACTGTGTCCAGCCTACATTGTACGTCTACAGATACATGACGTTACTGGTCCTTTTTCCTTTCTTAGTTAGGGATGTTAGGTTAAACGGGCAGGAGGGTGGAGGTCGCTATTGGAACATTAAAAACAAATTATTATCCCTCTCATACGAACGTGTGTTGCCAGGCTTGCAAGGGGAGCAAAGAGAATTGCGACCTACATCGCATTTCGTAAGAGGCGACTGAGGTGAGGAAAATACGTTAAAATAATATTTTAACATTGTTTAAAAATTTAAAAAAATTTAATTTAAAAAAAAATAAAGTTTAAAAATAAAAAAATGTTTTAAATACAAAACCTAAAAAATCATGCAAAAAAAGTAAAATATTAAAATTTAAATTTAAAAAAAAAAAATTATGAAAACCCTTCATAAATGTTTCTAGAGCTAGTCACAGGAACTGTCACCTTTCTTGTATTCATTGCTCTATTACGATCATTTTTCGCCGTACATTTGTGCTTTATGATCTTCACCAAAAGAGTATGTCTACAATATGCGCTCTTTCTGACTATACGATGTCCTTCCAGATTAGGAACATTCTCAGTCATTGGAGACGCATGTGCTTTGTCATGCAAACGATCATATTTTCGCGGTATGCTTAGCCTTTATATGATCTGAGCCATAGTGTTTGGACGTCATCTTACTCTGTTTAAGATGATCGGCGTCCGAAAAGAAGTGTCCTTAGCCAATGTTTGGGTTTGTACCAGTCAAGTCTTTGCATTATCGGCCTTAGTTTTCTGTCCACTGTGATTTTGTTCCTGAATAGGGGTATTCTCAGTCGTTTCGGGGCGCTTGTCGACAATTGGCAATTTGAAAGGGTTTACTCTGCATTTTCCCTGTCCCGAGAAACACTGGACTGGAGCTGCGCACATATATTCTAGAGGGTCGTTTCAATCGGCGCTAGCAAAGCAGCAGAAATTTTGAGCTCGTCAACATCACCCACCTCAGTTCTTTCGAGGATGTTAGTTGTAAATGCAACAGTACTTGCCCGGTTGTCCCAGGAGGAGGTCCTGTTAGTCATCACCCACCTCAGTTCTTCCGGGGATGTTAGTTGTTAATGTAACAGTACCTTGCCCGGTTGTCCCGGGGAGGAGGTCCTGTTAGTCATCACCCACCTCAGTTCTTCCAGGGATGTTAGTTGTTAATGTAACAGTACCTTGCCCGGTTGTCCCAGGGAGGGCAATCTCATCACCCACCTCAGTTCTTCCGGGGATGTTAGTTGTTAACGCAACAGTGCCTTGCCCGGTTGTCCCAGGGTAGGCAGTTTCGTTAGGCACTAAAACGCAGCTTTAGGATTGCGCTTGGCCAAACGTACCCAGTGAATATTACAAGTAAATAATAAACATTATCAAGAGCCTCTATGATCGTTCACAGTGTGCAGTTCCACTGATGGTGGACACAGCGACTGGTTTATGGTTGAAACCGGAGTAAAGCAAGGCTGTATTCTATCTCCGCTATTGTTTGGAGCGGCCATTGACTGGGTGATGCGAAAATGTTGCAGGGGCGAAACTGGCATCGATTGGGTAGAAAATAGTCAACTAGAAGATTTGGATTTTGCAGATGATATTGCCTTGTTAAGTAGAAACAACCAAAATATGCAAAGAAAAACTGACAACTTGTCATCTATAGCATCAAAAGTTGGACTGCAGATAAACTATGGAAAAACAAATATAATGAAGACACCTATGGCAAGTAATGCAGATATCACACTGGAATCAAAATGATAAAAATAACAGAGCAGTTCACCTATTTAGGTAGCAATTTTGATTGCACAGGAAATGTTAAAAAGAAATTATAATACGAATTGGCACATCAGCTTTTAAAAGTCTAAATAAAATATGGAACTGCAAGTTATATAGTATTAAAACTAAATTACAAATTTTCAATTCAAATGTTGTATCAATCCTAACATATGCCAGCGAGAGTTGGAAAATGACTAAAGATATAGAAAGCAAGTTGAATGCATTTGAAAATAGATGTCTGCGAAAAATAATGAATATAAAATGGAACAAATTCAGGAGAAGTGATGAAATCAGAGACATGTCTGGTCAACCACTAGTGACAACTGTTATAAGAAAGAGAAGATGGAGATATGTTGGGCACACCTTGGGGAGAAATGATCAACGAATATCAAAGCAGGCATTGAAGTGGGACGCAAAGGGTTCAAGAAAGAGAGGTCGACCTAAGGAGACCCTGAAGTGAACTTTGCTGAGAGAGGCAGGAAATATCGGTCTCAGTTCCATGGAGGAGATTGAGCGAGTTACCCAGGATAGAGCGGTATGGAGAAATTACTTGCAGGCCCTATGTAACGTATAACGGTACGAGAGGAATTATTATTATAAACTTACCCAGCAAATGTATGTGCGCTAGGTCTTTGATACGGAGTTTGCCGCAATCTTCACATGTGTCGACACGATATGTTACAGTGTTTTCAGAGACACTTGTCGAGACTATTTATTCGTTACGGATCGTTCTCATTGGTTCCTGCCCCACAGCTAGCAATTTGTTTTCGGCTATTTACTCCGGAAGAGTTAGGATTCGTTCACAGACGACTCGTACACTACTGTTTCTTACGTTTCGGCAACTTGGGCAACTTTTCATCGGATATTGGCCATGAAATGCATGCATTTTGTTCAGGGATTTTGGTCCGGCGTTACCTTTTCGTGCTTGTACTACTACTACTACCTGTAGCTCTCCCTCGATCTCTACCCTCTTAGCGAGGCAGAAACCGTTGTCTGTTACCAGGGTCACCACGTGGAGGTGGGGTAGGATCTTAATTTGTGCCAGCTCACTAATCCTGGCTAGGCGTTGTCCCTGTGCCTTTGACTACGTTGAGGTTATGAGTTTTTTCTTTAGGCCCTCGACAACAAATCTCCTTGGCCTTACGTGGATTGAACCCGGGTCTCCCGCATGGGAGCCGAGCTCTAAACCATTCGGCCAGACGTCCCACTCCTTGTCTAAAGCTTCCACTAAAATTACAAATTAATAATGCGATCACGAGCTAGTTTCTATTTTTATTCCTCTTTCAATCCGTATATGACGTAAAATGCATAAAAAAACAACATCTGGTCCATTAATATTCATGAGATCACGACCCCTAAATATTTAATTTGCTAATGAGCATCTCTGTTTTGTTACGTCCGTCTAAATGATAATGCAAAGTCAGTGGTTCTCAAAGGGTGTGTCCATAAGTACCAATATGTCCGGTAACATTCCTAGGTTCGCCCTATGAAATTCCAGATCAGTGGTTGGAAACGCGGTGCCAGCGGGCACCAGGGTAAAACATCGCCAAGACACGTCAGGTCTATGCTTCTCATAGGCAGAAATTAAATTATAAATAAAATTAGAATTTTCCAATCATCTCAACAAGATTGACAATAACAATAGAGTTAAACACAATGAAGAACATGTGGCAAAGTACCAGCAATCAAGAAGTTAAACACAATGAAGAACATGTGCAAAGCACCAACAAAATTCAAAGAAGAACATGTAAGCACCAGCAATCAAAGTTAAACACAATGAAGAAATGGCAAAGCACCAGCAATCAAGAAGTTAAACACAATGAAGAACATGTGGCAAAGCACCAGAAAAATATTAAAATTAAAAATATTGAGAGCATGCATTTTCCAAGTGGCTACTTATGGTTGTGAATCATGGACCCACAAAAAACAAGAACGAAAATCCAGTCTTTCGAAACTAAATGCTACAGAAAGATCCTACGAATATCATGGACAGAAAAAGAAAGAACACTGATGTCCTGAAAGAACTAAATGTTAAAGAGAATTGGCTGATAAACAACATACTATACAGAAAAATTACCGGTACGTGACGTTTTGGCGCCGCCGTTTTGGCGCCGCCGTTTTGTCGCGACCGTTTTGTCGCGACCGTTTTGGCGCTGGACGTTTTGGCGCAGGATGCTTTGGCGCAGGACGTCCTCTCTCGGAAAGCACTGCTCACCTCCATGACATGAGGACGGGGCTAGAAATTGTGTCCAAAACATTGCCTGTTCCAACACTTTCTAGCCAGCCTACCGTGACTGGTGGGTACCATATTCCTGTGGTCGAAACAAAGGAAAAACAAAAAGACAAGATCCTTTCCACTTATTTTATGCACATGGAACTGCCACTCTGCTCGACAGAGACAACACAGACAGACTAGAAAGGCGTACGACCCTGAATGAAAGATAATTAGCCAGATATAACATTCACATAGCTGCACTGAGCGAGACTCGACTTGTTAGCGAGGGCCAATTGTGTGAGGTTGGTGCAGGCTATACATTCTACTGGAGTGGTAGACAGCCTGAAGAGAGACGGGAAGCAGTGGTGGGCTTCGCTATAAAGACAGAACATGTTGGAAAGCTGGCCGGGTCTCCCAAGGGTCTAAATGACCACCTAATGACTGTAAATATTCCATTGCAGTATGGCAAGAGGCATGCTACGATCATTAGTGCATATGCACCTACTATGACCAACCCAGAAGATGTCAAAGATAAGTTCTACAAAGAACTGCACGCAGATATTGCAACAGTCCCAAAAGCAGATACGCTTCTTCTTCTTCTTCTTCTTTGCGTTCATTCTTTACGACCAATTTTAATCACTCTTTGTGATATGCTTGATCTTTGTCAAGAACGTGTATACGTTGCACATTGGTTTGGTAGTCCCCTAATACGCTTATTATTCTTTGTGACTTTAACGCAAGGGTAGGCTCAGACAACATCTTCTGGAATGGTAGGATTGGAAAGTATGGTGTTAACCGCAGCAACAGTAATGGGCTCCTTCTGCTTCAGACCTGCACAGAGCACGAGCTACTTGTCACAAACACCATTTTTAGATTACCTTCCTCAATCGGACATCCTGGATGCACTCCCTCTAGACACTGGCACCTTATTGACTATGTAATTGTTAGAAAAAGAGATAGGCAGGATGTGAGTGTCACAAAGTCTATGTGTGGTGCCGAATGCTGGACCGACCATCGTCTTATTGTGTCTAAGCTAAATATGCATATCAAACCCGCCAGGTGTCCCAGGAAGACAACTCACAAAAGATTAGATGTCATCAAACTCAAGAATGTTAACATCAGGCAAAAGTTGGTGGACAAACTAGAAGACTGTCTCCAGCCAACTCCACTGGACAATCAAAATGTTGATACAAACTGGACAACCCTCTGTGGAAATAAAACAAAGGATGGCTGAGATATCCAACCTTTATAATGCTCTTCAAAATGATCCTAAATCGTCATCAAAGAAAATCGCATTCAACAACTTGAGCAGATCCATCGAATGTAAACTACGCCAGATGCGTGACTCATGGCTGAGTAGAAAGGAAGAAGAGTTTCAGAGCTTTGCAGATAGACACGACCTAAAGAAATTTTATCATGCACTTAAAGCGGTCTATGGTCCAACATCACCATCATCATTCCCTCTCCTTAGCTCAGATGGAACCACACTGCTGACAGATAGGAAACAATTCTTTACGCTGGAGTGAGCATTTCAGCAGCATATTAAATCAACTATCATCTATAAATGACATGGCCATAAACCGTCTACCTCAAATCCCTATAAATGACGCATTAGATGAAACTCCAACTTTAGATGAGACAAGAAGAGCTATTTCTCAGATTTCTAGCGGCAAGGCTACCGGTGCTGATTCAATTCCTGCAGAGATCTACAAAGAGGCGGTACAATTCTCATTGAGAAGCTCCATATTATCTTCCAACAAATATGGCAGAGTGAAATCATCCCACAAAAAATGAAAGATGCATCCATTATCCACCTATATAAACGAAAAAAACCAGACATGAATGTAACAATCATCGTGGAATCTCCATACTATCTATTGCAGGAAGGATATTTGTCAGAATCCTTTTGAACCGCCTCACAGCTCATCTAGACAGAGGACTCTTGCCTGAATGCCTGTGTGGATTCCGTAAAGATCGTGGGACCACAGACATGGTATTTGCGGCAAGGCAACTGCAAGAAAATGCCAAGAACAACATCGTGACTTATACACAGCGTTCATCGACTTGACCAAGGCGTTTGTTATGTCAGTATAGAAGGTCTCTGGAAGATCATGGCTAAATATGACTGTACTGAAAAATTCATCAAGATTGTGCAGCAATTGCATGATGGGATGCATGCCAGAGTGCAGGACCAAGGCGAGCTATCAGAGCCTTGTCCCGTCCTGATCGGAGTCAAACAAGGCTGTGTGATTGCACCAACTCAGTTTAGCATTATGTTTTCTGCCATGCTGACAGATGCATTCAGAGATGGTAACATAGGTATCGACATCAAGTATCGAACAAATGGAAAACACTTCAACCCAAGGTGACTTCATGCAAAAACAAAAGTAAAGTCTGATACCATCAGAGATCTATTATTTGCTGACGACTGCGCCCTCACTGCCAACACTGAGGCAGATCTCCAGACTATCCTGAACAGATTCTCACAAGCCTGCTCTAACTTTGGTCTTACCATCAATACCGAGATCTCTGAAGTCATGTACCAGCCAGCACCTAGAAAAGTATATGCCGAACCAAATATTACAACAAGTGGCAAGAAACTGAAAGTAGTGGACAGACTTACTTATCTTGAAGCACACTGTCCCAAAATGTCACCATAGATGATAGACAAAATTTCCAGAATCTCTAAAGCAAACAGCACCTTTGTCAGACGACATAGAAACGTCTGGCACAGATGTGGTGTTGACCAGGCCACAAAACGGAAGGTACGAGTATATGAGCTGTCGTGCTCCCAGTCCTTCTTCATGCGTGCAAAACTTGGACTGTATATCAACGACATGCAAGGAAATCCAAACCACTTTCACACAGTCTGCCTTAGAAAATAATGAACCCAAATGGCAGAATATTATCCCAGACACAGAGGTCCTATCTAAAAAGAGCTGCTCTCCCCAGCATCTATACAATCTTTATGCAGTCCAAGACACGATGGGCAGAACATGTGGCTCGAATGCCAGATTGCAGAATTCTAAACCGACTCTTTTATGGTGAGCTGCATAGGGTGGTCAGAAAAAGCGATTCAAAGATACACTCAAGAACTCAATGAAATCCTTTGGCATAGATGTCAACAACTGGGAGAATGTTGCTCAAGACAGATCAGCCTGACGCACACTTCTTCGACAAGGTTCCTCGGACTGCGAGGCAGGTAGAACAGCACGGATGGAACAAAAACGTCAAAATAGAAAGACAGTTAAACTTCCCACAAGTGTAAGTATACCTTGCCCACACTGTACAAGAACATTTCAAGCCCACATCGGGCACCTACGTGATCAAGTCGTCTAAGCACACACAGACAAACATAACGCAACTACATTCCCTTGGATGAAATTTGTGTGGTCATCATCACCCGTGATGGACGAGCATCAGCTATCTTGAGTCTATACTTCATGGTCGGGAAATTCAGAAGAAACCTCATCGCCACGTCATCATCGATTGCTAAAAATGATCACCCATTGCACGAACTGCTCAGCTAGTGGAGAAATTGATTAAAGCGGGACAAGTCGTGGTTGGCCGTGCTGCAGACACTGTTCAGCTGGTATGCGGTCTACAAATATCGATTATGGGAAGAATGGATATCGATGCCTTCAATATCAGAACACTATTTTTACCATCATTAAATTTGACAAAAGTTACAAAGAGAGAATCCGTGGCGCTGAATGCAGACGTTAAGGCTATCATTTATGAAAACTGCAACGAAGGTGATGTGTGATTTACACGGATGGATCGTTAGTTCGTCACGAAAAGTCCGGATGGGCCTTCTCTGCAAGCTTATGGGCAGAATGGTCCATGAGGCCAGATGTACATTTCGTATGGCAACAAGCAGCATGACATTGGAGGTCTGCGATGACTAATGCTTTACGTTGGCTGGAGTCACAAAACTACACTTATGCGTGCATTCTGAGTGATTCATTGAGTATGATCCGCAAGGTAAAGGCTGGTTCGGTGCGCAAGCAATAGACTGAATCACTACAAGCGTCAACAATTTGCAGAATCACACTTATCTTCGTTCGGGGCTGGGTATCGTTGGCACATGATAGCGACAGGCTGGCTGGCTCTCCACCTATCAGACGCCAGATGGATAGAGCTGATATTTTGTACGCCTCATAAAGTGTGGCTGAAGAAGATTTCTTAAACCATTCCACGTCAATTACCGACCGTTTGAAGATTGAGTACGAAAGAACAGCTAACAGGTACGTGAGTAGGTTCATCAATCAAAATCGAATTGGTATGGTCAGTCGCCGGACGCTGTTGGAGATATTGGAAGGAGATCGGAGCACCTATGGACATGTGCGGAGTGCAATGAAGATATTCCAAACTGAAACTGAAACTGAATCATGAGGAATGTCAGAGAATCTGCAGTGATGGAGAAATACGACGCTCTAGTGAACGGAGGTCATGAACTATCTGAATTAAGGTATGTTGACGATACAGTGCTATTATCACATCACAAATTGATATAGAGAACTTGATAGTGGTCACTTCAAAAAACAGCGAAGATCAAAACCTTTATCTCAATACAACGAAAACGAAGATATTTACAACTGATAAAACAGAATTGATGACAAATATATGTGTCAACGGCCACAAAATAGAAAGAGTCAACAACTTTGAATACCTTGGGGCACTGCTGACAATTGACGGAAATACTATGAAAGAAATTAAAAGAAGGCTGAACTTTGCTTTGCAAACTAAAAAAAACTATCTAACCTATGGAAGGAACTGACAAAGAACAAAATCACTTGTTTAGAACCTGCATTTTTCCTTGGCAACATATGGTTGTGAGACATGGAACATTGACAAAGCGACAGAGAAGATCATTAATAACTTTAAATGCAAATGCTACAGAAGAGTTCTTAGAATATCATGGACAGAGAAAAGAACAAACGCTTCTGTTCTGCAACAGCTTGAAATTAAGGAGAGTTGGCTATTACAAAGCATAAAAACAAGGAAAATTAACTATTTCGGACACATCAAACGACCTGAGTGTCTAGAGAAATTAATTTTGGAAGGAATGGTGCCTAGAAAAAGAACGAGCAGAAGATCTAGAAGACGATGGGTGCAGGATGTCATTGACGATCTGAGAATGACTGCTGCTGACACCGACCAACTTGCACAGAGCAGAGAGTTTTTCAGGAATGCTGTTATGGGAGCCGGGTTCCGGACAGGACAAGCTACTTGATAATTAGTAGTAGCAGAGTAGTAGTATTAGTAGTAGTGTAGTAGTAGTAGTAGAGTAGTAGTAGTAGTAGTAGTAGTAGTAGTAGTATTAGAGTAGTAGTAGTAGTAGTATTGTGAGTAGTGTATTAGTGAGTAGAATTGTAGTGAGTAGTATGGTAGATTAGTGGTAGTAGTAGTAGTAGTAGCATTAGTGGTAGTAGTAGGTAGTGTAGAGTGGTATATGGTAGTGGTAGTGGTAGTGGTGTGTAGTGAGGTAGGTGGTGTATGTAGTAGGTATTAGGCAGTAGTGAGTAGATTGTATGTAGTAGTAGTAGTTAGTTAGTATGTGTAGGTAGGTAGTATTAGTAGGTGTATAGTAGTAGAGTGGCAGTAGTATTAGTGTAGGTATTAGTGTAGTATTAGTAGTAGTGATAGTAGTGAGTATTGTGGTAGATTAGTAATGGTGATAGTAGAAGATGTAGATAGTGTAGTATTAGTAGTAGTAGTAGTAGTAGTAGTGTTAGTGGTAGTAGTAGTAGTAGTAGTATTAGTAGTAGTAGTTAGTAGTAGTATTAGTAGTAGTAATTAGTGTAGGTAGTAGTTGTGAGTAGATGTAGTAGTAGTGATTAGTAGAAGATTAGTAGTGTAGTGTAGTGGTATATTAGTAGTAGTAGTAGTAGGTATAGTAGTGAGTAAGTGTAGTAGTAGTAGCTGTAGAGTATTTAGTGCAGTAGTACACACACACGCACACACACACGCACGCACACACATACACATATATATATATATAGTTAGTGATGGAGACAAAAATCACATTCACTGGTTTCCTACTATCTCAAATGCCACAACATCTCCATCGTTTGTTGTTTCAGGATCCAGGGAGCTTATCATATTAAGACAGCCTTCGTTGTTTTGTTTGTACATCAATTCAAGCTTCCTCTTAGGCTCAATATATTTTTAAACCACATAATTCGTGCTAACTCTCCTGGTGGTCTTTCCCGTACAAATAACAGTAAACCAACCTGACAGAATGGAGGAGAGAATGTGAACAATAATTAGCAAAAAGTAGAAATAGCTAGTCCAGATTCTTGTGTGTAAAACAGGAAAAATACGCTCTGAACTTTGCAGTTTCTGGAAATGTAGTCGAAGAGGTTTCTGACATCTCCAAAACATAACATGACGCGAAGATAACATAGATTGTTTCCAAGACTCGAAGGAGATCATCAATATGTGGCGTTACGACAAGCTTAAGAAGTTATATATATACGTGCAGCAAACTTACACCGTTGAAAAATGTTGTTAGGATAACAATAGAAAAATCAGCTTGTCTTCTGTCAAACGAAAGTGAATACAATAATTGAGAATGTATTAGAGTCCGCTCAAAATATCGACCCATCAATATCTTTTGTCTATTGTTTTTCTCAGGGATTATGGAATTAGTTGTCCACTCTTGTCGTTAAGCGTAGGGGTGAGAGCTTTAATTTGCGTTCCAGTGACAAATGAGTCGCACGTGTTGTATTTTATCCGTGTTTATTTAGTTTGTTTTTGATATTTTGTATCCATTTTTTCTTGTCTTCCCTTGGCTCTAGTACGGGATTTCTTTTAAAGTATGTTATTATTGGTGGCTGGTTGTATTCCATTATAATTAAATGTCGAAACCACTGCATTTGTTGTCTTTCAATGTATTTGGTGCATGCAGTTATGCCCACTCTGATTCTGATGTCCTCATTTCGTAACCTATCTTTCCGGTGACCCCACTGCCTTCCTCAAGCATTGCATATGTGGTGAGTTTCCCATCAATATCACATACATTACAACATAAATTAATTTCCAAGTTTGATTGGAACATTCTCTTCATTCTCATCACTCCTCACATTAGCCTATTTTTCATAACTATATTTTCCAGTCTTCCCCTTATTTCCATCAGTTCTTCTTTAGTTTAATTTCTTCACTTCCAATTCCATCTTCTTGCTACTCTAGAGTTTCTATTTGTTTATCTATAATTATACAGATATTAATTTCTTACCGTTATACGTTACATAGGTTTTGCAAGTAATTCCTCCATACCGCTCTGTACTGAGCAACAACAGTAGTTATACAGGAAGGAAACAGGTATTAAATTAGGGCAAATAGTGATAGGAGTGAGGAATATACTCATAGGAGCAAAGACAAAGAAAGATTTTTAAGGGGAGATAACTATTGGTTTATATAGGGGGGAGATAATTTGTAGGTTATTAAGGGGGAGTTAATTTGTGGGTTATTAAGGGGGAGCTAATTTTATTATACATTAGGGTACTTAGGTAGTATTTGAGGGGGCTAATAGGGTTTATATAGCAATATACATATATAAGCAAAGGCAAAGAAGGATTTACTAAGGGGGAGAGAACTATTGGTTTATATATTGGGGTACTTAAGCCCCATTTGAGGGGCTAATAGGGTTTATATAAGGATATACTTCACCCTACCCCACCCTTAATATAGCTAATATAGTAATATACTCCAGCAAAACCAAAGAAGGATTTACTAAGGGGGAGATAACTGTTGGTTTATATAAGGGGGAGATAATTTTAGGTAGTATTTGATGCGCTAATGAGTTGCTAATAGGCTTTATATAAGGATATACTCCACCTACTCCAACCTTTATAGGCTTATATAGTAATATACCCTACCCCTAGGGTGGAGCAAAGGCAAAGAAGGATTTACTAAGGGGGAGATAACTATTGATTTATATAAGGGGGAAATAATTTTGAGTTGAAAAATCAATAATTTTTAAATAAAATTTTATTTTGAATAGGGAAATATAAAAATCGATAAATTCTTTTTTTGTTTTTGTTTTTGTTTCTGTTTGTTTACCATAATCTATATTTAGATATGACGTAATATTGTGTGTATATAAGTGTGTATGTGTGGTTGTATATATAAAATGGGAGGGGTAAAGGGGAAGAATTTAGGTATGTTAAAGTATATAAGTATTCACTTATAGAAGGGTGTGTGTGTATTTAGGTCAACACTTTAGAAAGGGCTAATTTTAGCTTTGCAAGTAATTTACAAGTAATTTACTATAGATACATATATATAGAGAGACAGGTATACATATATTAAAAAAAAACGTGTTTATCGTAATAAACGATATTTTTATTGATATACATATATCTATATATTATATATATATAAAAATGGATGTATGGATGTATGTATGTATGTTTGTTTGTTACCTATAGACTCGGAAACTACTGAACAGATGTAGCTGAAATTTACAGGATATCTTTGTTTTGATGTCGGGATGCTACCTGTCACAGTTTGAAATAGGTAGCGCTGGAGCTTTCGAAAAATCTAAAAAATAATAACACGCTCATTTCATCGAGTTTCTAACCAAATTGCCATTAACGTTTCCGGAAGTCTACGGTGTACGTATTAGTATATACACATCAGATTTAGCTGAAATTTACAGGATATGTTTGTTTATGTTTGTTTTGATGTCGGAATGCTACCTGTCATAGTTTTAAATATGTATCGCTGACAATTTTAGAGAAAAATCTTTTAAAAATCGAAAAACGCAAATTTCATCGAGAGTTTCTTCCGGAAGGTTACGGTATGCGCATCTACACGATTCGATGACGTATGATTCAAGTCAATATTTCAAACAAGCTGAATTTAAAATACGCAATCCAAGTTTGTTTCTAATCATGATCATAGATACTGCAAATCATATTTTAAGTTATCGCCAACTATGCCTGAATATTACCCAATATTAGATTACATGACAGAAACAGGGTGACCATTTAATATTTTGTAAATCAATCCATACCATTGACCGCTATAGCGGCGTGCAATTCTAAATTAGTACAACCATTTCGCAATAGGTGGCGCGTAGTAGTTTCGACAAATGATTCATACAGTTTTCCTGATTTTTCAAAACATTTTACACGCAGTTTCTATGCATTTCCTAATAGAATTTAATCAAATGCTAATTTTTTTATTTATTCCAGCGAAACATCAACAGTGATATTTAATTCCGTGTGTGAAGACGAACAAGATGCAGTTATTTCCACACGCTCTTCACGAATTTTCCACACATTTGCAATTATGCCTCCCAAACGAAAAGCTATTGACCCATCTACACCTAGAGCACGAAAGAGAAAGGCATTACTAGCTTCAGAAACAGATGAGCAAACAGAAAGCAAGACTGCAAACTGTTCGAGTACGCACTGCTGAAGCCTGTTCGTCCTGAAACAGATGAGCAACGTGAAGCAAGACTAGGAACCAATCGAGTACGCACTGCTCAAGTCCGTTCAGCTGAAACAATCGAGCAACGGGAAGCAATGGGAAGTCTGCAAACCGTTCAGATACGCACTACTCTATCCAGACGAACACTGCACGCTGATTAAGATCTAGGTGCATTCCATTACAATACTAATTATGATTACAGTCTTCATCCAAATGTTTATTGGAAAAATGGATAGATTATGCATGTATTGCTACAGTTTTAATCAAAATCCTGACATTCGTTGTTCATCATCTGTTTGTCTCGATCAAGTACATTCGATCGAGTATTGCAATTCGTTGAAATCGATCAAGTACATTTGCAAATATGTCAACAAAGGAAGCTATATGGCAGTTTTTGGAGTGGCAAATATAACTGCATCCATCGATGAAATCGAGCATTATCAACTGGGACGTTACATTAGTAGCAATGAAGCAGTATGGCACATTTTATAATCTCCAATCCATGAACGACATCCAACAGTTGTTCATTTGGCAGTGCACCTTGAAAATGGACAGCGCGTGTACTTCACAACAGAAAATGCACATGCACGAGCATTGTCACCATTGCCAACAACGTTAACTACATTTTTCTCATTGTGTAGAGATGATATATTTGCAAAGACGCTATTTTACTCTGAACTGCCAACATACTACACATATAATGCAGTAGCGAAAAAGTTTCAACGTCGCAAACAAGGTAAAACAGTTGAAGAACATTCCAATTTATATTCGACCAACACGTTAGGCCGTTTGTACACTGTTCATCCAAACAATGCAGAATGCTTTTACTTGCGATTACTGTTAATCAACAAACATGGACCAACATCCTTCCAGAATTGAGAACAGTTAACGGTCACGTATGTGCTACTTATCGTGAAGCTTGCCAAGAATTAAATCTTCTTGAAAACGATGCGCATTGGGACACTTCACTCGCTGATGCACCCAATACTGCACGACCACAGCAAATACGCACATTATTTGCAGTAATTTTAACAACATGCTTCCCATCCAATCCAAAAGAACTTTGGGAAAAATACAAAGACTACATGAGTGAAGACATCCTACATCGCTTGCGTGCGACGAATCAAAATCCTGACATTCAATTCACACCAAACGTATATAATGAGGCATTGGTTTCAATTGAGGACATATGTTTGGCATTCACTAATAAAGCACTGGTGCAATTGGGAATGGCTGCGCCAGAACGATCTGCAAACAATCTTTTCGATTGTGAGTTGGAACGAGAAACACTTTGATATCAACGAATTGAGTACATTTGTTCAAACGAATCTTCCAAAATTGATTCCAGAACAACGCATAGCATATGACAGAATTATGCATGCAATTACCAGCCAAAACGGTGGATTGTATTTCATAGATGCGCCGGAGGCCAGGCAAAAGTTTTCTCATTTCACTTATTTTGGCAACCATGCGATCACGAAATAATATTACACTGGCAATCACATCTTCTGGAATTGAGGCAACTCCTTTAGATGGTGGCCGAACAGCGCATTCAGCGCTGAAACTGTCGTTGAATATGCAAATCACTGAGACACCAACATGCAATATCAACACAAATTCTGCAATGGGTAAAGTACTTCAATTATGTCAACTCATTATATGGGATGAATGTACTATGCGCACAAAAAAGCATTAGAAGCGCTTCATCGTACACTAAAAGATTTGAGAGGAAATGACCAGCTCTTCGGTGGCGCACTCATTTTATTGTCTGGCGATTTCCGGCAAACTCTACCAGTTATACCAAGATCAACACCAGCTGATGAACTTAATGCATGCCTGAAATCATTAGTTTTATGGCAACACATACAGGAATTGACTTTGAAGACCAATATGCGTATACAAATACAACATGATGAAACCGCTAAACGTTTCGCAAAACAATTGTTGGATATTGGGAATGGGAAAATGTCAATCGATGATTCCACACGATGTTTCACATTGCCAACAAACTTCTGTAACATCATAGCGTCCACAGACGAATTGATTCATAAAGTTTTCCCAAATATTGCACATAATTACAAAGATCATCAGTGGCTCAGTGCACGTGCAATATTAGCAGCAAAAAAACAAGGATGTATATGCCATGAATTTGAGCATTCAAAACAAAATACCAGGCGAAGTGATAACGTATAAGTCCATCGATACTGTAATGAATCAAGACGAAGTTGTCAATTATCCAACTGAATTCTTGAATTCACTTGATTTGCCAGGCATGCCACCACGTTATTAACATTGAAAATTGGCGTGCCTATCATTCTTCTCCGAAACATCAATCCACCACAACTTTGCAACGGTACCAGGCTTTTAGTGAAAAATATGATGAACAATATCATCTAAGTACAATTTAGATGGAAAATTTAAAGAAGATATACTATTGTCACGCATCCCAATGATTCCAGCCGACATGCCATTCGAATTCAAACGCTTGCATTTTCCGTGCGACTCGCCTTTGCAATGACCATCAACAAATCACAAGGACAATCGCTACAAGTGTGTGGACTACATTTGGAAAATCCAAGCTTTTCACATGGACAGCTATATGTGGCCTGTTCACGCGTCAGAAAACCTTCTGATTTATTCGTGTACGCACCAGACGGAAAAACAAAAAATATTGTATATCAAAGAGCACTTCAATAAACAGAATTAAAATGAAACGTTAAATTGTAAGTTTTTTTCCAAGAAAATGAACAAAAGGACAATGATCCAAAATAATTATTAAATATTGTTTTACCGAGTTTCCTTTAAATTCAATTTCTTTTGGAGGCGTAGCAACGCGCGCAGGGTACAGCTAGTAGGATATAATAGTAACATTAAAAAGTGAAACTTTGTCATCACCCGTTGTAAGGCTATAATAATAACCAACAGGAAAACCCGGCATATGATATATATAAAAACGTTCGTGCGTATATAAGTTATCATTAACTAGCTATGGATCCTAGGTGGAAACATCCATTTACAGCACTTATAGCGGGCCCAACCGGTAGCGGTAAAACCGTTTTTGTGCGTAAGTTTTTGACCCATCTACCTAACATGGTCGTCCCTACCCCAGAGGATGTTATATGGTGTTACGGAGAATGGCAACCAGTCTACGAAAAGATGAAGGGTGTCCAATTTATCGAAGGTCTGCCAGATATGGACCAATGACGGGGATAGGCGCCGGTTGGTTGTTTTGGACGATCTAATGCCCCGAAACAGACGATAAATAAAAAATTATTTACAAAAAGGTGGTCACCATCGCAATATTGGCGTTATGTATTTGTACAAAACTTTTTTGGGAAAAAAATAAAGAACAACGGACCATTGGTCAAAATTCACATTTACATAGTGTTTTTTAAAAAACCCGAAGGGCTGAGATTACCAATCGGGCCCAAAGCAGATGTCCCCGGGCGGTATCGTATGTCAAAAATTTTTAAAAAGACCTACATCGTCCCCACATTTTTTTATTGGGCCTTGGGCCAAAAACGCCTGATAAAGTTGGGTTGGGTGGCGATATATTTTCCTACCAGACACAAGTTGTTTACGCCCCAAAAGAAAAAGACAGGGCCCGAGACAAAAAACAGCATTTTGCGAAATGCCGATTCTTAAGGGCAAAATCAGGGGTGTAAAGGCTAAAAATAAAAAAAAAGCTTCCTCAGACCAAATTAACGAACCTTTGTGAATTTTCACGCGTGTTAAAGGTAATTTCCCCCTTACATTGGCTCAAAGCCCCGATTGGGGTCGGCATAAAAACGTCGAAACCGGCACCCAAAGAAGCTGCCCACCCAAATCCGAGACCCTTTCAAAAGGCGGCTTCATAGGCGCTTTATTAGCCCTATATTAAACCTGCAAAAAGGCGTTTTGGGTTGGGTTAACCTGGTTTGAAAATGCTGTTGATTGATCCTCGTTTGCGGGGAAGTCTTGACCCCAAAACAATATACCCCCCGACACCTTAAGGCAGAACCCCAGAAATGGGTTGTTTTTTTTAAAATTCACAAAAAAAAAATATCCCTTTGTCCAACAATTTGGACCTGTTAAACGGTATCGTTTTCGATGAAAAACAGCGTTTAAATTTTATCGCTGAATTAGTTTTTTAAAAAAAATTTAAATTTTCTTAAAAATATTTTGAAAAACCCCCTTCCCCGTCATTGGTTTCAAAAACATAAAAAATTAAAAAATGCTAAAATTCCATTGTTACATACCCCAATAGTTATAGCTGGATCAAAAAATGTCTAAACTAAATTTGGGTTTTTTGTAGATATGGTTTTAAGAAACCTTCCCAAAATTTAAAAAAATTTTCCCAAATTTTAAAAAAAGCAAAAATTTCTGTTATATACATTTTTAGACAAAAGTAAATTCCCGCTATATTGGGTGATATGTACACCCTTAGGAATTTGGGCGTTTTTAAAATTATATTTTTGCCCCTCCCGAAGTGGGGGGTTTTTTTTACAATATTTTTTTAAAAAAATTAATTTTTTTTAAATAACTACCTACAGTCCCCAACACTAATCGCTGTTTATCATCAAAAGTCCGTTTAACGGGTGGCCAAATTGAAGGACAATATGTTTGTGGTTTTTTCTGAATTTAAAAAATAAAACCCTATTTCGGGTTTGGGTCTCCCCTTTAAAACGAAAACCCCTGGGGATTTGGAAAAATGCAGCAAGTCTTAAAAAGAAATTTTTTAGCAATAAAACGGGGTTAAAAAACAAACTTTTCCCCTTTTTGGCTCTAAAAGCTCCATTTACAGAAACAATTTCTAGGATTAGTCGATATCAAACCATAAATCTATTCCAACTGGTAACCCTCAACCCTCTTACCAAAAAACACCGCTTTTAAAACCCCAAGGCGTAGAAAAAAGTCTTTAGTCGCCCCTAGCGGTTGATTTACAGACAAAGTCCCAAAGACAAGCGACCTCCTCTTATCTCTGTGTGACGGAAGAAGAAGAAAGTTTCCCCAACTCCAAAGGGGGAAAAAGGGCCCCTCAAAAAAGTACGTTTTTTAAAAATGTGGTACTTAAAGACCGAGTCGAGGGGGCGTAGGGAAAGGTGTAGGTGGTTTCCAAGAAAGCAGGAAAGTTGGGCTAAAGAGATCAAGGAATGGTTAAGTGCGCGGGATGCGTATCTCTACATAAACCCGTGCGTAAATTTAAAAAAGGCGTTTGTAACGGGCGGTAAAAACCCAAACAGTTGCAAGCTGATCTAATCGACGAGATTATTAATTTTTGACGGTATTCATATCTGGTGACGTGTATAGATGTTTCAGTAAATACCCCGGGAAATTCCCGATAAGAACTAAAACGGGAAAAAAGGGTGGGGCCATCCCGTATAATTTTTCCCTAAGCAAAACAGATAAATCTTCAAACAAAAAAAGGGTCGGGATTTGAAACCAAAAATTTTTTAAACCCTTTTTTAAAAGAGGGGGGTACATTTTTCTCCGAAAACGAGGAGTAAAAGCCTCTGTGGTGGGCGTTTTCGGGACCCGAAAAAATGGGGCGATCTTTAAAAAAACCAAACAAACCGATATTTTCCGTGATGGAAACGCTGCAACCCTGGTTTCCCGTATCATCAGGCCATTCGCATGGCACCTAGACAGGTTAATATTGGAAACCCAAAGGGCTGTTTGGAATACCTTGTATTCGACCTCGGGCATGGGCGGAAAGAAAGCGTTTAAAGGGGATCGGTGAGGTCAGTCAAACTAGACAGGTTTTTAAAAAGGGTTTTACCTCTGGACGGGGAAATGTTTACCGTTGGCCCTTAAACAAAACAATACCGGTAACGTACAGTTTAAAAAGGGAGTGCTGGGCTGAACAAAAGGGTTTTTCCTTTTATAAAAAAAAAAGGCTCAAAAAGTCCCGAAAAACAAGTGTATCGAATCAAGTCGTTTTACGAACGTCGAAATTGGCGGAAATAAAGAGTATTTAGTTAAGGGGTTTTGGGGTTCTTTTACTTTCCCAACTTTTGGTTTTCAAAAAACCATTCCAGATTGACGATAGCTATAGGGAAGGCAGAGCCCGTAACAAAACTACATCGTTTCGGGGGAAAAGCGGGAACAGGTCCCAGTTTTGGGTTTTAAAAATTGCTTCAGCCAGACCTATTTTCATATGCCCAGATGGGGGGTTTTATATACGTAGTCATCGGTGTATCTTGTTTCAATCTGCCCCGAGACCGGGTGGGGGAAAAATTTTTAACAGTCTTTTTTCCTTTGTGGGGGTTTACATAAAACCCAAACTTTAAAATTTACGGGGCCTTGGGTCGGTAAAATTGTGAAATCAAAATTTATACCGTGACCTCGTTTCAGTATTGGTGTATATGAGAATTCTTTTTAAAAATAAACCCAAAAAATATTAACTCAAAATTATATTATGCAAAAAATTAAGTTTAACAAAAGGAATATCAATTTATAAATATTTTTCCCCAATAAATGGCCATAGACTCAAGAATTGGAAAATTAAAAAAGCGTGCAGTGTTCTATCAAACTTTCTTTCCCAGATCCCTTTTTTTCCCCCTGGGTCAGGGCCCGGCCAGTTGTCTGGCCGTGGGGGGAACCTGGCTGGGTTTTAAATGCTACCTAATCTAAATAAAAACCGACCAGCTTTAAATAAACTAGAGTTTTACTCTTGACAAAGCAATGCCTCCTCTAAATTTTTCCCCAGACAACAAGCCCCTTTTTTTGTCAAACTACCGAGACTATTGATTTATCATAAAGGTACGGGTTGGCCTGATGGAAATTCAATTCCCAAATTCTTTTTAAACTTTTTGGCGGAAAGTTTGGTTAAAAATTACACTATAAAAGAAAATAGAAAAAGAAAAACAACCTATAACCATTACGTGTCCCCCCCAGTTTTAAGTCAAAAGGTTTTTATCGATACGTTAAACAAATTGTTTTAATAAGTGGGGGTTTGGGAACCCCCCAACAGGTTCCATTGGAACAATTTAGAAAAAGGGTATCTTAAAATTAATCAAAAAAAGTGTCCATATTACCCCTTGGTGAGGTGTTGAAATTTTTTGGGCTTTCCCACATCCCGTTCAACCCTTTCCCGGTAGTAAAAGGGAAAATTTAAAGAAAACCCAAAGAGGAAATAAAAAATGTGGCGTGTGCTAAGCCTGGTGGGCCCTCGAGGGTCGGAGACGTTAGGGGTTACCCACTGTTGCCCTTTGTTTATTTTGAATGGGCTTTGGGGTCGGTATTTCGTATTTATGCCCAAACCCACGACGTGTCGTTAGTCGTTTTCTTTCGCACTGTGGAAATGTTTTTAAAAACCGATATGGGGCTATCCCTTTTAAAGGGGGAACGTCGGTGATAACGTTACTTTTCGCCTAAAAACATTTTGATTTGGAATAAAAATGGTGGGCTCCCCCTTACCCGAGCCCTGAGCTATACAAAGGGCTTTTACTGTCTCAACTGGACAGGGGCCCCGGTGTTTATGGGGGGAAAGAAGTCAACGAGGACGGGGGATTGGTAGTTTCTTTGGGGTTTAAAGGTCACATTTTCCCTGGTTGGGGGGGGTGGAAAAGGGCCTTATTGGGGAAGGCGTAGGCACTGGTTTCGGTTCCCCAAAGATGCTTTAGCTGTGGAACATTGGCGAGTCTTTTTTAAAGACCACCCAAGGAAGCGGAAACTTCCCGAAAAGGTGCCGTCGGGGCCGTGGCTGGCAATAACCCAGGTAAAATTGAAGGAAGTTGGATTTTCCCCGGGCACCCCCTTTTAATAAAAAATAAAACTTCCCTTCGAGCCTCGTCGAACTCAAAAAAACTCCAAGCCCAACCAAAAGCGGTATTTTGATATTTTTGAATAATTTTTATACACCCCAACTCGTAAAAAATGTCTTCCTCTGGTTTGGATTTATTTTTTCCCCCCTTAAAAAACAGCCGGGGGAGGGGTCATTTTGTGGAATACACCCTCTGGTTTCCCATTGGCGCCAGGTCCCGCCCTAAGTTTGCGCTCTCTGGGACTAGTGGGGGTGTGCTGATTTTTTTAATACCTTTCACGTTGACCCAAAAGTCACCCCCCCACGTAAGGGGGACAAATTCCTCAGATCCGATCGCACCCGTCGCTTTAATGCGCTTTTTTTTCTCAAATTGAGGGTTTCCCTTGAACTTTCGTTGATCACGCCGGGAAACACCTATCCGTATAAAAAGCTTGGGAACGACGTTGAAATATGGTGAAGAGGAAAAAAGGGCTTTTATCTGCCTCTTTTTTAAAACCCCCCAAATATTGATACCAGGGGGCGGAAGCAAAATTAAACGCACAAACGAGGAAGTTGATGGGTCTTTAACTTTTGGCATTTTTTTCCAAGACCATCCCGTAAATGGGGGAAAAAACTCCCCCCAAAAATTTCTTTTTCCCCTTTTGTTACGGAAAATTTAAAACCCCCGCTCCCCTGGAGGTTAAAACCCAAAATTAAACCCGGGCTATTTCCCGGCC
Organism: Arion vulgaris; assembly: GCA_020796225.1. Lineage (NCBI taxonomy): Eukaryota > Metazoa > Mollusca > Gastropoda > Stylommatophora > Arionidae > Arion > Arion vulgaris. The sequence continues at coordinate 20,329,818 of CM036776.1, forward strand.
CGGCCCCTTTAACAATTAAAAACCCCAAGTCCCCATTAAAAGGGTTTTAATCAAAACACTAGTTTTAAAAAAGGAATGTTGTCGCACCCCAGGAAAAGCACCCGGTAAAACCCCCCACCCGGGGTATTGGGTTGGGAATAATTAATTCGACAGCCTTTAACGGTCATAAAAAGAAAATCCTTTTCCAATTTCCCAAAAAATTTTGGGGCCCGCATATCTCAACATTACCATTGATGGTAGGAGTTTTACAAAAACCTCTAACGATGGACTTTAAAAAACAAACAGTACGGGGGGGTTTTTTGGTACTAATCCGGCGATGGGTCTGTTGGGGGAAAAAAGGGCCCCGGAAAAGGGGGTTTTGGACTAGGGAAACTTTAAAATGGGTATCCTCTATACGTTTGATCTAAGCCCCAGTCTGTTGTGTGGCGATCGGTTCAGATGGCTAAATCAGGCCCCCTGTAAATTTGGAACTTAAATTCGCTCAATTCCCCCGACCCCCGTATTTGGGTTTATGCTAAACTAGATGCCATTCTCGGGTTTCAAAAACCCAAAGGTGTTGTTGGACTACGTTCCCTAAACAAAAAATTAGTACAAAGCGGGCGGGAAATTTCCCCCAAAAAAAACCTTTTTGTTCAGCAAAAGGTTGAAAAAATTTACCTCGCGATAAATTACCTCCCAATATCGATCAGACAAGGGTGCTGTTTTTATAGTAAATCCCCATCCCAGCAAAAGGGACTCATTGGGTGGGGTTGTATTACGATGGCCTAGGGCGTTTTGAATATTTCAATTCTTTGGACTCCCCCCCTGCACCCCGGATTTATACTTTTTATCAATAAAACTCCACTAAAATTTACCGTTCCCAATCCTCGTGTTTTTTAAAGACTTTTTAAAACCCTCCGGACTGCGCTATTTTTTTTCTAAAAATTTAAAAAGCGCGGGTGGTATTTTATGCTACCCGTTCTCCTACCCGTTTTCCCCCCTCACATAAACCCAGTCCCTAACGATAAATCTTTTCGTCGCCTTTGTTATTAAAAACCGAAAATTTTTTGTTAGTTAAACAAGCCCGTGACTACTATTGCCCCAAAAGGATATAAGAAAAACCTTTGTGTGATCTACGTTTTTTCCAAATCGAAAAAGATCTTCCCAGCTAAACCAACTGGGTTTTACATGACTAAAAACGATAAAAGGGTTTTCCCCCTAAAAATTGGTATCAAAGTCCAACTGTGGCGGCTTATAAATCCCCCAATGTTTTTGCGCCGTTTTTTGGGAGTCTGAACTAAAATTTCCTCCCAAAAGCCGGTCTTTCACTGAATCGCCCCAAAGTTTGAACCTCTGGGAAACCAGAGCAAAATACTCGCGGGAAATTTGACCGACTACAGCAACTGTTAGCAAATACAGCAAAAAAAAGCCAACTTTTCTACCATCCCGACGAACAACCCCCTAAAAACACCAAGTGTACTAAATATTGTGTTACGATACCAGCGGCTCCCTTAACTGCTTCTAGGGCGTCGGCGTAAAGTTTTTAATCCTATAAATAAACCGTTTAAAGGGCCACTCGTGTAAAAACCCCTACAGGGGGTTTCCCGGGCCTATCGCCAGCAAACAAACAAATTATTCGACAAAAAGAGTCCCAAAAAAGTCCAAAACAAAAATAATAGACATATAAATGTTGGATGTTGTGAAAATAAATTGATAAAAACCAAAAAAAAATGTTTTTCCTTGCAATTTTTTGCGTTATACGTTTAAAATTTAAATAAATTTTTTATTTACTTTTTTTTGGAAAAATTGTTCCCCTTGCCCACCTTTTTATTTCTACAAATTGCTTTTTAAAAAAAAAGTTTGAACTTTTTGGGCGTTAAACAAAAAAATTGGCGAAATTTTTAAAAGTTCCTTTTTTTTTGGGTTTAAATTTGTTCACAAAACGAATCCTATTGGCGCGTTTTATAAACTTGGCCCCTTTTTTAAATACCCGGTTTTAACAACGTTGAAAATGAGTCATAAGTAAAAAAGGGGCGGGGCCCAAATTTTGGGAACATAAATTTTAAATGTAACTTTACATTGATTTCGTCCTTTTCTAACATCCCCAACTTTCTAAAATGGGGCTCCTATTTTGTTTTCCCAAATTTTTGGCGGTGCGGTATATAAAAAGGTTTTGGTTTTTCCAGAACTTTTTTATCGAAAAAGGTATAAGTCCCCCCATTGAACGAAAACATCTACAGAAAGTTCAAAAAAAAAAAAATTAAAAAAGGGGTTTTTAAATTTTTTTTTTAAAAGTAAAATATTTTTCCAATATATTAAAATTTTACAAAAATTTTAGGTAGCCCACCTGTCTCTGAAAATTTTTGGCAAAGGGCGCCCCACCCCTCATTGTATCGAACCCACGTACCATTGTCCCCAATGTATTTACCAACAAAAAGGGGAACCAAAGGGTTCTCAACTTTTTAATCTACGTTGTTTAAATTAGCAAATTAAATGGGTTTGGTTAGAGATAAAACCCTTTTTCAGCGACTATCCGTCCCCATTTTGGGGCCGTCTTAAAGACTTGATCCAAAAATCTCCCCCAAAAGATTCAAATAACCGGTGATGGGTTTCTTAAGCAATCTACTAAAAACAGAACTGTCTTTTTGAAAGTTCTGTAACTAAACGTTCAAGTGTTTTACAATATATTTTTTTAGTACCCACTACCATACGACGGGTTATATTTTGCCATTTTTTGCTTCGGATGAACTCCCGACAATGAAACGCCCTGGGTTTTTCCTAGCATTTTTGGTCATTTTTAAAAATAAAATGTAAGTGAAAGTATAACTGTATACTTTTGGCCCGGCGAAAAAGCCCTGAAATGGATTTTCCACCTAGGTCATAGCTAGTTAATGATAACTTATATACCCCAACGTTTTTTTTTTCATTCCCGGGTTTTTTCCTTTTGGGTTTTGTTTAAAACCCTTAAAAATTGTAAAAAATTTTCCTTTTTTAATTTTTAAAATATACCCTTATATGTATTCAAAAATATCGTTTATTGATAAATGTTTTTAAATTTTGTATACCTGTCTTTTATATATTGTATCTATAGTAAAATTTTTTAAAAATTATTTTTAAAAACCCCTAAAGTGTTTTAAGGGTGTTGACCTAAATACACCCCCCTATAAGTGAATCTTATATCTTTTTTTTATCCCAAAAATTTTTCCCCATACCCCCTCCCATTTATATTTAAACCAAAAACATTATTACACAAATATTACGTCCTTATCTAAATAAAAAGGGTAAAAAAACAAAAAAAAAGTTTTTATCGATTTTTATTTTTTCCCCTTAAAAAAAATTTTTTTTAAAAATTATTGTTTTTTAAACTCAAATTATCCCCCCTTTATTAAATAAATGGTTTCTCCTTAGTAAATCATTTTTTCCCTTTTCCACCTAGGGGTGGGTAAAATTATATATAAATAAAAAAGGGTGGGTAGGGGGGATATATCATTAAAAAACCCCTTTGAACTCATTCCCCTTTTTCAAATCTACCAAAAAATTATCTCCCTTTAAAAAAGATTATTTTTCCTCCTTAGAAAAATCCTTTTTTGGGTTTTTGCTGGGGGAAATTTTCCCTATTAAGCTATATTAGGGTGTGGTAGTGTGAAGTATATCCTTATAAAAGTTTCAACAAAAGAAAATTGAATGGAGCTAATCTGGCATACGAAATAAAATGAGAAGGTTGGTTTTGACGTAGTATAGGTAAAGGTTGTGTGATGGTGTGAAATTTTAAAATGGGGAAAGGGGGCGAGGGAACAAATGTGACGTAGGACGGCAATAAAAACCTTTTAAAATAGTAAAAAAAAACAGCGCGATAGGTTTCCCCCTTTAGATTTGTCAGTAGGGCTGCAATTATCTTGAACCCCTTTAAAAACCCTTTAAACCCCTAAAAAAGGGGCTTAAGCCCCAATATAAAAACCCAATAGTTACCCCCCCTTAGTAAACCCTTTTTTTGCCTTTGCTTCTATGGTTTTACCTATAAAAACCCCTTTGGCCCCCAAATACTCCTAAGTCCCTAATGTATAAAAAAATTATTTTCCCCCCTTAAAAACCCCAAAATCTCCTTTAAAAACCTAAAAATTATCTCCCCTTATATAAACCCAATAGTTATCCCCTTAATAAACCCCCTTCTTTGTTTTTTGCCCCTTTAATTATATTCCCCCCTTCTTTCTTTCCCCTAAATTTAAATTCATTTTTCCCTTTCCCCTGTATAACTAAAACCCTCATAAAATTTTTTCCCCATAAAAATTCAGCTAAAAGCCTCCCCAAAAAAGGATCTTTCATGGTTTCACTAGGGGCTCCTCTTTTTTTTTCATTTTTTGCCCCCCTTTTTAATTCCCTTGTTTTGCCATTTTAAAAATAATTTCTTCTTTATGTATTCTAAATATCTCCATCTTTCCTTCTTATAACAGTTTTTTCAAATTGGTTGATCGGGCTTTCTCTTTTTCATCCCCTCTCTAATTCTTTTCCCGATTATGTTTATTTTTTTTTGGCAGACCCCCTTTTTCCAAAACCCATTCAATTTTTTTTTCTATATCTTTGATTTTTTTTCCCCAACTCCCCACTGGAAATAAGTTGGATTACAACTTTTTAATTAAAAATTAAAAAGTAAAAATTTTTCTCTCTCCTTTAAATCTTCCCGGAAAAAGAATTTCCTATGCCCTCTATCCTGGTCCTAAATCAATTTTCCCCCATGGAACTGAGCCCGATACCCCCTTTCCTTTCTCAAAAAAGGTTGGGTTTCAGGATCCCCCTAAGTCTCCTCTTTTTCCCAAAACCCTTTGCACCCCCGTCAATGCCGGGCCGATATTCTTTGATCATTTCTCCTAAAAGGGTGTGTCAACATATCCCATCTTCTCCTTCTTATAACAGTTTTTTATAGCGGTTAAGGCTTTTTCTCGGGTTAAATCACCCAATTCGTTCTCTTTTACTTGAACATTTTATTGGAAAAAGAATTGAAAAAATTCTTTTTATTTTTTAAAACTAAGAACTTGCTTTTCCCATTTTTTATTTAGACAACTAACTAAAAGCTGATGTTGCTTTTAAATTTTTTAAAATTTAAAAATATTTTTTTTTAATGATAATCTTTTTCTTTTTTCCCAGTGCAATAAAAATTTTTACCTAAATAGTTTGAGCTGCTCTTTATTTAGAAAAACTTTTAAAACATATTGAAATATGTATCGTCAAACGTCTCCATCTTCGGATCATACTCATTCTATCCTCAGAATTTTTGGGCAAGTGTATTTTTTGGGACCTGAATTCCTTAGCCCCCATAGGACCTTCATTGTCTTTTCTATTTACTGTCATCCCTAATTAACTAATTGCAGTAAACGTCTGAAATAAAGGTTTTAGGGGCTAAAGCCCAACCCCAAAAGCGTCCCTGGTTAAACCCCACGGGACCGGTTTGCAAGCATACTTTGCCCCTGGCTTTTTTAAAAAAGGAAAAAAATAGACCCCCCAATTGAAAAGAAATGGAAAAAAGTACTGAACGTATAAGGGGTTTTCTAAAAAAATAAACGGCTCGTTTACTACGGTTGATGGCTCATCATATTAACGGTTTATCCCCTTTTTTTCTTTTTTCAATTCCCCAAACTGACTTCTTGACCCAAACTGGTATATAAGTTTCCCAGAAAGCACAAAGGGACATTTTTTGTCAACTACAGACCCTTTCTTAGTCTTTTTCAACCCATCTAATTCTTCTTTAAAAAGCTTTAAAAAATTAAATGTAGTTTTCCGGGAGTCTATTGTTTTTTTTGCCCCAGAAGTTTGAAAAAACATCACGTTAGGGTTTTACTAAATAAAAAACATTTTCCCCTCAAAACATGGTTTAAACTTTGTTTCCCGGTATGCTGTTTTGTGGTGCATTTTGTGCGCCCCTAAAATTTTTTAGGAGATAAAAGGGGGTTTAAATTCTTTCTGAACTGTTCAGAAAATTTATATATATATATATCAATGACCCCAAAAAAACATGATTCTAAAGTTGAATCAGGAATGGGTAAAAAACAACTGGTGGGTTACTAGTACAGACAATGATCAAAAATCCCCTTTTATTTTCGTCCTGTTTTTTAGTAATTTAGAAATGGGAAAACAAATGATTTGGCTTGGCTCTTTCAAGGAATTCCCATGGAAAAAACCCTTTTCCCCACCCTGGAAAGATTTTTCCAGGGCGGGTTTCGGGGCTGGAACCCTTTATTAATGACCAGATTAGAAAGAGATGGGTTAATTTGGGGCTGCCTGAAAAAAGGGCTTTTTAAAATGAAAAAGTTTGATTAATCAAACTTTAAAACATGTTGGCCCGCTGGACGCTGGGGGGTTTGCTAAAGGGGAACCCAGGCCCCTTGGACTTTTCCCAAAATTTTTTAGGGAAAAATGGTCCTCTATATTTGAAAAACTGATCTTAAAAATATAAAATTCCTTTCCTATTTTTGGGTTTTTGTTGAACATATATTAAAAAACTCTCAAACCCAGTTCAGAAATCATTTTTAAAAAATTTTATTTCTTTTGGTTCCAAAAACAAAAATAATGTCCGTCATTCTGTAGGGAAAAGTCTCCATATCAAAAGTTTAAACTTGTCCCAATCAAAAGTTCATAAGCTCTTTTGGCCCTTAAAGCCCGGGTTTTTAAAGACCCGTTTTGTCTCCCCTTTTTTTCCTCTTTTTTTCCAAGATTTTTTTTCCCAATTGGACTTTTATCTCTTAATTGCCCCCAAAAACTCAATTGTCTAATTATAATTTTAAAGCAGTTCTCTTTTTACTTTTTCTCTTTTAGTGGTTCTCATTCATTTTTTTTACTTTGAGCAGTTCTCTGTTCACATTTTTTTTTAAAACAAATCTCTTTCCTTTTTATTACTTTGAGCATTTTCTCTTTTCACATTTTTTTTTTGGGGCAATTTCTTTCCCACATTTTTGTTTTTTTGGGACAGTTCTCTTTCCTTTTTTATTTCTTTGAGCAGTTTCTTTTTTTTACTTTTTACTTTGGAAATTTTATCTTTTTACTTTTTACTTTGGGGAGAAAATTCTCTTTCACATTTTTTTTTTTAAAACAGTTCCCCTGTTAAATTTTTTTATTTAAACAGTTCTCTTTTTCAATTTTTTTTATTTGGGGCAGTTCTCTTTTCCCACTTTTTAACCCCTTTAAAACAGTTCTCTTTCCTTTTCCTTTTCTTTGAGCAGTTCTTTTTTCAATTTTTTTTTTTGAGCAGTGCTCTTTCCCATTTTTAAATTTTTTATGAGGATTCCTTTTTAATTTAGATTTTTGAGCAGTTCTCTGTTCCTTTTATTTTTTGAGCAATTATCTTTTCCCACATTTTTTTTTTACATTGAGCAGTTCTCTTTTTACATTTTTTTTTTTTTAAACAGTTCTCTTTTAATTTTATTACTTTGAAATTCTCGGGTTACATTTTTTTCCTTTGACTTCTCTTTTTCCAATTTCTATTTCTTTAGAAAATTTTCTCTTTCCCACATTTAAAGTTAAACACTTGTTTTTTAAATTTTTCTTTTCTTGTCCCCCCTTTTCCTTTTCCCTTCCTCCTTTTTACTTTTTCCAATTAGATATTTTGATCAAAAGAACATCGTTAAGCCCAAGGCTGGGGTAACCTCAAAGAAAAAAAAACCATAAAGAAACCTGCTAAACTAACATAAAAAGGGGGTAAACTGGGGGGGCAAACATAAAAAGGGCAGAAACAACAATACCCCCAAAGCGTGAAAACAAATTAAAAAAATTTTTGATTTTCTTTTCAAATATTTCTTTTTTTTTGTTTTTTAAAGATATTTGTATTTTTTGGGGAATCTATGAAGAAATAGAAAAAGCGGGAATATATTGACCCAATTTTTTGACCTCAGATTGAAAACATCTTGTTCATTGAAAGACTTTCTGAAAAATAGAAAAAAGTAAAAATATAATTTTATTAAAAAGATAAATTCAGTTATGTAAAAAAAGTGAGTCAGCATTTTCTTGTACACTTTTACCTAAATTACCTTTACATATAAATCAAACCCAAGATTTTTTAAAACACCCTTTATTACATTATTTTTAATCCATGAAACTTTTACCTAGTTTACACTTTTGGTATTACTCAACACATCTTCCCCACTATCAATTTTTTACACTACCCAAAGTTTTAACTATCTATTTTTTACACTATCTAGTTTTCACTATCTTTTTTCCCTTCGGGTTTTTACACTATCTAGTTTTACAAAACACATCTTCACTATCAAGTTTTCCTATCAAGTTTTCCCTATCTATTTTTACACTATCTGGTTTACAAAACACATCTTTACACTATCGGGTTTTTACTTCTGGTTTTACACTGTCTGTTTTCATTTCGGGTTTTTACCCCTATCTATTTTTTCCCGTCTTACTTCTGGTTTTACACTATCGGGTTTTTAACTATCTATTTTTACACAACACATCTTACACTTCTTTTTTTACAAACCCCCTTACACTATCTAGTTTTCAAAAACACATCTTACATACCCTTTTTTTCCCCCTTTCTTCCCTATCTATTTTTTCCAAAAACATTTTTGCTATCTTTTTTAAAAAACACATCTTATTGACAAAACTTTGGTGGACAAAAATTATCACATGATACCCAGGGGTTATATTTAGAATGTGTAAATTGTAAATAACTTGACTGGTTCAAATATCAAGCAAAATTTTTGAAACTGCATGGATTCCTCTGTAGGGACGGAAGAGAGAGAGGGGAGAGAGGGTTATCGAAATTATAATCCAGAAACCCCAACAACTTTTAAAAAAAGCACCCCCAAATCTTAAACCGAATTCCCAGTGAGCCCAAAAAGAAGTTATAAATGCAATCTTCTTTCCCAAACCTGCCCCAAATTCCCAAAACTGGGCCCCCGGAAAAAGGAAAAAAGAAAGGAAAATTCCCCATGGGAAAAGTGCAAAAAGTGGTAAATAAACGAAAAGACCATATAGGAAATGACCCAAATTAGAAAAACGGTCGGAAAAAACATCTCCCAATCGTTCTTTTAAAAACAGGGGCTCAAATGGTTCGGCCATTGGTGGAATAACCCCGAATACGCAATTAAAAAGGGCCCCGGCCTGAAAATAAAGTCACCCAATTTGGAAGGGGGCAAAAGAAAGATGGATTGAGGGGGTTTACGGGACACAAAAACTCCATAATCCAAAACTTTAAAAGCGCCCCAAGATTCCCACTATCTCTAAATCGATCATCAGTTAAATCTGCTACCCGCCCCGGAAAAAACAAAAAACAAAAAAAATGATTTCTCTAAACCGTAAAATCTTACAATCTAATGGTTTCATTTTCAATGTCAGTTATAAAAATTTAAAAATAATAATTTCCCCTCTCCTTCCTTACACAGGGCCTGCAAATAATTTCTCCATACCGCCCCTATCCTAGGCAACTCCTCAATTTCCTCCCATGGGAAATGAGACCAAAAATTCAATTATAATAGAATCTTTAATAAATTTTGTGTCTGATCAAAACCTTTGGGCTGACTATTTTCTTCAGCTATTTATTTGTTTTTTTTTCTCCCTTTACCTCAATTTTTCCTCTTTCTCTTGTGTATGTCAACATTTCTCTTCTCATTTTACCTCAATGTTTTCCCTTTTTTTCTTTGTATTTAACATTTCTCTTCTCCCTTTACCTCAATGTTTTTCCCCTTTCTCTTGTGTATTCCAAAATTTTTCTTCTCACATTTTACACTCACTGTTTTCCCCTTTCTCTTTGTATAGTATTTCTCTTCTCCCTTTTTCATTGTTTTCCCCTTTCTCTTTTGTATTTTTTTCCCGTTTTTCTTCTCCAATTTTTCCTCAATTTTTCCTCTTTCTCTTGTGTCTGTCCAAAATTTTCTTTCTTTTCCCCTCAATTTTTCCTCTTTCTCTTGTGTATTAACTTTTTACTTCTCCTTTTTTCCTTAAATTTTTTTTTTTTTCTCTTTTTATCCATTTCTCCTTTCCCTTTTTCACTCACTGTTTTTCCCCTTTCCCCTTGTGTATGTCCCAAAATTTTCTTCTCATTTTCCTCAATGTTTTTTTCTTTCTCTTGTTATTCAACATTTTCTTCTTTTTTACACTCAATGTTTTTCCCCCTTTCTCTTGTTAAAGTCAACAGTTCTCTTCTCCATTTTTCATAATTTTTTCCCCTTTTTTCTTTTGTATTCAACATTTCTCTTCCCCCATTTTAAATCAATATTTTCCCCCTTTCTCTTGTGTATGTCAACATTTTACTTCTCATATTTAAATCAATTTTTTCCCCTTTTTCTTTTTATGTCAACATTTCTCTTCCTTTTTATTCCCCAAAGTTTTTTCCCCTTTCTCTTGTGTTAAACAGTTCTCTTCTCATATTTTAAAACCCCAATTTTTCCTCTTTTTCTTGTGTATGTCAACATTTTTTCTTCTCATTTTTCACTCAATGTTTTCCTCTTTCTCTTTTATGTCAACATTTTTTCTTTTCCATTTACAAATCAACTTTTTCCCCCCTTTCTCTTTGTAAAATTAAAATTTTTCTTCTAATTTTTTATCTATGAAATTTCTTAACTTTTTGTCTAGATTTCAAAAATAATTTTGATTTTTTTCATAAAATTTCTTTTTTTGATAATATATATTTTTTTTCATGAAAAATTTTTGTTCCTAGTTGACTCAGTTTCATGAAATTTGTTTTCCCCAATTAAAAACCCCAGTTTTCATAAAAAATTTTTGTGTTCCTAAATTTCTCAGTTTTCATAAAAAATTTTTTTTTCGTAATTGGCTCAGTTTTTATGAAATTTGTGTTTTTGAATTTCCTCAGTTTTCATAAAAAATTTTTTTTTCCTGGTTTCCTTGTTTTAAAAATTTGTTTTTTTTTGGGTTTTCTCCCGTTTTTATGAAATTTTGTTTTTCTAGTTTCAGTTTCCATGCAATTTGTGTTTTCTAATTTCCTCAGTTTCAGTAAATATAGTTAAATAATAATTCAATATAAAAAAGACATTTCATAAACTTTGACCTTTAGTTTAGGATAATCTTCTGTCAAACAAATCGTAAAAAAAATCATCCCAAAAAAAAGTTTGATATGACTTTTATGATAGATATCACATTGAAATTTTGATATTTTCAATTTTTTATCTTGTGTGTGAATGGATAAAATTATATGTTGGACTTGTAACATGTAACGTACTAAGGTTTTTGATTTTCTGATAATTTTATATTCATCATTTCCCTTTTCATTGAACTCTATCCCCCATGGAAGAAAAATGTGACATATTCCACCAAAGTAGATTTTTTTGGTAAATATTTTTGACCAAAACTCAGTACTGACCTGCTCACATTCCCTTTCCTGCATCCGATGACGAAAGCACATGATGAATATCCACCAGGGAAAATAGATAATATCCCGCTGAAAATCTGGTCAAAAAAGTCTGCCCAAAAAAAATTTTACGAAAAACGCAAATAATTTTTCCCTCTGATACTTCAAACAATTATTAGTAAATTTCTAAAAAACATTTAAAAATTGTTCTGAATTTGTAATACAAAAATAACCTAATGCGGAACAAAAGTTTCCAAAAGGGCCGAAATGTGGGAAATTTTTTTTTCCCCGCAGACCTCCAAAAGCGGTTAAAACCCAACCCGCTGTGGGTTCCCTTTTAGTCCCCCAGATCAGTTATAGGTGCGAATGTAGTTTAATATGGGTGAAAAAATTCCTAGAGTGGCCTCGGGATCTCCCACCCGTTCCCCACAACCTCCGAGCCCCTGAAGATCTTTCCTTTTAAATGACAGTCCTAAAAAAAACCCCAGTAACAGCGGGTTTAGAACGCCCTAAAAAGTCAACAATAAATGTCTAAATTAGCCCAACCCTCTCTTACAGTGAACCAAAAATAAGAAAATTTTCCCGGGCCCCTTTAAAGTCCCCACCATTACCGCCCCACCGCTACGTTTTCCTGTTTTCATTTTTTTGGGGGCCAGCTTCAATTTGGGGCCCAAACAATCTCAATCCAAAAATGAATAAGCATCTGAAAAAAGTTAGGAAAAAAACAAAAACCTTTTATTGACTGTTTTCACAACTTTGGGTTGGGTTATCCCTTTGATCCCAAAAAGTATGGGGAAAAAAAAAAAACTATGTTTAAATTTGTGGTTTTTAATTTTTCCCGTTTTTTCTCAATAAAAAAAAGTGAACTGGGTGGGGGGGGCTTAAAAAAAAGGTAATATTTAATAAAATTGTTGTTTGCTAATCTAATCTCTGGAATGTTGCGAATTTTTCCTAATAATTTATTTTTATTTGTTTTCTTAACCCCGTTGCTCTCAACTATTTTCCCTTTAATTTTTAAATTTAAATCATTCATTTTTTCTTTTTGTGTTTCTATTTGAATAATGTGGCGGTGTAAGCAGTATTCATTAGCACTAAGGGGCCCGGAAATGTTATTAGTGTGTTTTCCAACATCAAGTGTCAAAAAAAGGGTGAATCCACGACAGGTCCAGCAAACCAGTAGAGGGTTTGTTTTTTTAAAACCCCCTTCTCGGGAATTTTGGGAATACTTAGAAAGAAATCGGTAACAACGACGTTTAAAAAAACACAATAAACCCGCCGGCGATAGCACCAACACAGAACACAACCCAAAAAATAAAACCCAGAAAATTTAAATAGCAACGTGGAAATTTGTGGATTGGAGATAAAACAAATAAGTAGAATATATGATCCAACCCTTTACAACATGGGAGTAGCCCCATAAGAAAAAGGGCAGGGTTTGAAAATACATAAAGATTTCATATTTCCTGGGGGGAAACCAAAGGGTAAAACAACAAACTGGGTCAGGTTCATTATTGCCCCCATGCCAACATTTATATTGAAATGATTTTACATCAGGACGAAACATCCGTAAAAGAAAAGCTTAAAATGAAAGAAAACACATCAGATTTTAAATTTAACACAATGACTTTTATGTGAAGAAAAATAACTTTTTTAAAACAATTTTTAAATACCAAAAATTTGTGAAATGGAAAATAAACATACAGATTTATACCATGCAATGACTTTATAATTTTGAAGAAAAAGTAACACTTTAAAATTTTACCATGCAATTAAAAATAGTGAAGAAAAAATCCAAAACATTTGTATGAATGATTTTATAATTGGGGAAAATAACTTACATCAGATTTTTGCATCGTCAATGATTTTATATGAAGAAAAAAAAAAATACGGGTTTATGCCCCTCAATGAACATATAGTGAAAAGTAACACCCTAAGTTTTGCATCCCGGAAATGACTTATATAGTGGAAAAAAGTAACACATTTAGATTTATCCATCAATGACATTAGTGATTTGGAAAATAAATTTCAACCCTTTTTCCCTCCTGCTGACTTATATAGTGAAGAAGAAAAAACCCATGTTTTGACGAAATTAAATGAAAACGTGTAAATAAACAACACTGACAGCATTATTTTTGGGGATTTTAACGGAAGAGTTGTGAGCGAAGAACCCATGGGAGACACATCTGGGGGGGATTCAGCGCCCAAAAAAACAAATCAACAGGGGAACAAGGGGAGCAATATGGCGGGAAACTCATCTATTTTTCCCAATACATTTTACCAACATGGAGGAAGGGGAATTTAACCTGGTAAAATGGGAAAAATATTTAAAAAGCATCAAGGGTCGACTTTATCTAGCAAAAAAATGAAAGATGGGGGAATACAAAAACCCAGAGCCATCCCAAATAAAAATTTTGACTCTGATCATGACCAGTGGTACTACTACCCCAAAAAACAATTGAAAACCAAAAACAGTACAACTCAACAAATTTCAATAATAGATAAAAGAAAAGCTAAAAAATAAATTGGGGAAACAAAATTTAAGGGGCAGTTACATCAGCTTTTTAAAACCCCCGGGGGCCATCCTCATCAAAGGGGCTTCCTTTTATGGGGCGTTCCTCTTTGCAAACACATCTGAAATTCACTCTGTCTCTGCCCCGTTCACCCCCTTCGTTTTGGTCATTTCTTTGGGTTTTTTTAATATCTTGTTCCCTCTTCTTTTTTGGCCTGCCCTGCGTCCCGGGTTTCCCCCCTGGGATTGTTCTTTCCAGGCCATCGTGGCCTTTTATGTGACCGTATGTAATTTTTATAGGGATCTTTTTTTATAGAAATTTTCTTTAACATTTAGTTCTTTCCCGGACATCAGTGTTTTTTTCTTTTTTTGTCCATGGTATTCCCCAAGGGTCTTTTTTAGATTTTAAGTTTCAAAGGGCTGGATTTTTTGTTCTTAATTTCTGTGTAATGGGCCATGATTCTAACCTGGGGAACCACTGTGAAAATGCATGCTCTCAATATTTTTTAAATTTTTGTCTTTTGCGGGGGCTTTGCCACATTTCTTCTTTTTTTTCTTCTTGAAAGGAATGGGAAATCTTTCAAATAAATGGATAAGTGAAAAAAATTGTGGGGCAAAAGTTAAATAAACAAAAAACCCCACAGCATGGTGGAAGAGAAGTTAAAGGTCTATACAAGAAAAAAAAAGTGTTTTCCAAGGGGGCAAAAATCAAAAATTTTGATGGGAAAACTACCCCCAAATAAAAGAACCAAAGGGGGAAAAGTAAAAATAAAGGTCATCAAAATCAGAATTTTTGGGGGAAAAAATTGGAGAACATTTGGCGGAACTATGCTATAGCACCAAAAAAAAGTTTTACCGAACATCAGGACAATGAACTAAAAAAGAAAATTCAGTCAGTCACCCTTTATAAATAACAAGTCTGGAAACCTCTTAAACAAAAAATTTAAAAAACAGATGGAAAGAATATTTTTGGAAATGTTAAATTTTCCCAAAAAAAAAAAGGGGCAAACATTTCAAATGAAACATGGAAAATATCAACAATTGAACCCTTTTAAATCCAGTTGAAATGGCACTAAATCCAAAAAAAAAAAAAGGCATCGGGATAGATGGCCCAAAAAACCCAAAAAAATACTTGCGTGTAAACAACAGCAATAACACGGTGACCAAATTTTTTTCATAGCCTGGGGAGGGTGAAACCAGATTTACTGGAGAAACTATTATGGGCCTATGGAAAAAAAAGGGAGACAAAAAAGAGTGTAAAAAAATACGGGGATTTTCTTTTGGGCCCATTAGGAAAAAAAGTTTTCAAAAATATTGGAGCGAAAGGCAAGACATATATTGGGGGCCCCCGTTAAGCAATAGCCAGTTTGGGTTTAGGAGGGGAAAACTGCCGGGCGAAATATTTAATAAAAAGATCTTTGGGAAAAAACAATTAAATACAATCCCAAAATTAACAGCTTATATTTATAGACCAAAAAAAGGCATTTGATAAGTAAAAAAAATTTTAACTATGGAAAAATCAAGGGAAAAATATGGCGTTGGGACCTTTAAAGGGAATATAAAAGGGCCCTTTTATCAAGATAGCCAAATACAGTAAAACCGGGAAAGGAAAAAGCTGGTTCTCCCTTACATCAGGTGTTAGAAGGGTTTTCCCCTCACCCCCTACTCTTTAATTTCATGTTTGGGTAAAATAACTCAAAGTCCCAAAATTTAGATAATGTTAAATAAATTAACTGCTTTTGCAGATGATCAATTTCCTGATACATCCCAAAAAGAACAAGATCTACAACATCATATTGACACCTTGAACAAAAATTTTGTAAAACATGACATTTAAAATCAACAAACACTAAAAAAGAAATAATGAATATGGGAAAAAAAATAATTCGAAAATCCCCTGTCAATGGCACTAAAATAAACCAAGTGAAAAAATTCAAATGTTTGGAAGCATATTACGAAGACGAAGACTAGATGAAAATGGGGCCCAAGGGAAAAAAGCAAATGCTTTTAACCCCAAAAAAACCCCATTTTTAAAGGGACCCAAAATTTCCGGATTAAGCAACAGATGATCAACAAAAATTTTATCCTACTTTGTGTTACCCGGGCCCCAAAAATGGACATTTGGGGCAAAAACCAAATCTAAAAAACTACATGTAAATGCGTTGCCTGCAAAATTCCAATAATACAAAAAAAGACCGAATCACCAACATCCCCCATAGAAAAAAAAAATTGGGCCCAAAAAAGTTCTTAATTTTTAAATAAACAAAAATGAAATGGTTTGGCCCAAAAGAATCATCCCAAAAACCCCAGTATCGGTCTTCCAACAGAACATCGGGGGAAAAAGGCAAAGAGGAAACCCGGAAAAAATGGTTAGATGGCTGGGAAAAATCATGTGAAAAAGGGAAAAATAACAATCCACAAGCCCCAGAACAACCCGCAAAACAAAAAAAGAAAACCCCGACACTGGGCAACCCCGGTAGCCCGTGTGACGACAAAAAACAGAAGGAATATTTGATTAGTTTTTTTTTATCTTTTTGCCTGTTTTCCAGTCCCCAAAAAAAATCATAATTCCTCTATAAATAAAAATCTCCCCCGTTTTTTTTTCTATTTGATTTCTTGCTCGGAATGAGAACATCCTTTGAAATACAAATTGGGGAAAAATATCCCGGGGAGTTTTTAAAATAGGAAAGATCACAACCCAATTAGACAAAGAGAAATGTGAGGGCCCAAAAAATGTTTAAATACGGGGTGTTGATGGGCAGGAAAAAAAGGATGTTCGACGGAAAAATTCTATCCTATGAAGATGTGAGATGAAAATGTGGGGTAAGATTCTGATGTGCTAGAGATATTCATTGTGCAACGAAGATGTTCGATCTGCGGAAAAATTGTGATGTGTGTAAAGATGTTCGATGTATGATGAAAGTGTCCCATGAAGATTTTTTTGTATGATAAAGATGTTCGATGTATGATGAAGATGTCCGATGAAGATGTTCGATGTTATGAAGATTTTGATGTTGATGAAGATGTTGATGTACGATGAAAATGTTAATTTGCCCAAAAAAATGTTCTATTTTAAAGAAAATGTTTGATGTGCAATGAAGATCTATTAAAAAAAAAATGATCAAAAAAAGGGGAAGGGTAATGATTGAATGTTGACGACATCCCCTAAAAAAAAATTTTGGACAACAAGAATACAAACCTTTGTAATGCAGCAGATTCTCAGTAGAATGTATGTTGTATATTGGCTCTGAATCTTCAGGGGGTCAGTGCTACAAATATGAACATTTTATAGATCACTTTCTAATTCCCAAGTGATTTTTCGGGTATCTTTTTCTCCAAAAGAGACCGAGTGGCGACAACAAACAACTTTGGATCAATCTGGATACAAATTTCATATTGGTGAGAATGTCCCGAAATTTTGGAAAAGGGTGGGTTTTGAGGTGTGTAATAAGTGATATCTACATCTTAATGAAACAGCTCGTTTGAATTTTTGCAAGCAGCCATATTTAATAAACTGGGTGGCCATCTCTAGGGCGTGGGCCCCGGGCTGTTACATTGGCTCCAAGAAAAACCAATCACAAGCTTTTTTTACTGCAATTCAGTGTAACACTTGAACAAGTTAGATTTTTCTTTTTTTCGGGCTGTGTACTGAGCACACACCCATGTGGAACCATTAAAAAAAAATTTGTCAAAATTTTTGATGATATGAAAATTTTAAAATGATAAAGTGTTTAAAAAATCAAAATGTTTTTTTTAATGAACATTTAGAAAATTGACTGTTTTGATGTTATTAATTAAGGGGGCATGGGTTACGTGGGTCAGTGAATGATTAACAAAAAGCAAACTGTTTGGGTTCCCCTTTTTTTCTGTATTTCCTTTTGTGTAACCCTCAAAAAATGTTTCTTTCTTTCCTTCCCAAAAGGGGACAGACAAAACGTTGCGGGGGCGTTCCGGGGTTGATCAACATAAAAAATTTTTTCCCAAAACCAGGAAGAAAACAATTCTCAGTCACTCGCATAAAAAAATTTTATCTAACATTTTTTGCGTCAAAAGACAGTTCAGAATCATTTTAACCCGTTCTCTTGAAAAGCTCATTGTAAAAGGGATTGATCATTTAAGAAGGTAATTCCTTTTAATGAATAAAAATATTGATGTTCCCAAAATTTTTCAAGTTTTTTTTGTCCCAAAAGTTCTTTATGGTACATGCTAAATCTATAACTCCCAGTTAATGAAAAATATATATTATTACATTTTTCCCCCAAATCAGTGACTCAGTAAAAAAGATATTTTCACCTTTTGCAGTAATAGTGTCATTGATTAGTTTCAACTCCCTTTCAGTCAATTCCCCCTGAACTCGGTCCCTTTCAGTGTATATATTGAAAATATATATATATTTTAGATTTTATTAAAGGGTTTGTTGTTTGTTTTTAGGGATAGGGTCTGTTGGGTAAATTTTTGTAAAAATTTTGATTTGATTAAAGTCGGGCGTACTATGGGATGTTTTCTTTAAACCCTTTGTTTTAGGCACGTATGATGAACAGATAAACGGTGTACATGTATTAAAAGCTTCCGAAAAAAACCCAAAAAACAAACACATGAAACCAAAAAACGGCCCGATTTTACAACAAGGGGTTTGTCTATTTGTTTTTCGGTAGATCTTAATCTTTGTCAGTGTTTGTTTTTGATCATATTCTTTTTTCTATTTTTTCCCCGGGGGTTCTTGCGAAAAAACCCATTGTTCCCCATCTATAGACTTTTCCCCCTCTTCGTACTTGGGATATGTATTTTAGGACATTTGTTTGATGTAATTCTTAAAGATAAAATTTTTAAATTTTCTGTATTAAAGGGAAAAGAAAAGACGTCCAAAAATTTTTTGATGAAACAATTTTTTTAATATCTTTTAAAAGATTAAAAATCCCATCATTTTTAAGGGGGAAAAATTTTTAATTTTAAAATAAAAATTTACAGCATGTCTTAAGACACAGTGTATTTTGATATTTATTGATAAATTGTCCCAAAATATATTTCGTTAAACATTTCTGGTAAAACAACAAGTGCATAAAGGGTTTTAAAATATTGTCCTTTGTAAAAAAATTGTTGGGAAAAAGGAAAACGTTTGTTAAAGATGTGTTTTCAAATCGTGTTGTCCAGGCCCGGTTACGTCGTTTTTAAATTTTTTTTGTCCGGTCGTGTTTTCCTCGTGTTGTGCAAAGGGGTTATACAAGTCGTGTTGTACAAGTCTGATGTCCCAAAAAATTTTTTGCAAGTCGTTTGTCAAATCGTTTTTATACAAGTCGTTTGTACCCAAATCGTGATGTGCAAGTCTGTGTGTACAAGTCGTGTTTTCAAGTCGTGTTTTGCTAGTCGTGTTGTACCCAAATCTAAATTTTCAAATCGTGTTTTGAGGTTTTTTATTGCCCTCGTGTTGAAAAATCGTGTTTTGCAAGTCTGTTGTCAAAAAAGTGTTTTTACCGTCGTGTTTTTAAGTCGTGATTTAAGTCTTTTGTCAAGTCGTGTTTTAAGTCATTTTATACAAAGTCGTGTTGTAAAGTCGTGATGTCAAGTCGTGATTACAAGTCGTTTGTGCAAATCGTTTTCCCAAAACAAATTGTGCAAAAAATTTTGTCAAGAAAATTTGTATAAAATTTTGTTCAAGGGGGTAACCTTATATTTACTTCTATATTGTGTTAAAACAAGCGTCTAGAAAAGGAAAAAAATAATTGAATTATGTTAATTTTTTTCCTTTCAATTTTTAGGATACTATGGAAACCCTTTTGTTGTTTGATATTGGGAAATATAAAACAGGACAATTAAATTTTCGGACCCTAAAAAAGACGCCCGGTGCCAAAAAGGTCATTTTTGGAAAGAAAAGCTTGGAAAAAATGTGAAAAGACCGAAGACGATGGTGCCGGGGTGTCATTGAAATCCAAGAAAACCGCTGCTGCGTCCATCAATTTGCCGGGAAAAGAGTTCTTTTTTAGGACTGGTTTTTAGAGCTAAAAATTTCGGAAGGGGCAACTACCCTTTATGATGATAAAAACATTTAAATTGGAAAAAATGATATTTAAATGTACTAAAAACAAAGGGTTGACGACACTTCCCCTGGCATTTTGAAAAATCTTTTGCCGTCATTAGTAAATTCTTTGGAAAGACGGTGACGCTTAAAAATGCTATCTGGGGAAATATGTCCCAAAAATTTCATTAACATACTCCAAAAGCTGGGAAAATTCTTTTTTGATTTAAAAAATCAGACTAACCACTTTTGGGGAAATTTTCCCTTCCCAAATTAACTTTTTTTGTCACATTTTTTGACTTTTTGAATTTTAAGTTTTTAAAAGCCACTGTGGGAGAGACACATTGGAGATGTTAACTGTTTTTGGGCTGACCACTGTAGAAAAGCATTGGGGATGTTAACTGTTTTTGACTGGCCACTGTAGGAAGAGCATTTGGAATTTGCTTTTTTTCAGACCCACCCCTTTAGGAAGGCGCTTTGGGGGGTGCTGTTTTAGACGGCCACTGTAGGAAGACGCGTGAAAATGTTCTCTTTTAGATACCACTGTGGAGAGACCCTTGGAATTTAACTGTTTTTTGACTAACTGTGGGGAGAGATGCATTAGGTGTTTCTGTTTTAGACTGGCCACTGTTGGAAAATATTCGTGGGTAACGTAAATTTTCTTGGGGGCCAATTTTCCGAAACAGTCATGAATTAAATCTTGATGGCCACTTTAAAAACTATTCGTTTTAACATTAACTATCTTAGACTGACCCAAAGTTCAAAAAAAGTTAATGAGAAAAACCCGTCTTAGACTGACCCTGTTAAAAAATTTCGTATTTAAAAAAATTTAAAATTTGACGACCTGTTCGAAACCCCGTCATTTTGAATGTCAAAGTCTTGAGCCAAAATGTTAGAACTATTCTGGGAAATTAACTATCTTAAAAAAGGAATGTTCCCAAACAGTTTTTATGGAATGAAAAGTCCCAGATTTTACCACTGTTAAAAACTTTTTCGTTTTTCTTCTATCTTAGACGACCAATGTTCGAAAAAGTTTTATGAGATGCCAACAGTCTTGAAATGACCACTGTTAGAACTATTTTGGGCCGCATTAAAATATCTTCAAATTTCCGAAACAGTTATATGAGAAAAATTAACGTTTAGACGACCACTGTTAGAACTTTTTTCATTTCCCAAAATTTAAATTCTTGGCAACCAAAGTTAAAACTTATTTTGAGATGTCAACAGTCTTAGACGACCATTTAAAAACTATTCGTGGCTAACATTAAATATCTTAGACGACCAATGTTTTAAAAACAGTTTATGAGATGTCCCCAGTCTTGGGGCGCCGTTGCCCTTTTGTTTGAATAACGTCAAGGGTTTAAAAATTGGAATAATTGGTTTTGATCCCCCCTAACCGATGGACTACATTTTTTCATGACTTGTACTTTTGTTTTTAGGAAAAAAGTAGTTGTTTAAACCCAAGTCCCGAATGCTGTAAAATTTGTTCAAAAGCAACAAAAAATCCCCAAATATCCTTTGGGCGATTAAGGGTTTTACACAGTTTCCCGGCCGATGCTTTATCATTAAATATTTTGTCATAAGGGAGAACTTTGAAACTTAACAGTTCCCTTTCAATTTCTCTCTATCTCATAAACCAGATGTCACCATCTTCAGTCTCATGGGTCAAATCATCAATTTTCACCGAAACCATCTTCCCGGGTCTTCCTCTTCCCCCTCTTGCCAAGGGGCCTCCCTTTTCCATTTTATCTCCAACCCCCTTGTTTTTTTATATCTCCTAACCCAAACTGATCATTTTTTCATTCCCGATTTGTGGCTAACCCCGTTTCTTTAGTCATTTCTGCTTAGATCCTTTTTTCTCTTGTCTTTCCCTAAAAAAAACGAAAAACATTCCCTTGTATTTAAAATTTCAAATTATGTGGCGTTTAAAAAACCAAAAATATAAAAAGCACTACAAAAAACCGAAAAAAGGGGTCGGACCTGTACAATGAAACTTTTTGTAGCGTAAACTCCCGTGACCCAAAAAGGGTTTAAAATGCTTGGTGGGACCCTATTTGCCCGTTCTCATTTAAAAATCTGTCAAAAACTGTTTTTGTCTGTTCTGTATTGACTAAAAAAGTGAACATTCCAAGGGAAAATGAAAAAACTGTGGGTTGGGTGAGTGAGGGAAGGGGAAATCTTTAAACAAATAAAACTACTTCTCTGTTTTAATTTCCAGTCTAATCTGTTTACTTTATTTGAAGAACTTGAAATTTTGAAGGGGCCTTCTTGGCAAAAATCGTCGGAAAAAAATGCAACAGGGGTGTCAACCCGGGGAAAATTGCAATAAACTGCGTATCAAACCAAAAAGAAGATGTATTTTTGGTAAAGGGTTTGGGCGATCCCAAAATCCTAATTGCGTCCTTGCGCCTAACAAACTTTTCTCCCGGGAACAATTGGGGAGGGACTTCCGGAACTAACATCCCCAGGAGAACTGGGGTGGGCGGTTTGGGGAGCGAAAATTTGAGTTGCGTTGCTGGGGCCAGGTAAACGACCCTCCCAAAATATTTCCGGTCCCCGTCCAGTGTTTTTCCCGGGGAAGGGATTTAAAGCAGAGTGAACCAAAGTGCCAAGTGGTTTGATGGGCCCTTTTTCCAATTTTTCTTCTGCGAAAGCCGCCCAATTCGGGGGGTGGGCGCGGGCCCGGTTTTTGCTTTTGGCTTTAGTTTGCGTAAAAGGGCCCCCTTCCCTTTTTCCAGTGTCCCTCACCGCGGTTCCCCCACCGTCTTCAAATTACTTGAAGAGTAGATCCTTCAAATGAGATCGTTACAGGAAATAAAATTTTTCCATGGGAAAAATTTGCCCCCGGGCTCTTTCCTCCCGGGAGTTTTAAGGCCAGTGTTGTATGGGAAAAAAAACCCTTTTCTATCAAATTTTTTGCCATTCGTAGGGTCTTACTCGCATCGTATAATTCCCTCTTTAATGATCTTTTCAAACCGTATCCCTTTTCCTTGGGTATCGTAAAAACAGTAAACTGCGCTGACTGGTTAGGTCGCTCCCCGGGTTTTTAAACATTTTCGGCCCTTCTTGGGTTTGTCATCCCCTGCACATGGAAAAAGAACCAAAAAAAACGGGTAAAAAAAGGAAAAAACTTGGATGGGTCAGGCCAGGGCTGTATTGAACAAGTGTGTACACGGCATTTTCCCCTGAAGAATGGGTACCAGTGCCAGCTGGAAAATCATTATCTTTTTTCTGTTGCCCTCAAACGATAAAGAACCCGACAACACAACACACTTGTCGTGGAGGGAGCAGGGTTTGGGGATTGTTTTTAAAAAACGCATCTGACCTTTATTAAAACATTTTCTGGTGGTTCGGTGATTTCCCCACATTTGCCCGGGCTCGTGAAATTTTTTGCTCAGGTCCCCGGGGGAGATGTTTGGGAAAGGGAAAACAATTTGGGGGTTTTGCCGTGATACGGGCAGTATTAAATTGGCGGGTTCCCAAAACGATGATTTTGGGTGGAATCCAAAACTTTTTTTCCATCATGTTTCTCAGTGACTCAATAGTATGCTCAGGAAAAATTGAAAAAGGGTGGGCCCCGGGGGGGGGGATGGAGTCGCTGGGGAGGTCCCAAGCTGGAAAAAATCAGTTTATTTTTTGCCAGGGCATGCAGGTGTAAAGGAATGAACGTTGGGGTAGGCTTTTTGGTTTTGGCTGTTGCTTTTTAAAGGGCGGAAAAGGAAACCCGGCTGATTTATAAATTCCTTAGGGGGAGAGGACGTGTATATGATTCCCTAAAGGGGGTGAATCTACAACCTAATCGACTGCCCAACCCCCGTTAATTTGGTGTGGGTCGCAAAAAACTTTGTGGGAGCGGAAAAATTTTAAACAACAAAGAACCGGTGTCGTTGTCGCCCCTATGGACATACTGAGGGGAAGATCGGGCCTTATGGACTAATTTGTTCGACGTCCGTGATGGTGATCCCGGAACAAACCCAAAAAATTAAAATTGGTTTGTCCCTTAAGGGTTCACCTTTCTTGTATTCCTTGCTCTTTTTGATCATTTTTCCCCTTTATTTTGGGCTTTATATCTTGCCTTTTATCTACAATATCCCCTCTTTCTGACTATACAAGGGCGTTCCGGATAAGGGGAAAATTCTTAGTCATTAGGCCCACGTACTTGTCCCTGGGGATCATTTTTGGCTGTTTAATTTGCTTTTATATGATCTGAGCCATAGTGTTTGGACGTCATCTTACTATGTGTAGGCTGATCGGCTCGAAAAGTTCTCCCCCTTTTTACCCGGTTTGTACAGTAAACCCCCTATCTTCCCTTTCATTTTTATCCACGGTAAATTTTTTTCTTTGTGGGGAAAATTATCATCCGTTTCAGAACCTGTCGGTACCCTTTTTTTTGCAATGTCTAATCCCGCATTTACCCTTTTTCCGGGAAAAACTAGATGGGCTGGCCAATTTTATTCTAGGAAAATCGTTTCGGGGGCCCTTTTGAATGAATGAAATTGGGGATACCCCACTTCAGTTCTTCAAACATTTCAGGTGTGCTCGTATTACATTTTTAGAAGTCTAAAATGGGGAACAATGTAATTCCGTCCTTTTTCACAACTCAACAATACACAAAAAGGTTTTTAAATTTATAAAAACAAACAGCAAAAATCTCCCTTTTTCTCATATAACCAATTTCCCCAACGGCAAGGGAAAATCCTATTATTCTACATTTCCGTTTCACCTTTTTGACCAAAAATTCCAATTTTTCTCATATAACTTAGTTTTCCCCCAAAAAACGACAAAATTTTCCTAAAATTCTCTTTTTAGCAGTTTTCCCTGACGGGGGAAGAAAATCCATATTTTTCTCAATTTTTTCCCGTTTCCCCCACAACTGACCCGAATATCCATATTATTCCCCCATATAAATTTTACACAACGACGGGAAAAATATCCATTTATTCTCACATATAACTTTGTTTTCAACCCGACCAACCCAAAAATATCCCTATTTTTCTCCCTATATAACTGGGTTTCCCCCCTTTAAAGACAAAAATATCCATAATTTTTCTCCCCATAAATTAATAGGTTTTCCCCAACCCGACGGGAAAATCTCATATTATTCTCACATATATAACAGGTTTTACCAAAATAAAAAAGAATATCCAATTTTTCTCACATATATAATTAGTTTTTTCCCCAATGACCTAAAAAATAAAATTTTTTCCATTATAACATTTCCCCCCTGACGGAAATCTCCATATTATTCTCACATATCCCAGTTTCCAAATGGACAAAAATATCCCTATTATTCTCACATATATAACAGTTTCACCCAACTAACGACAAGAATATCCATATTTTCTCACATATAACAGTTTTTACCCCGACGACAAAAATATCCATATTATTCTCCAAAATAACGGGTTTTACCAAAATGACGGAAAAATCTCCATATTATTCTCCCTATAACGGTTTCCCCCACTGGCGGCCCAAAAATATCCATTTTCTCAATAACCCTTGGTTTTTACACCTTTTAAAGGCAAAAAATATCCATATTATTCTATATAACGGTTTCACACAACTGACGGCAAGAAATCCAATTTTTCTCACATAAAGTTTTTACCAAGGGGATCCTTAAATTAAAATTACCCAAAATTTTTGTCGATCGTTTTTAAAAATTCAGGGGGTGGCATGGGTCCTGGGAAATTTCAAATCGACTGATTTTTGGCCCAAAAATTTTCTCCCCAATATCATTTATTTGTCCTTTCTTCCCATTGCGTTTTTCCCCATCTTCATGATACCTTTTTTGGGTGAGATTCCCAAATAAATTTTATCAGGAACTTTGTTCCCCCAAAATGTAACTTTTGCCCCGACAGAAAATTTTCCTAGTTTTAACCCCCAGTTTTTGTCACGAGGTTCCCAAAAAAATTATTTTTTGACTTTCAAATCGGCGATAACCCGTTTATTTTAAAAACTCAAGAAGATAAATTTTTTTTCTCCCAAAATTTTGAATCTTTACCATTATATTTGGTTAAGATAGACATCATGATTTATTGTTGAATAAAGTGAATTTGGAAACCAAATGTTTGAGTGAGGAGCTCTCCAAAAATATTCTGACAGAGTTCCGATCTGCTCTGATACGAATTGGCCTCAGTCTAGATGTAATGGTCTTCACTTTATTTACTAAACACAACTATACACAATAACAATAAGAAACAAACAATTCGATATTAATATATTGTTTTCTAGCTATAAGTAAGAGATATAGTTTTTATAGAAACTTATACATACACAGTTGGAGACTTGGTAACAAGAACTGAATAATACACTTTATCATTACTGGTATCACGTGATGTTTGTCTGAACATCTGGAGGTTTCCATTCCTTTTCGTGACGCACTTTACAAATGTGATGTCAACGAGGTGTCAACGATATCGCTGACGGCAAAATGTGTTATAAAATAAGCTACCGAACATATTGTAGCACTTCAACAGACATCAATTGTTGTTTGATAACATCCTTTAGAATGAACACAAGTGTTCAATAAAGATATTGATAACATCTATTACACACCGATTCTGTTTGTTATCTTGTATGAATATCATTAATCTAGTTTATCATTGGATGAATTATATCATTGTTGTCACCAGCTGTTGTAGTAATAAAGTGTAATCAAGACAACAGATCATTATTTGCACGTCTATACAGTCATATGTTGCCAACATATCACGAGTTTCTTTAAGTGCATTTTTCTCTTACAACTCATCATTTCATAGACATCTCAACTTTCATGTGTCCATGAGGTCAACCATCAGTTTTGTAATATGTCTTACTGTTAGTTTCTCTACTGTATTTACTGTTAGAATCTTGCTAACTTTCCAACGTTTAATCTCTAGTTCTGTGTTGTCATTTACTGTTAGATTCTTGCAACACAAACGTTTAATCTCTAGTTCTGTGCTGTCATTTACTGTTAGATTCTTGCTAACTTACAAACGTTTAATCTCTAGTTCTGTGTTGTTATTTACTGTTAGATTCTTGCTAACTTACAAACTTTTATTCTCTAGTTCTGTGCTGTCATTGACTGTTAGATTCTTGCTAACTTTCCAACGTTTAATCTCTAGTTCTGTGTTGTCATTTACTGTTAGATTCTTGCTAACTTACAAACGTTTAATCTCTAGTTCTGTGTTGTCATTTACTATTAGATTCTTGCTAACTTACAAACGTTTATTCTTTAGTTCTGTATTGTCATTTACTGTTAGATTCTTGCTAACTTACAAACATTTATTCTTTAGTTCTGTGTTGTCATTTACTGTTAGAGTCTTGCTAACTTACAAACGTTTAATCTCTAGTTCTGTGTTGTCATTTACTGTTAGATTCTTGCTAACTTTCCAACTTTTAATCTCTAGTTCTGTGTTGTCATTTACTGTTGATTCTTTACTTACAAACGTTTAATCTCTAGTTCTGTGTTGTCATTTACTGTTGGATTCTTGTAACTACAAACATTTATTCTTTAGTTCTGTGTTGTCATTTACTGTTAGAGTCTTGCTAACTTACAAACGTTTAATCTCTAGTTCTGTATTGTCATTTACTATTAGATTCTCTAACTTTCCAACTTTTAATCTCTAGTTCTGTTTTGTCATTTACTGTTAGATTCTTGCTAACTTACAAACGTTTAATCTCTAGTTCTGTGTTGTCATTTACTGTTAGATTCTTGCTAACTTACAAACGTTTATTCTTTAGTTCTGTGTTGTCATTTACTGTTAGATTCTAGCTAACTTACAAACGATTAATCTCTAGTTCTGTGTTGTCATTTACTATTAGATTCTTTTAACTTACAAACGTTTAATCTCTAGTTCTGTGTTGTCATTTACATTGAGATTCTTGCTAACTTAAAATGTTTATTCTTTAGTTCTGTGTTGTCATTTACTGTTAGATTCTTGCTAACTTTCCAACGTTTAATCTCTAGTTCTGTGTTGTCATTTACTGTTAGAGTCTTGCTAACTTACAGACGTTTAATTTCTAGTTCTGTGTTGTATTTACTGTTGAATTCTTTAACTTACAAAACGTTTAATCTCTAGTTCTGTGTTGTCATTTACTGTTAGATTCTTGCTAACTTTGCAACGTTTAATCTCTAGTTCTGTGTTGTCATTTACTGTTAGATTCTTGCTAACTTACAAACGTTTAATCTCTAGTTCTGTGTTGTCATTTACTGTTAGATTCTTGCTAACTTACAAACATTTATTCTTTAGTTCTGTGTTGTCATTTACTGTTAGATTCTTGCTAACTTAAAACGTTTAATCTCTAGTTCTGTGTTGTCATTTACTGTTAGATTCTTGCTAACTTACAAACGTTTAATCTCTAGTTCTGTGTTGTCATTTATTGTTAGATTCGTGCTAACTTAAAACGTTTAATCTCTAGTTCTGTGTTGTCATTTACTGTTAGATTCTTTCAACTTACAAACGTTTAATCTCTAGTTCTGTGTTGTCATTTACTGTTAAATTCTTGCTAACTTACAAACGTTTATTCTTTAGTTCTGTGTTGTCATTTCTTTTAGATTCTTTCTAACTTTTAAACTATTTATATCTATTTCTAAATTGATATTTCTGATATCTACATAAGTTATCTCTAACAGCGTTTCATTAATCTTCATGTTTCTTGTTCTTTGTTGAATATCACAATCTCAGATTACGTAAGAGATGTACAATCTCTATGAAATTCTCCTTCCATGTAAACGCTTGATTTCATTGAGGCAGGTCAAACCACAGCAATTTTTTTTCTGAATCGCTTTAAAATGTAGAGATGAAATCATGAAAAGAAACATGTTGATGAAGATTACCTGTCCTGTCCTGTCGTCCCGTTAGATGCTACTTACAGATCATACATTTACTACCCCAACACTTCACTCATGTAAACTAGCTACAAATCAAATATCAAACATTGGTAATGCTGAAATGTAGACAGAACAAAAGCAGCAACAACAACCACAACTTAGAAAACAATCAATTAAATAATTGATATTTCTTTAGAAATTTTCTTTATTCTTCTTACAAGATGTCTGCATTTTTCTTGAGAATCCATGAAAAATAGACTAGGATCAATAGATTAGTTGCATTGTTGACATCAACAGACTGACAAACATCTTGTTTACCGTGAGACTTTCTGGAAATGAGAAAATGTTTATCAGTAGATCATTAAATTATGTAATATGTGTACAACAACTTTAAACATGACGTCTTATCACACCGATCTGTATCTGTGAATGGATAAAATGATAACATGTTGAGACATTGATAACATGTAGCGTACTAAGTGTTGTTGATATTATCTGATAGTTTTATATTCATCTGTTTCTTATTGCATTGAACTCTATCTCTCATGGAGAGAAAATGTGAAATATGTACTTCTTGTCTACAAGTAGATTTTGTGATGAAATATTTCTGACATAATCTCAGTACTGACCTGTCTACATCACACTTACCGCATCAATGATGATATCTACATGATGAATATCCACCAATGAAAGTGAGTATTAGCTGCTGAATAGCCTGGTCAAACAGTCTCACCAAGATACATATTTCAGTAGACGCGAGTATCACTGCCAACTCTGCTATTTCTATCACGGATTGCAGGATATATACTAGTGAAACACGTACAAACAAAGTGCTATAGTTTTACAAAATACAGAAACAGTGACAATAAACAGCAACGTTTCGACCACAAGGCCTTTATCAAGCAAACGAACAAACAGGAGTGACAAATTAAATGAAACACAAATGGACGACCAAACACAAACGTATCTAAGGAAAATCTGGAATAAAAACGAATAACGAAATAAATGTAACAAAAAACACACATAAAAACTAGAAATAGAACGGAAAGAAACAATGAAACATCTAGTAAATATATAACTTGAATACATGCAACATATACCATATAGATTACAAAGCATGGGAAGAAAGTACTAAAGCATAAGAATGTAATACATGCAACATATACCCATATAGATTACAAAGCATGGGAAAATTTATTTCGTTATTCGTTTTTATTCAGATTTTCCTTAGATACGTTTGTATTTGGTCGTCCATTTGTGTTTCATTTAATTTGTCACTCCTGTTTGTTCGTTTGCTTGATAAAGGCCTTGTTAGTCGAAACGTTGCTGTTTATTGTCACTGTTTCTGTATTTGTAAAACTATAGTACTTTGTTTGTACGTGTTTCACATTTACAAGTTTTACTGCAATCTTCCCCTATTAGGATATACACTAGAAACGATGAGTACGTCTCTCAATTTGTAGAATAAATAGCTAATGCCTCAACTATTGTTATCAAATATCTTAACTATCCAGTCAAATGTCCCAGTACATGTCCAATGTTTATGAGCAATACCTCCGCTGTGCAGGTCACATCAGACAACAGACTTGATATAGTAATTGTAACTACTTCGATCATTTGAGGTAAGACCATAAGCAAATTATCAACAGTGCACTCAAGTCCATATAATAGTGATCCTGTAGTGTCAACAGTTTCACCAACTAAATCAACTGCAATCTCAACAACTTCTTCTACCACTCCTGCCACACCTTCAACAACTTCACCAAAACCTCCTAAAAGACCACCATCGCAACCACATCCTGGTTCCTGACAGTCATATGGTATTTCTTCATGTCTCCTTCTTCCAGCTTCAATTGAGACACAAATTGCAACCAACAAAACCAACCCAACGTGAATATAATACATCTGTAAATAAAGCAAACAGAGTTGAAGAATAAGTCAATGTACACATATTTGACTGCTACACTACTTTACATTAAAATACAAAATTAAACAAAGAAAAGCAAAACAAATATTGTTGTTTAATCACTTCATTTTCAGAATTAGTTTTAGTTTAGTTGTTGGATCATCATCACTGTACGTTGAAGCAATGAGTCCATCAAGTGTTCCAATCTCCTCCTCAGTATGTTTGTTGGTGTAGAGACAACGAAGAACAAGAAGAAACAATCACAAAACTGGTTTTATTGTCAATGTCCATGTCTGGGTAGATTATATTGTTATTGTTGGAATGATAATACTGACGACAATGATTGTAATGTTGGCTACTTACAAACAAAGAAACATTATGGACATCAAGAGGTACAAACCTTTGGTAATACAGCAGGTTCTCAGTAAATGATATATTGTAGTGCTAGGATCTAGATTTTTCAGTGGTGACTAGTGCTACAAATATGGACATTTATAGACAAACAGTGATAATCCCCATGTAATCTCTCGCTTATATTGTCTCTCGTATGAGACCGAGATAATGACAGTACACTTAAGCTGTGAACAAATCATGGATGACAAATTTCATATTAAGGTGAGACATATCTATGAAAAAATGTGAAATATCTTGTTGGAAGTGTGTTATAAATGATACCTACATATTAATGAAACAGCTGGTTCTGAGTTCTGCATGTAAACATGTTTGTTCAACCATTTCTGCAGGTCATCTCTGGGACATGTTTTTACCAGGCTGTTACAGCAACGTCACTGAGAACTTACACAGACACCACACAGACAAGTATGGTTTATCATCAGATGTTCATGTGGACATGTTCATGATACATTGGTTGATCAACTTATTCAACTAGAAGTTGATCAGACATTTCTCTGATTTCATCACTTCTCATGAATTCATCTCATTTTATATTCAATATTCTTCGCAGACACCTATTTTCAAATGCGTTCAATTTATTTTCTAGATCGTCAGTCATTTTCCAAATCTGGCTTACATATGTCCGGATTGAGACACCATTGGAACTGAATTTTCATAATTTAGTTTTAAAACTATATAACATGGATTTTCATATTTTATTGATACTTTTAAATGACAATTCTTTGCATACTTTCTTTTTAATATTTATTATGCAATTAAAATTGCTACCTAACTGGGACTGAGCTCAGACAAGTGCAGTAATTTAAATACCTCCTGGTCCTGGAGTCCTGGTAACATCAGATAGCAGATGCCGATCAGCAATAAAGAGCAGAATTGGGCATGCGACACATCCTCGTTCTGAAAATGAGAAGTATTACCGTGATCTGCTCTTTTGTGATGCTCACAGTATAGGCATTGAACAACACCGGAATAATGGTGACCCTTGGGTAAGCCAGGGTGGATTGTTGTTGGTGATGACGCCAGCTGCCCATTTAAACACTTCTTTTCGCTGGAAGGGCCGCAAAGATCCAATTGAGGAGGAATGGGCTGATATTGAGTTCAGTCAGCTGTACCATTAAAAATGCAACGGCACTCTATTATAGGCATCTTCAAGGTCAATTGCAGAAGCACATGTCTCAATGCCGAGTGAAAGCCCTCATGACATGGGCGAAAACCGCTGCGTTACGCCATGTCTCTCGATTTGGACGAGTACCCTCCAAGGGTGGGTGGAAGGAGACGTAACCTCTCAAGTTGGCAGGATATTTTCCTGGCAATTATTTTCTCCAACAACTGTCTATTGTAATCTGCATGGTGATTCCCGATAACCCTGAATTTTGTGTGGGTCTTTGCCAGGCTTTGGTGGAGGTACCAGGTAGCTGTGCAACCATTCTTCGTTGATTACTGCAGTCGTAATGCTTTTGTTGTAAATGATAGCCAGTTCTTCCACTCCCATCAGACAACTCGCCAATGTCACCATACCATATGCCATCTGGACCAGGTGCACTGTTTTTTGCTCTCCGTACAGCATCCTTGATTTCCTCCACTGTCACCAAATCATCTTCATCTAATTCCTGGTTCTGACATTTAGCTGCAATGGATTCTCTTGCAGTGTTTCGCTCTACAATGTCTTTCTGGTCACTCTGCTCTAGATAGTGCACAAACAGAGCCCTACCCTTGTTTTCATCTGTCCTCTGCCAGGTAAGATCCAAGCTCTGGAAGTCAAGAACACACCGATTCTTTACTGTACCATTCATACTTCTGTGCAATCGCCAGAACAGATTCAACGATTTGTCATTGCTCACCCGTTGACAGAACTCAGCCCCTTCTCCCTTTTACCGTCCTTGCAAGAGCTTTGAAACACCCTGTTTTATTATTCATATCTTGTTTCAACTGCAAGATGTTATCAGGATGGGTAGTTCCATTTTTTCCCGGCAGTTTACCACCTCCTAACAGCACACCGCTTGTCTAACCATGCCTTCTCCACCTCGTCATCCCACCAGGGTGATTGTTGCCAACATTTACTACTGTTGGTGTGCTTGCCTCGTTTGACACACCTTATTTTACTGACACCGTCTTGCCCTGTGGTGTCGTACTGGAAAGAGTGCGTTATTGGCCTGCTTTTAGATCTACCTTTGTTCACCAGTATGCTGCAAGAACGGTGGTCACTGCCATGGTGCCTAAAATCCCCATCTGCACACAGCAGTGAGTTGAGGGGATACAAGTGTCAAATCAAAAACACTATCCTCATCTCTGGTCGACTCATATTCTAGTGACACCGCTGGTATTGATGCACAACAATTCCGTGGTCTCAAGTGCTAGTTCGAACTCTTCTTCCTGTCTATTCGACGAAATGTTGCCCCATGATCTACCCTTTGCGTTGAAATCCCCAGAAAATGACATTATTGCTCTCATGACTTATAATGTCACCCAAACACTGTCACTTCTGTTGTCCACTTTGTATTACAGTCACATACATTGACCAGCACAAACGGTTTTGCAGACTGAACTTTAATCGCCTGAAGTTGCAATTCATTATCATCCCATCGAGACATGTCTACTTCCGACACATCAATGCTATTACGGACTAGAATTGCTAGACCCATATGTCTTCTGTTGTAGAAACAACGGAAACCAGTCATGCGTAACACACCACCATCGCCTAGTCGCGTTTCCTGAAGAGCTATGATACACAAGGGTTTCAGAATTAAAGCGCATTGATGCGGACTTGCACAGTTCAGTAGACAATGCGATATATTGAGTCCCAAGCAGACGTATTTAAACCGTGTTTGTCTTGCGCCTGCTCGCCGACCCTGCCTTGGCCTTCGTCCTCTTTTTTTTTTACGTTTGATTGTAACGTTATTGTACTCGATGTATGTCATCTTGAACTGATCAAAACAAAACAAACCGTCACCACGTGCTAATGTCATGTTTCATGTTTCATGTTTCAACTTAAACCGAAAGTCCTTGAGATGGCAAAGAAGAGAGTCAGAACAGGTACAGAAGGCAACGACCAATACTGCTTACAAGGTGGCAGCGGCAAAGTATTGGTTTTGTGCGGTGCTAATTTTCGTCTAAGAGGGTGGTTAATTTCATCCTCTTATACAGATAACTATGCAAAGTGAATAGGAAGTCCATTCATTGAGGATCTTCGCCGGTGCTACGGAGTTTCGTGCATCTGTATTGGAATTTTCCTTAGTGTGTGTTATCAGCGTGTGGTGACGGTTTGTTTTTGTTTTCGATCAGTTCAAGACGACGGACGTCGATTACAATAACGTCACAATCAAACGTCAAACGATCAGCTCGACAGAGCTGGGTTGATAAGATCGAATCCTTGAACCTTGATAGGGACAGACATAAATTGTGGAAGCTTGCAAAAGCGCTGAGTAATGAAAAGATCAGCCGACCCAGTAGTCCTGGAACACGATAAAAGATGTGCTCGGGAAGGAAGCTGCAAATATTCTAATGCAAAATATGCTGAAGTCAGCAGAGTAAGCACACAAAAGCTAGAAGCAATGACACAAAGAAAAAGCGAGAACCCTGCAAGGCGAGCCAAAGAAAGCTAATAGTCACCTAACGGATACATTCACAGAAACGAGTTGGAAGAGGCATTAGAATCTCAAACTCAGAAAATCGTCGGAGAAAAGATGGGATCACAAATGAGATGCTTACAAACTTGGGGACTAGAGCAAAGGCAGCTCTACTGGCCGTCCTAAATATGTCGTGGAGGACAGGCATTGTACAAGAGAATGGAAGAAACTGATCATGGTACCCATCCTAAGGCCGAGCAAAAATAAACTCATCATGTGGATGTCATCATTGATGCAGGTAAGTGTGATGTAGACAGGTCAGTATTGAGAGTATGTCAGAAATATTTATCACAAAATCTACTTGTAGACAAGAAGTACATATTTCA
Organism: Arion vulgaris; assembly: GCA_020796225.1. Taxonomy (NCBI): domain Eukaryota; kingdom Metazoa; phylum Mollusca; class Gastropoda; order Stylommatophora; family Arionidae; genus Arion; species Arion vulgaris. Next base: position 20,364,705 of record CM036776.1, read on the forward strand.
CATTTTTTCTCCATGAGGGATAGAGTTCAACAAATATTACATAATTTAATAATCTACTGATAAACATTTTCTCATTTCCAGAAAATCACACAGTAAACAAGATGTTTGTCAGTCTGTTGATGTCAGCAATGCAACCAATCTACTGTTCCTAGTCTATTTTTTCTTGGATTCCTCAAGAAAAATGTAAGATGAATAAAAAAAACCCATTTCAAATGAAATATCAATTATTTAATTGATTGTTTTCTAAGTTGTGTGTTGTTGTTGTTTTTCTTTGTTCTGTCTACATTTCAGCATTACCACTTTTTGAAATTTGATTTGTAGCATGTTTACATGAGTGAAGTGTTGAGGTAGTAAACGTATGATACGTAGGTAGCATCTAACAGCACGGCTAGGTAATCTTCTTCAACATGTCTGTTTTCATGATGTCATTTCTACATTTTAAAGCGATTCAGAAATAATTGCATTGGTACTTTTACCTGCCCTCAATGAAGTCAAGCGTTTACGTGGAAGGAGAATTTCATAGAGATTGTACATCTCTTACGTAATCTGAGATTGGGATATTCAACAAAGAACAAGAAACATGAAGATTCATGAAACGCTGTTAGAGATAACTTATGTAGATATCAGAAATATCAATTTAGAAATAGATATAAATAGTTTGAAAGTTAGCAAGAATCTAACAGTAAATGACAACACAGAACTAGAGATTAAATGTTTGTAAGTTAGCAAGAGTCTAACAGTAAATGACAACACAGAACTAGAGATTAAATGTTTGTAGTTAGCAAGAATCTAACAGTAAATGACAACACAGAACTAGAGATTAAATGTTTGTAAGTTAGCAAGAATCTAACAGTAAATGACAGCACAGAACTAGAGAATAAACGTTGGAAAGTTAGCAAGAGTCTAACAGTAAATGATAACACAGACTAGAGTTAAACGTTGGAAAGTTAGCAAGAGTCTAACAGTAAATGACAACACAGAACTAGAGATTAAACGTTTGTAAGTTGCAAGAATCTAACAGTAAATGATAACTTACAGAACTAGAGAGTTAAACGTTGGAAAGTTGAAGAATCTAACAGTAAATGATAACACAGAACTAGAGATTAAACGTTTTGGAAGTTAGCAAAGATCTAACAGTAAATGACAACACAGAACTAGAATTAAATGTTTGTAGTTGTAAGAATCTAACAGTAAATGACAACACAGAACTAGAATTAAATGTTTGTAAGTTGCTAAAGAATCTAACAGTAAATGACATCCCAGAACTAGAGATTAAACGTTTGTAAGTTAGCAAGACTCTAACAGTAAATGACAACACAGAACTAGAGATTAAACGTTTGTAAGTTAGCAAGACTCTAACAGTAAATGACAACACATAACTAGACATTAAACGTTGGAAAGTTAGCAAGAATCTAACAGTAAATGACAACACAGAACTAGAGATTAAACGTTTGAGTTGAAAATCTAACAGTAAATGACATCCCAGAACTAGAGATTAAACGTTTGTAAGTTAGCAAGAATCTAACAGTAAATGACAACACATAACTAGAGAATAAACGTTTGTAAGTTAGCAAGAATCTAACAGTAAATGACATCCCAGAACTAGAGATTAAACGTTTGTAAGTTAGCAAGAATCTAACAGTAAATGATAACACAGAACTAGAGATTAAACGTTGGAAAGTTAGCAAGATTCTAACAGTAAATGATAACACAGAACTAGAGATTAAACGTTGGAAAGTTAGCAAGACTCTAACAGTAAAGTGACAACACAGAACTAGAGATTAAACGTTGGAAAGTTGCAAGAATCTAACAGTAAATGACAACACAGAACTAGAGATTAAACGTTTGTAAGTTAGCAAGACTCTAACAGTAAATGACAACACAGAACTAGAGATTAAACGTTGGAAAGTTAGCAAGAATCTAACAGTAAATGACAACACAGAACTAGAGATTAAACGTTTGTAAGTTAGCAAGACTCTAACAGTAAATGACAACACAGAACTAGAGATTAAACGTTGGAAAGTTAGCAAGACTCTAACAGTAAATGACAACACAGAACTAGAGATTAAACGTTGGAAAGTTAGCAAGAATCTAACAGTAAATGACAACACAGAACTAGAGATTAAACGTTTGTAAGTTAGCAAGACTCTAACAGTAAATAACATCACATAACTAGAGATTAAATGTTTGTAAGTTAGCAAGAATCTAACAGTAAATGACAACACAGAACTAGAGATTAAACGTTTGTAAGTTGCAGAGATTCTAACAGTAAATGACAACACATAACTAGAGAATAAACGTTTGTAAGTTAGCAAGAATCTAACAGTAAATGACATCCCAGAACTAGAGATTAAACGTTGGAAAGTTAGCAAGAATCTAACAGTAAATAACATCACATAACTAGAGATTAAACGTTTGTAAGTTGGCAAGAATCTGACAGTAAATGACAACACAGAACTAGAGATTAAACGTTTGTAAGTTAGCAAGAATCTAACAGTAAATGATAACACAGAACTAGAGATTAAACGTTGGAAAGTTAAGTTAAAGTTGGGAAAGTTAGCAAGAATCTAACAGTAAATGACAACACAGAACTAGAGATTAAACGTTGGAAAGTTAGCAAGAATCTAACAGTGAATGACAACACAGAACTAGAGATTAAACGTTGGAAAGTTAGCAAGAGTCTAACAGTAAATGACAACACAGAACTAGAGATTAAACGTTGGAAAGTTAGCAAGAATCTAACAGTGAATGCAGTAGAGAAACTAACAGTAAGACATATTACAAAACTGATGGTTGACCTCATGGACACATGAAAGTTGAGATGTCTATGAAATGATGAGTTGTGAAGTAAAAAATGCACTTAAAGAAACTAGTGATATGTTGGCAACATGTGACTGTATAGACGTGCAAATAATGATCTGTTGTCTTGATTACACTTTATTACTACAAAAGCTGGTGACAACAATGATATAATTCATCCAATGATAAACTAGATTAATGATATTCATACAAGATAACAAACAGAATCGGTGTGTAATAGATGTTATCAATATCTTTATTGAACACTTGTGTCTATCTAAACGATGTTATCAAACAACTAATTGATGTCTGTTGAAGTGCACAATATGTTCGGTAGCTTATTTTATAACACATTTCTTGCCGTCAAGCGATATCGTTGACACCTCGTTGACATCTCATTTGTAAAGTGCGTCACGAAAAGGAATGGAAACCTCCAGATGTTCAGACAAACATCACGTGATACCAGTAATGATAAAGTGTATTATTCAGTTCTTGTTACCAAGTCTCCAACTGTGTATGTGTAAGTTTTTTTAAAAAACTATATTCTTACTTTTAGCTAGAAAACAATATATTAATATCGAATTGTTTGTTTCTTATTGTTATTGTGTATAGTTGTGTTTAGTAAATAAAGTGAAGACCATTACATCTAGACTGAGGTCAATTCGTATCAGAGCAGATCGGAACTCTGTCAGAATATTTTTTGGAGAGCCCTACCTCAAACATTTGGTTTCCAAATTCACTTTATTCAACGACTTCCGGTTCAAGTTGGCGAACGCCAAAGTGTTGTTTTTGTGCGGTGCTAATATTTCGTCTAAGATGGATGGTTAATTTCATATGCAGATAGCTATGCAAAGTGAATAGGAAGTCCATTCCTTGAGGATCTTCGCCGGTGCTACGGAGTTTCGTGCATCTGTGCTGAAATTTTCCTCAGTGTGTGTTTTTTTTGCGTGTGGTGACGGTTTGTTTTGGTTTTCGATCAGTTCAAGATGGCGGACGTCGATTACAATAACGTTACGATCAAACGTAGAAACAAAAGAGGACGAAGGCCAAGGCAGGGTCGGCGAGCAGGCGCACGACGTACACGGCTTAAATACGTCCGCTTGGGTCTCAATAATATACGCATTGTCTACTGGAACTGTGCAAGTGCGCATCAACGCGGGCTAATTCTTGAAACCCTTGTATACAGAGCAGACATCGTAGCTCTTCAAGAAACGCGACTGGGCGATGGTGGTGTACTACGTATGACGGGTTTCAAATGTTACTACAACAGAAGACATATGGGTCTAGCAATTCTAGTCCGTAATAGCATTGATGTGTCGGAAGTAGACATGTCTCGAGGGGATGATGACGAATTGCAACTTCAGGCGATTAAAGTCCAGTCTGAAAACCGTTTGTGCTGGTCAACTTTATGCCTGTAATGCGAAAGTGGACACACAGAAATGGCAGTGTTTGAGTGATATTATAAGTCATGAGAGCAATAATGTCATTTTCTGTGGTGATTTCAACGCAAAGGGTAGATCATGGGGCAACATTTCCTCGAATACACAGGAGAAGATCTCGAACTAGCACTTGAGACCACGGAATTGTTGTGCATCAATACCAGCGGTGTCACTAGAATTGCGAGTCGCCCAGGAGATGAGGATAGTGTTATTGATTTGGCACTTGTATCCCCTACACTCACTGCTGTGTGCAGATGGGGATTTTAGGTACCATGGCAGTGACCACCGTCCGTGCATCATACTGGTGAACAAAGGTAGATCAAAACAACATAGGCCAGTAACGCACTCTTTCCAGTACGACACCACAGGGCAAGACGTTATCAGTAGAATAAGGTGTGTCAAACGAGGCAAGCACACCAACAGTAGTAAACGTTGGGAACAGCCACCATGGTGGGATGACGAGGTGGAGAAGGCGTGGATAGACAAGCGGTGTGCTGTTAGGAGGTGGCAAACTGCCAGGAAAAATGGAACTACCCATCCTGCTGACATCTTGCAGTTGAAACAAGAAATGAATAATAAAACAGGGTGTTTCAAAGCTATTGCAAGGATGGTAAAAAGTGAGAAGTGGGCTGAGTTCTGTCAACGTGTGGGCAATGACAAATCGTTGAATCTGTTCTGGCGATTGCACAGAAGTATGAATGGTACAGTAAAGAATCGGTGTGTTATTGACTTCAGAGCTTGGATCTTACATGGCAGAGGACAGATGAAAACAAGGGTAGGGCTCTGTTTGCGCACTATTTAGAGCAGAGTGACCAGAAAGACATTATAGGGCGAAACACTGCAAGACAATCCATTGTAGCTAAATGTAAGAACCAGGAATTAGATGTAGATGATTTGGTGACGGTGGAGGAAATCAAGGATGCTGTACGGAGAGCAAAAACAGTGCACCTGGTCCAGATGGCATACGATATGGTGACATTGACGGGTTGTCTGATGGGGAGTGGGAAGAACTGGCTGGCATCTACAACAAAAACATTACGACTGCAATAATCAACGAAGAATGGTTGCACAGCTACCTGGTACCTCTGCCGAAGCCTGGCAAAGACCACACAAAAATTCAGGGCTATCGGGTAATCACCATGCAGAATACAATAGGCAAGTTGCTGGAGAAAATAATTGCCAGAAAAATATCCTGCCAACTAGAGAGGTTACGTCTCCTTCCACCCACCCTTGGAGGGTACCGTCCATATAGAGAGACATGGCGTAACGCAGCGGTGTTCGCCTACGATGTCTATGAGGGTTTTCACTCGGGCATTGAGACATGCGCTGCTGCAATTGACCTTGAAGATGCCTATAATAGAGTGCCGTTGCATTTTTAATGGTGCAGCTGACTGAACTCAATATCAGCCCATTCCTCCTCAATTGGATCTTTGCGGCCCTCTTCCAGCGAAAGATAGTGTTTAAATGTGGCAGTTGGGCGTCATCAGCAACAACAATCCACCCTGGCTTACCACAGGGGTCACCATTATCTCCGGTGTTGTTCAATGCCTATACTGTGAGCATCACAAAGAGCAGATCACGGGTAGAGGAAGGACAATGTCATATGCAGATGATGTGTTGGTGTATCGTCAGGGCAAGGATAGAGAACAGCTTGTGGAGGAACTTCAGTCAGAACTCGACCGCATAGGTAGATGGTGCGTTGAAGCAGGAGCATTGGTCAACCCTACAAAAGCAGCGGTGACATGGTTCTCTTTAAACAACCACATCGTCACCACTCCAACACCATCTGTGGTTTTGTGTTCAGAGGTAGTGGAGCGATCTCAGTCTATGAAATACCTGGGGTTGCGTTTTGATCGTAGTCTAGCTTTTACGGAACACATAGCTCATGTGATAATGAAGGCGAGGAAAGGTTTGCTGGCGATGAGGGTAATGGCTGCGGCGGATTGTGAACAGCGCCATCTTTGTATTTTATACCAGGGTCTGGTCCTTTTTGTGCTTGAGTATGCGCTGGCGATCCTGACTCTCAGTCATAGTCAGATAGAACGACTGGAAAGAATACAGAACGAGGCGATGCGCATTATACTTGGTTGCACTAAAGACACGTCGTGCAGGGCGATGCGCTATCTCCTTGACTATCCTACTATGGAGTATAGAATACTGATGAGCCGTGCACGAGCATACCTTCGAGTCAATGCTGACACACAACATCCTCTGCACTTGGAAATAAAGAGACAAAAGGAAATAGGTTAAAAAGAGGAAAATCTTGGATGGGTCAGGCTGAGGACTGTATTGAACAGGTGTGTACACTTGAAGACATTGATCCCGGTGAAGAATGGATACCGGTGCCAAGAGCAATCGCTACATCCTTTTCTGTATGCATCGAACTTGATAAAGAATGCAGGCAACACAACCCACTTGTTGTGGAGGCAGAGGTTCAGGCATTAATTTCTGAGAACGCATCTGATCATGATGTAATCATTTATACGGATGGTTCGGTGATTCGACATGTGCGGAGCTCGTGGGCTTTCACTGCTCAGGTCGGAGGTGATGTTGTGAAGGAAGACAGTGGTGGTTTTGCCGTGACTACAAGCAGTCTCACTATGGAAATCATGGCGGTTACCAAAGCGATGATTTGGCTAGAATCACAGACTTTATCCATGCATGTTTTCTCAGTGACTCAATGAGTATGCTCAGGAAGATTGAAACAGGATGGGCTAGGAGACATTGGATAGAATCGCTGGGGAGGTCTAAGCTGACAAAGATCAGTTTTATTTTTGTACCAGGGCATGCAGGTGTAAGGGGAATGAACGTCCGGATAGGCTTGCAGGTATGGCTGCTGTCCAAAGCGGACGAGCAATGGACCAGGCTGATATTATAAATTCCCTAAGGGAGAGAGGGCGTGTACATGATTCACGTAATAGCGGTGCATCCACAACACTAACCAGACTGCAAGAACTCAAAGTTAAGTGTGGTGTAGCTCGACAAGAACGCTATGCTGGCAGACAAAGAAGAATTGTAAACCAACAAAGAACCGGTGTCGTTAGTCGCCACACGCTGATGGACATACTGAGGGAGGGATCGGAGCACTTATGGACTAATTTGTTCGACGTGCAGTGATGGTGATCCGACGACTAAACTAAACTAAACTTTATTCAACAATAAATCATGATGTCTATCTTAACCAAATATAATGGTCAATGATTCAATTAATTTTGGGAGAAAAAATTTATCTTCTTGGAGATTTATAAGCAGCTTAGGTTATCGCCGATTGCAAAGTCAATAACATGCTTCTCTGGTAACCTCGTGACTTGGAAATTCCGAGGTTAACTAGAGCCAATAATTTCCTGTCTGCACAAGTTCATTTTTTGGAGAACATGTTCTCTGATCATTTACTTGGAGATCTCAATTACAACAAGGTATCTATGAAGATGGAAGTAAACGCAATCGAATGACAAGGGACAATGATGATATTGGGGCAAATCTTCACGCAAAAATCAGTCAGATTTGCAATACTAGGAGCTATGCCTACGTCTGAATGTTTAACGATCGACAAAAAAGTAAGCAGACATTTATTAGTCAGTGATCTTCGTTGTGTGAAACTAAGTTATATATGTGAGAATAATATGGATATTCTTGCCGTCAGTTGTGTGAAACTAAGTTATATGTGAGAATAATATGGATATTCTTGCCGTCAGTTGTGTGAAACTAAGTTATATGTGAGAATAATATGGATATTCTTGCCGTCAGTTGTGTGAAACTAAGTTATATGTGAGAATAATATGGATATTCTTGCCGTCAGTTGTGTGAAACTAAGTTATATATGTGAGAATAATATGGATATTCTTGCCGTCAGTTGTGTGAAACTAAGTTATATATGTGAGAATAATATGGATATTCTTGCCGTCAGTTGTGTGAAACTAAGTTATATGTGAGAATAATATGGATATTCTTGCCAATCAGTTGTGTGAAACTAAGTTATATGTAGAAATAATATGAATTCTTGCCGTTTGTTTTATCAATTAAATTAATCCCTCTTTGTGTATTGTTGAGTCTGTGTTCAGGACGGAAGTACATTGCTCCTCAGCTCATAGACTTCTATAAATGTAATACGAGCACATCTGAAAATGCTGAAGAACTGAAGTGGGTGATGTTGGCAAGCGCGCAATTTCAGGTTCATTGCTAGCGCCGACTGAAACGACTCTCTAGAATATATGTGCGCAGCTCCAGTCTAGTTTTTCCCCTGGAACAGGAAAAATGCAGATTAGACATTGCAAATTGCCAAGTGCCGACAGGTTCCCTGAAACGGATGATAATATTCCTACAAAGAAACAAACTCACCGTGGATAGAAATGCAAGGACGATAGTGCAAAGGCTTGACTGGTACAAACCCAAGCATTGGCTAAGGACGATACTTTTCGGACGCCGATCAGCCTACACATAGTAAGATGACGTCCAAACACTATGGCTCAGATCATATAAAGGCAAATTAAACAGCCAAAAAATGATCGCATGCCCTGCACAAAATAAAACTGATCTTTTCCAGCTTAGACCTCCCAGCGACTCCATCCAATGTCTCCAAGCCCATCCTGTTTCAATCTTCCTGAGCATACTCATTGAGTCACTGAGAAAACATGCATGGATAAAAGTCTGTGATTCCAGCCAAATCATCGCTTTGGTAACCACCATGATTTCCATAGTGAGACTGTTCGTAGTCACGGCAAAACCACCACTGTCTTCCTTCAGCATCTCCTCGACCTGAGCAGTGAAAGCCCACGAGCTCCGCACATGTCGAATCACCGAACCATCCGTATAAATGATTACATCATGCTCAGATGCGTTCTCAGAAAATCAATGCCTGAACTGCTGCCTCCACGACAAGTGTGTTGTGTTGTCTGCATTCTTTATCAAGTTTGATGCATACAGAAAAAGATGTATCGATCCCAGTTGGCACTGGTACCCATTCTTCACCGGGATCAATGTCTTCAAGTGTACACACCTGTTCAATACATCCTCAGCCTGACCCATCCAAGATTTTCCTATTTTTAGCCGATTTCCTTTTTGGTTCTTTATTTCCATGTGCAGAGGATGACTAACCATAGAAGGGTCGAGAATGCTCATAAACCGGAGCGACCTAACTCAGTCAGCGCAAAGTAGTTACTGCTTTTTGGCGTATATCCAAGGCAAAAGATACGGCTTGAAAAGATCATTAAAGAGGGATTATTATACGATGCGTACGTAACGACCTCACGAATGGCAGGAAATTTGATAGAGAAGTTGCCCTTTCCTATACAACACTGGCCTTAAAACTACCGATGGTACGAGGACTAGGCAAATGTTTCGTGGACAACAGATTTCCTGTAACGATCTCACTTGAAGGATCTACTCTTCAAGTACCTCTGAAGACGGTAAGGGACACCGCATGGTGAGGGACACTGGTAAAATGGTAAGTAGGCCTTACGCAAAACTCAGTCAGAAGCGCAATACCAGGCGTCATGACTACCACCTGAATTGAAAGCGGGCGTTCGCAGAAGAAGAATAAGAGAAGAAGGATCGCGAGTCGACACTTGGCAATTTGCAATGTCTACTCTGCATTATCCCTGTCCCCAGGAAACACTGGACTGGGACTGCGCACATATATTTAGAGGGTCGTTTCATTCGGCACTAGCAACGCAACTCAAATGTTCGCTCGCCAACATCGCCCACCCCAGTTCTCCCGGGGATGTTAGTTGCTAATGCAGCAGTACCTTGCCCAATTGTTCCAATGGGAGCAGTTTCGTTAGGCGCAAGGACACACTATAGGAGTTGCGCTCGCCCAAAGCCTTACCGAATAAATACATTTTCCCCTTGGTTTCTGATACGCAGCTTATTGCAATTTTCCCCTGGTGTTGCCCGACTCGTTGCATCTTTTCCGACGATTCTTCCCAAAGAAGCTAATTTTTTGTGAACATTTTTTGAGGGACATGCCTCCTGACGAATTGTACCTTGTCAGTTCTTAATTTTGTTTTATTTATTCAGCTTTTCTCATCGGCCGGGAGAGGCGTGCAGAAATAATCGCTCTGGGATTCTGCTCGTCTGTGTTGCGAGCAGATCTCATCGAACGTAACTACGTCTGCATCTCTACTTATGCTAAAAGTAGTTCTCCTCGATCTCTCGTTTGTTCCACACGATGGAGTATAGCATTTATTCACAGTAGTCTCCCTTCAAATAAAGCGGAAACAGATTGAGACTGAAGACAAGTAAACAGAGAATGTAGTCTTATTTGTCTTGTGATAGCGACATTTGATTGTACGCTCGATCCATTACAACATCCGTACCAATCCCCCTTCCTCACTCACCCAACCACACTTTTTGCGTTTCACTTCTGGCACTGTTCACTTTCTTTACGTCAATACGGAACAGACACATTACATAGTTCTTTGACAGAGTTTTACTGAGAACGGGCAAATATGGTGCCACCAAGCAGTTTAACTCTGGGTCACGTGAGTTTACGCTTACAGAAGATTCATTGTACAGTGTCCGTACCCCATTTTCGGTCATTTGTAGTGCATTTCTATATTTTATGGTTTTTAAACGCCACATAATTTGTAATTTAATACAAGTGCTACGGTAGTCTTTCGTCTACCATGGACAGACAAGAGAACAAATAGATCTAAGCAGAAATGACTCAAAGAAACTGGCTGATGCCACAAATCAGAATGAGAAAATTAAAGTATTTTTGGAGATATAAAAAGACACGAAGGGTTGGAAAACATTAGGGAAAAGGAAGTCTCCTGGAAAGAGGAAAGAGGAAGACCACGGAAGATGGATTCAGTATGTAACTGATGATTTGGGGCATGACGACTGAAGATGCGTGACATCTGGTTTATGAGATAGAGAGAAATTGTAAGGAACTGTTAAGATGTCAAAGTTCTGCTCATGACAAAATATTTAATGATAAAGCATCGGCCAGGAAACTCGTAAAAGCTTCAATCGACCATGATAATTTGAGGATTTTTTTTTTGCTTTTTGCGAACAAATCTTACAGCATTCGGGACTTAGCTTAAACAACTACTTTTCCTAAAAACAAAAGTACAAGTCATGATAAAATGTAGTTCATCGGTCTAGTCGGGGATCGAACCACTACTTCCAATATTAACTTGACGTTATTCAAACAGAAGCAACGGTCAGTCTAAGACTGTTGACATCTCATATAACTGTTTCGAACATTGGTCAGTCTAAGATAAGTTAATGTTACCCACGAATAGTTCTAACAGTGGTCAGTCTAAGACTGTTGACATCTCATATAACTGTTTCGAACATTGGTCAGTCTAAGATAGTTAATGTTAGCCACGGATAGTTCTAACAGTGGTCAGTCTAAGACTGTTGACATCTCATATAACTGTTTCGAACATTGGTCAGTCTAAGATAGTTAATGTTAGCCACGAATAGTTCTAACAGTGGTCAGTCTAAGACTGTTGACATCTCATATGACTGTTTCGAACATTGGTCAGTCTAAGATAGTTAATGTTAGCACGAATAGTTTCAACAGTGGTCAGTCTAAAACAGTTAACATCTCCAATGCGTCTCTCCTACAGTGGTCAGTCTAAAACAGTTAACATCTCCAATGCGTCTCTCCTACAGTGGTCAGTCTAAAACAGTTAACATCTCCAATGCGCCTCTCCTACAGTGGTCAGTCTAAAACAGTTAACATCTTCAATGCGTCTCTCCTACAGTGGTCAGTCTAAAACAGTTAACATCTCTAATGCGTCTCTCCTACAGTGGTCAGTCTAAAACAGTTAACATCTCTAATGCGTCTCTCCTACAGTGGTCAGTCTAAAACAGTTAACATCTCCAATGCGTCTCTTCTACAGTGGTCAGTCCAAAACAGTTAACATCTCCAATGTGTCTCTCCCACAGTGGTCAGTATAAAACTTAAAATCTCGAACAAGTCTAAAAATGCGGGCAGTTTAAGACAGTTAACTTCTGGAATGTGTATCTCCAAAAGTGGTTAGTCTGAAGTTTTTAACATCGTAAACGAATATCTCCAGCATTGTAGGTATGTTAATGAAAGTTTTGGACATATCTCTTCATCACTGATAGCATAAGGTTGTTAGCGTCACCGCTCATGTCAAAGAATTTCACTAATGACTGCTACATCAGACATTTCAGAATGCTATTGGCGAAGTGTCATAACCTTGTTCTTAGCTACATTTACAATATCATTCATTTCAAGTTAATGTTTCTATCATCATCAAGTAGCTTGTCCCTTCCGAAACTTAGCTCTCATAACGGCAGTCCTGAAAAGAACTCTGTTCCGTGCAAATTGACGGACGTCAACAGCAGTTATTCTCAGATCTTCAATGACACCCTACCCATCGTCTTCTAGGTCTTCTTCCATTCTTCTTCCAAGCATCATTCTCCCCAAAATGATCTTCTCTATGCACTCATGTCGTTTATGCGTCCGAAATATTTATTGTCCTTGTTTTATATTCTCTCAATATCAAGCACAACAAAGGGTTTCCATAGTATCCTAAATACGTGTTATGTTGTAACACTAACATAATCTAATTATTTCATCCTTTTCTAGACTGCTTGTGTAACACAATATAGAAGCACATATAAGGTTCCCGTCTTGAACAAAAATTTTGCACAACTTGCTACACTTGCACAACGTCTTGCACAGCTTTTAGCTGCACATCACGACTTGTACAACACGACTGTCGACTAACACGACTTGCATCACGACTTGTATACCGCGCTTACAACGACTTGCACATCGACTTGTATAAACGGCTTGACAACCGACTTGTATAACCCGACTTGACGACACTCTTGCACAACACGACTTGCAAAATCACGACTTGCACATCACGACTTGTATAATCCGACTTGTACAACGACTAGCACCACGACTTGCACAACACGACTTGTACATCACGACTTGCACATCACTGACTGTGCGACTTGTATAACACGACTTGCAACGCTTGCACGACTTGCACATCACGACTTTACAACACGGCTTGTATAACGACTTACTACGACTTGCACTGCTGACTTGTACAAAACGACTGCACAACACGACTGACCTTGACTTGCACAACACATCTTGTACAACGCTTCTATTCAACACATTTATTTTACAAAAGGACAATATATTTAACAACCTTATGCACTTGTTGTTTTACCAGAAATGTTTAACGAAATATATCTTGCACAATTTATCTAACACAGAATATCTAACACACTGTGTCTTACAGGACATGCTGTCAATGTTTTTTTATATTATATTAAAATTAGTCTACAACAGATCAGGACAGTAACGTTGTAAAGATATTATAAACTTTTTCATCAAAATTCTGGTCACAACATTCTCTTCCTAATACAGATAATTAAAATGTGTATCTTACAGAATTACATCAAACAACATGTCCTACACAATACATATACCATAGTACGATAGACAGACATGTCTATAGATGAGAACAAGGGGTTCTTTCACAAGAACCCCACGGAAGCAATAGAAACAAAGAATATGATCAACAAATAAACACTGTACAAAGATTAAGATCTACCGAAAAAACAAATAGACAAATCGTGTCGTGTTGTGGGAAATCAGGTCAGTTTTCGGCTCATGTGTTTGTCTATTTGGTTTTTCGGAAGCTCTTAATACATGTACACCGTTTATCTGTTCATCATACGTGCCTAAAACAACATGGCTTACAGAACACACATACCATAGTACGACTGACATATATATCTAAATCAACATGGTTTACAGAACACATCTAACAGAGCTCATCCTACATAAATAACTAACAACAAATCCTACATAGCACATCTAACATATATATATATATCAATATATACACTTTGAAAGAGACCGAGCACCTATGGGACGCATTGACTGTAAAGACGTTGAAACTAATCAATGACTACTATTACTGCACAGCGTGAGAATATCTTCTACTGAGTCACTGACTTCAGAATATGTAATGAATATATGTGATATCATTAACTCGGGGAGTTATAGATTTAGCATGTAGCCAGTACATGAACATTTGACAAGAGAAACTTGAACAATTTGATATCATCAATATCTATTCATTCAGTACTTACCTTCTTCAGCTGATCAATGCCTTACAATGAGCTCTTGCAGAGTAACTGCGGCTACGATTCTGAACTGTCGCTTGACGCAGAAATGTTAGATACACATTTTTATGCAGTGACTGGAAATTGATTCTTCCTGGTATTGAACACAATTTTTTATGTTGATCAATCATGACACGCCACGCAACGTTTTGTCTGTACCCAAGTTTGGAGATGAATAGATAGCAATACATTTTCTTGAGAACAGTTACACAATATAGGTAAATACAGCAAACAATAGGAACCATCAGCTTGCATTTTGTTAATCATTCACTAACAGCTACTGTGCAACTATGAGTCTTCAATTAATAACATCAATTAACAGTCATTATATTCTAGAATGTTCATTAGAAAAAACACTTGAGTTTTAAATTTCACACTTATCAGTTGACATTCATATCATCATCGAAATTTGACAAATATATTTCTAATGGTTCCTACATGATGTGATGTGCTCACGTACACAGACTGAACAATAAGACAACATCTAACTTGTTCAAGTGTTACACGACATTGCAGAAAAAAGCTTGTGATTGGTTAGTTCTCAGTGACGTCAATGTAACAGCCTGGTAGGGACACGTCTTAGAGATGGCCACCTAGTTTATTAAATATGGCTGCTTGCAGAATATTCAGAACAGGCTGTTTCATTAAGATGTAGATATCACTTATTACACACCTGCTAAACCATCCTTTCCATAATTTCTTAGACATTCCTCACTACAATATGAAATTTGTGATCCATGATTGATCCAAAGCTTAAGTTTGCTGTCGCCACCTCGGTCTCACTCGAGAAAAAGATAGCCGACAAATCCCTGGAATTAGCACTGTCGATCTATAAAATGTTCATATTTGTAGCACTGTTTATCACTGCAAGACCTAGAGCCTAGATATACAACATACATTCTACTGAGAATCTGCTGCATTACCAAGGGTTTGTATCTCTTGTTGTCCATAATGTTTCTTTAGTGCATGTCGTCAACATTACAATCATTATCCTCGCTATTTTTTGATCATTTTTTGTTTAAGTAGCATCTTCATTGCACATCAAACATTTTCATAAAAAATAGAACATATTCTTTGCAGATTGAACATCTTCATCGTACATCGGACATCTTCATCATACATCGAAAATCTTTATCATACATCGAACATCTTCATCATACATCGAACATCTTATCCTACATCGAACATCTTTATCCCATCGAACATCTTCATCGCTACATCTTCATCATACATCGAACATCTTTATCATACATCGAACATCTTCATCATACATCGAACATCTTTATCATACATCGTACATCTTCATCATACATCGAACATCTTCATCGGACATCTTCATCATACATCGAACATCTTCATCATACATCGAACATCTTTATCATACATCGAACATCTTCATCATACATCGACCATCTTCATCATACATCGAACATCTTCATCGGACATCTTCATCATACATCGAACATCTTCATCATACATCGAACATCTTCATCGAACATCTTTATCATACATCGAACATCTTCATCGGACATCTTCATCATACATCGAACATCTTCATCATACATCGAACATCTTTATCTATCATCGACATCTTTATCCTCATCGAACATCTTCATCTACATCGAACATCTTCATCATACATCGAACATCTTCATCGAACATCTTCATCGAAAATCTTTATCATACATCGAACATCTTCATCATACATCGAACATCTTCATCATACATCGAACATCTTCATCGTACATCTTCATCATACATCGAACATCTTCATCATACATCGAACATCTTTATCATACATCGTACATCTTCATCATACATCGTACATCTTCATCATACATCGTACATCTTCATCATACATCGAACATCTTCATCATACATCGAACATCTTCATCATACATCGTACATCTTCATCATACATCGAACATCTTCATCATACATCGAACATCTTTATCATACATCGAACATCTTCATCGGACATATTTATCATACATCGGACATCTTCATCATACATCGAACATCTTCATCATACATCGAACATCTTTATCATACATCGAACATCTTTATCACACATCGTACATCTTCATCGGACATATTTATCGCATATCACACATCGACAATCTTCATCGCAGATCGAACATCTTCGTTGCACAATGAATATCTCTATTGCCCTCAGACATCTTCATCCCACATCTTCATCTCACATCTTCCCTAGTGCATAGTATACCTTCGTCGTACATCCAACATCTTCTCGGTCCATCGAACATCTCTATCGTATTTTGAACATGTTTTGGTCTCTCACATTTCTCTTGTCTAATTAGTTGTGATCTGTCCTCATCTTAAAACTACCCGATATGTTTCACTTGTATTTCTATGTTCTCATTCCGTAGCAAGAAATCAAATAGAAAAATATACATTGAGATATTGATTTATAGAGGAATTATGAGTATTTTATGGACTCGGAAACATGCAAATAAAGATAAAACATTAATTAATCAAATATTCCTCTTCTGCTTTTGTCGTCACACTGCTACCGGGTTGTTGCCCAGTGTCGTGGTTTTCTGTTTTTGTCTTGCGCTGTTCTGGTGGCTTGTGTGATTGTTATCTTTGCTCTTTCACATGATTCTGCTACGCCATCTAACCATCTTTCCGTGGTCTTCCTCTTGCCTTCTTTCCCGATGTTCTGTTGTAGAAGACTCTGTATACTGTGGAGTTTGGATGCATTCTTATTAAGTGGCCAAACCACTTCATTCTTTGTTTATCTATGTAATTCAAGTACGGTTTTGTGCCAACTTTCTTTCTTATGCTGATGTTGGTGATTCTGTCTTTCTTTATTATTGTAACTTTTCGCAGCAACGACATTTCACATGTAGTTATTTTTGTGACTGCGCTTTGCTCAATGTCCATGTTTGGCTCTGGTAACACAAGTAGGTATAAAATTATGTTGATCATCTGTTCTTAGCTGCCTGTAAATTTTTGGGTGCCTTAACAATGGGGCTAGCTGGTAGGTTATAGCATTTGCTTTTTGTACTCTAGCCTCTATCTCTCTATCTAGTCTTTCGTCTTCTGTGAATATGCTTCCTAAGTATTTGAATTCTTTCACTTGGTTTATTTTAGTCCATTGACATGGATGTCTAGATTATTATGTTTTCTTCCCATATTCATTATTTATGTTTTAGTGTTGTTGATTTTCATGTCATGTTTTACACAATTTTTGTTCAAGGTGTCAATATGATGTTGTAGATCTTGTTCATTTTGATGTATCAGGCACTGATCATCTGCAAAAAGCAGTTAATTTATTTCATCATTATCTGAATTTGACTCTTGAGTTATTTTATCCATATATGCAATAAAGAGTAGTGGTAAGAGGACACAACCTTGCCCAACACCTGATGTAATGGAGAACCAGTCAGTCATTTCTTCTATTGTTCTTACTGTACTCTGGCTATCTTGATATAAGGCCATGATATTACCTAATAGTTGTCCTTGGACGCCATATTCTTCAAGGATCTTCCATAGTTTGCACCTGTTTACTCTATCAAATGCCTTTTCTTGGTCTATAAATATAAGTTGTTTACTTTGATTGTATTCAATTGTTTGTTCTAATCTGTCTTAGTGTAAATATTGCGTCTGTGCAGCTCTTACCTCTTCTAAACCCAAACTGGCTATTGCTTAACTGGGGCTCTAATATATGTCTTGCTCTTGCTCCCAAAATTTTGCAAACATTTTCCTATATGGCTCAAAGAGAATATCCTGTATGTTTCACACTCTCTTTTGTCTCCTTTGTTCTTCCATATTGGGACTAAAATAGCTCTCTGCCAGTCATCTGGAGCCTCTTGTGCCTCCCAGGCTATGTTAAAAATTCTGGTCAGCCATGTTATTGCTGTTGTCTTACACAAAGTAGCATTTCTGTTGTTATGCCATCTATCCCTGCTGCCTTTTTTTCTTTGATTTAGTGCCATTTCAACTTCGGATTCTAAAATGTTCAATTGTTGGTATTTTCCATGTTTCATTTGAAATGTTTCTGTACCTTTGTGTTTCGCAGTTTAACAGTTCCAAAATATTCTTTCCATCTGTCTTTAATATCTTTGCTGTTGATAAGAGGTTTCCTAGACTTGTTATTTATAATGGTGACTGGACTGCATTGTTCTTCTCTTAGCCTCATTGTCTTGATGCTTCTGTAAAACTTTCTTGGTGCTATAGTGCATAGTTCCGCTAAATGTTCTCCATACTTTGCCCAAGATTCTGATTTTGATGACTTTACTTTATTTTTACTATTCATTCTTGCTGTTCTGTATTTGGTGTAGTCTTCATCTAATTTTGACTTTTGCCACCTGTGAAAACACTTTATCTTTTCTTGTATAGACCTTTTAACTTCTTCATTTCACCATGCTGTGTGCTTTTTGTGTATTTAACTTTTAAGCCCACAATTTTCTTTCACTATATCCATGATATTTGTTTTGAAGATTTGCCATTCCTTTCAAGAAGTTAAACACAATGAAGAACATGTGGCAAAGCACCTGCAAAGACTAAAATTAAAAATATTGAGAGCATGCATTTTCACAGTGGCTACCTATGGTTGTGAATCATGGACTATTACACAGAAATTAAGAACGAAAATCCCAGTCCTTCGAAACTAAATGCTACAGAAAGATCCTAGAATACCATGGACAGAAAAAGAAAGAACACTGATGTCCTGAAAGAACTAAATGTTAAAAAATTGGCTGATAAACAACATACTATACAGAAAAATTACATACTTTGGTCACATCAAGCGTCACGATGGCCTGGAAAGAACAATACTGAGGGCAGGGTCCCAGGACGCAGACCAAGAAGAAGATGGCTACAAGATATTAAAGAAACCATGAACATGACCAAAAACGAAGTGGGTGAACTGGTAAGAGACAGAGTGAATTTCAGATGTGCTGCAAAGAGAGCAACGTCCTATAAAGGATACCACCTTGATGATGATGACTCCCTCTAGGTGTTAAAGGCTGATGTAACTGCTCCTTCAATTTGATTCCTAATTTCATTATTATTTAGCTTTTCAATATCTATTATTTAAATTTGTTGAGGGTTTTACTGCTGTCTTGTTTTCTAATTGGTTTTTGTAGAAATAGTACCACTGGTCTATGATCAGAGTCTAATATTGCATTTGGGATGGCTCTAGCGTTTTGTATTCTCCATCTTTCACTCTTTTTTTCTAGTATAAAGTCGATCTGTGATGCTTGATTAATATTATTCCATTTATACCAGGTTAATATCTGGCTCCTCCTATGTTGGTAAAATGTATTGGTGATAAATAGATGATGATCTGCACATATATTAAGCAGGTGTTCCCTGTTGCTGTTGCATTTCGTTGTTGTGTCGCTGAATGGCCCTAGATGTGTCTCCCATGGTGTTCTTCGCTCGCCGACTCTTCCGTTAAAATCTCCCATAATATATAAGCTGTCAGTGTTGTTTACTTCACTAATGTTTTCACTTAATTCGTCGAAAAATGTGGTTCTTTCTTCTTCACTATATAAGTCATTGCATGATGCATAAATCTGTATGTAAGTTACTTTCTTCTTCACTATATGAATCATTGCTTGGTGCATAAATCTGTATGTAAGTTACTTTCTTCTTCACTATATAAGTCATTGCATGGTGCATAAATCTGTATGTAAGTTACTTTCTTCTTCACTATATAAGTCATTTCATGATGCATAAATCTGTATATAAGTTACTTTCTTCTTCACTATATGAGTCATTGCATGATGCATAAATCTGTATGTAAGTTACTTTCCTCTTCAATATATAAGTCATTGCATGGTGCATAAATCTGTATGTAAGTTACTTTCTTCTTCACTATATAAGTCATTGCATGATGCATAAATCTGTATGTAAGTTACTTTCTTCTTCACTATATAAGTCATTGCATGATGCATAAATCTGTATGTAAGTTACTTTCTTCTTCACTATATGAATCATTGCATGGTGCATAAATCTGTATGTAAGTTACTTTCTTCTTCACTATATGAATCATTACATGATGCATAAATCTGTATGTAAGTTACTTTCTTCTTCACTATATAAGTCATTGCATGATACATAAATCTGTATGTAAGTTACTTTCTTCTTACCTTGCGCTGTTCTGATACGGATGATTCGTCCTGATGTATACTCTATTTCTAATATAAATTTTGCTGCAGTAGGGCATAATGAACCGACTCCATGTTTGTTGTTTTCGCCTGGTTGTGTTCCTCGCCATGTAAATATAAAAACTTTATGTATTTTCTTAATACCTGTCTTTTCCAGTGTCAGCTACTCCCATGATTGTGATTTTATGTTGGATCATATATTCTACTATCTCTGTTGTTTTATCTCTTAATCCACTAATATTCCACGTTGCTATCTTAAATTCTGGTGTTTTACGTATTGCTGTGTTCTGTGTTGGTGCTACTTCCGCCGGCTTTGTTATTGTGTTTGTTTTGAACGTCGTTGTTACCGCATTTCTTCCTAAGTATTCCCCACAATTCCTGAGCAATGGGATTTGAACAAACAAATCCTCTACTGGTTTGCTGGACCTGTCGTAGATTCATCCTTGTTTGGACACTTGATGTTAAGGAAAACACACTAATAACACATTCCGAAGCACTCCTAGTGCTAATGAATACTGCTTACACCGCCATTACTATTCAAATATTCCTGACACAAAAAGATAAATGACATGACTAAAGTACAAATTGAAGGAAATAGTTGAGAGCAAACGGGAAATAGGAAGACAACAATATAATTATTATGAAAAATTCAGCAACATCTCCAGAGATTACGAGGTTAGCAAAACAACAATTTTATAAAATACCACCAACATCCCCTAACTTTCTTAAATTTTTTATTGAGAAAAAACTGTGAAAATTAAACGATAAAGATAACAGTTTCTATTTTTCACTTATACATTTTGATCACAATGATAAAGTCAACTGAAAAGTGTGTGAGGAAACAGTCAATATGTTTTGTTGATTTGTTTATTTCTGAATTCTATTTACAGATGCTTTCTGTTCACGTTGGATTGATTTTGCTGGTTGCCATTGTTGGCTCCACTGAAGCTGGACTTCAAAGAAATGAAAACAGAGAAGGATGTGGATGTCAGCGTGGTGGCGGTAATGGTGGGGAACGTTCAGGAAGGGGACTTGGAAATGTTGTTGGAAATCTTCTTGGCGGTGTTGTTGGCACTGTAAGAGATGTTGTTGCCACTGTAGACACTATTGTTGACTCTGTTAGTGGCGTTCTAACCGTTGTTACTGGTGGTGTTTTAGGCACTGTCATTTACATTGTACAAGATCTTCTAGTGGTTGCTCTTGAGGTTGTAGGAACGGTGCTAGGAGATGCTGAGGCCACTCTAGGGAATTTGTTGTCTGCCTACATAGTTATCACTTTTGCTGTATCTACTATAACTGATCTGTTGACTGTAGTGAACCTTACAGCGGTTGGTTTAATCGCGAACATTGGAGGTCTGCTGGGAAAATTGAATGTCACAGTTCAAGGTCTTTTGGAAACATTTGTTCATGCATTAGCTCATTTTGTATTACAAATTCAGAACAATCTTGTATCGATTTTAGCAATTATTCTAGTCACCTTGCTCGAAGTATCAGATGTAGCAGTGCTATTTGCGTCTCGTGAAATAGCTTTCTTGGGCAGACTGTTTGACCAGACTTTTCAGCAGATATTATTCACTTTCCTTGGTGGATATTCATCATGTGCATGTCGTCATCGTTGATGCAGGTAAGTGTGATGTAGACAGGTCAGTACTGAGATTATGTCAGAAATATTTCATCACAAAATCTACTTGTAGACATATTTCATATGTTCTCTCCATGAGGGATAGAGTTCAATGCAATAAGAAACAGATGAATATAAAACTATCAGATAATATCAACAACACTTAGTACGCTACATGTTATCAATGTCTCAACATGTTATCATTTTATCCATTCACACACACAGATACTATTGATACTATCTAAATCTAATGTGATATCTATCATATACGTCATATCAAACTTTCTTGATGATACTTTACGATTTGTTTGACAGAAGATTATCCTAAACTAAAGGTCAAAGCTTATGAAATGTCATTATTTATATTGAATTATTATTTAACTATATTTACTGAAAACTGAGGCAACTACGAAAACACAAATTTCATGGAAACTGAGGCAACTACGAAAACACAAATTTCATGAAAACTGAGACAACTACTAAAACACAAATTTCATGAAAACTGAGGCAACTACGAAAACACAAATTTCATGAAAACTGAGCCAATTACGAACACACAAATTTCATGAAAACTGAGACAACTAGGAACACACAAATTTCATGAAAACTGAGTCAACTAGGAATACACAAATTTCATGAAAACTGAGTCAACTAGGAACACACAAATTTCTTGAAAACAAAATATATATTATCATAAAAGCAGGTTTATGAAAAGAAATACAATACTAGTTTGAACATCTAGAGACAGTTAAGAAACTCTATAGATAACAGTATTAGAAGTAAAATGTTGACATACACAAGAGAAAGAGGAAAACATTGAGTGTAAAATATGAGAAGAGAACTGTTGACATACACAAGAGAAAAAGGAAAACATTGAGTGTAAAATATGAGAAGAGAAATGTTGACATACACAAGAGAAAGAGGAAAACATTGAGTGTAAAATGTGGGAAGAGAAATGTTGACATACACAATAGAAAAAGGAAAACGTTGAGTGTAAAATGTGAGAAGTAAAATGTTGACATACACAGAGAAAAGGAAAACATTGAGTGTAAAATGTGAGAAGTAAAATGTTGACATACACAAGAGAGAGAGGAAAATATTGAGTGTAAAATGTGAGAAGTAAAATGTTGACATAAACAAGAAAGAAAACATTGAGTGTAAAATATGAGAAGTAAAATGTTGACATACACAAGAGAAAAAGGAAAACATTGAGTGTAAAATGTGAGAAGAGAACTGTTGACATACACAAGAGAAAAAGGAAAACATTGAGTGTAAAATGTGAGAAGTAAAATGTTGACATACACAAGAGAAAAAGGAAAACATTGAGTGTAAAATGTGAGAAGAGAAATGTTGACATACACAAGAGAAAAGAGAAAACATTGAGTGTAAAATGTAGAAGAGAACTGTTGACATACACAAGAGAAAGGAAAACATTGGTGTAAAATATGAGAAGAGAAATGTTGACATACACAAGAGAAAGAGGAAAACATTGAGTGTAAAATATGAGAAGAGAACTGTTGACATACACAAGAGAAAGAGGAAAATATTGAGTGTAAAATGTGAGAAGTAAAATGTTGACATACACAAGAAAAGAGAGAAACATTGAGTGTAAAATGTAGAAGAGAACTGTTGACATACACAAGAGAAAGAGAAAACATTAGTGTAAAAATATGAGAAGAGAACTGTTGACATACACAAGAGAAAGAGGAAAACATTGAGTGTAAAATATGAGAAGTAAAATGTTGACATACACAAGAGAAAAAGGAAAACATTGAGTGTAAAATGTGAGAAGAGAACTGTTGACATACACAAGAAAAGGAAAAACATTGAGTGTAAAATGTGAAAGTAAAAGGTGACATACACAAGAGAAAGATGAAAATATTGAGTGTAAAATATGAGAAGAGAACTGTTGACATACACAATAGAAAAGAGGAAAACATTGAGTGTAAAATATGAGAAGTAAAATGTTGACATACACAAGAAAAAAAAAAACATTGAGTGTAAATGTAGAAGAAAGAACTGTTGACATACACAAGAGAAGAGGAAAACAGTGAGTGTAAATTGAAGTAAAATGTTGACATACACAAGAGAAAGGAAAACATTGAGTGTAAAATATGAAAAGAGAACTGTTGACATACACAAGAAAAAGGAAAACATTGAGTGTAAAATATGGGAAGAGAAATGTTGACATACACAAGAGAAAGAGGAAAACATTGAGTGTAAAATGTGAGAAGAGAAATGTTGACATACACAATAGAAAAAGGAAAACATTGAGTGTAAAATGTGAGAAGTAAAATGTTGACATACACAAGAAAAAAAGGGAAAACATTGAGTGTAAAATGTGAGAAGTAAAATGTTGACATACACAAGAGAAAGAGGAAAATATTGAGTGTAAAATGTGAGAAGTAAAATGTTGACATAAACAAGAAAAGAGAAAACATTGAGTGTAAAATAGAAAGTAAAATGTTGACATACACAAGAAAAAGGAAAACATTGAGTGTAAAATGTGAGAAGAGAACTGTTGACATACACAAGAGAAAGAGGAAAACATTGAGTGTAAAATGTGAGAAGTAAAATGTTGACATACACAAGAGAAAAAGGAAAACATTGAGTGTAAAATGTGAGAAGAGAAATGTTGACATACACAAGAGAAAAAGGAAAACATTGAGTGTAAAATGTGAGAAGAGAACTGTTGACATACACAAGAAAGAGAAAACATTGAGTGTAAAATATGAGAAGAGAAATGTTGACATACACAAGAGAAAGAGGAAAACATTGAGTGTAAAATATGAGAAGAGAACTGTTGACATACACAAGAGAAAGAGGAAAATATTGAGTGTAAAATGTGAGAAGTAAAATGTTGACATACACAAGAGAAAGAGGAAAACATTGAGTGTAAAATGTGAGAAGAGAACTGTTGACATACACAGAGAAAGGGGAAAACATTGAGTGTAAAATATGAGAAGAGAACTGTTGACATACACAAGAGAAAAAGGAAAACATTGAGTGTAAAATATGAGAAGTAAAATGTTGACATACACAAGAGAAAAAAGAAAACATTGAGTGTAAAATGTGAGAAGAGAACTGTTGACATACACAGAGAAGGAAAACATTGAGTGTAAAATATGAGAAGTAAAATGTTGACATACACAGAGAAAAAGAAAACATTGAGTGTAAAATGTGAAAAGAGAACTGTTGACATACACAAGAGAAAGAGGAAAACAGTGAGTGTAAAATGTGAGAAGTAAAATGTTGACATACACAAGAGAAAGAAAACATTGAGTGTAAAATATGAGAGAGAACTGTTGACATACACAAGAAAAAGGAAAACATTGAGTGTAAAATGTGAGAAGTAAAATGTTGACATACACAAGAGAAAGAGGAAAACATTGAGTGTAAAATGTGAGAAGAGAACTGTTGACATACACAAGAGAAAGAGGAAAACATTGAGTGTAAAATGTGAGAAGTAAAATGTTGACATACACAAGAGAAAGAGGAAAACATTGAGTGTAAAATGTGAGAAGAGAACTGTTGACATACACAAGAGAAAGAGGAAAACAGTGAGTGTAAAATGTGAGATGAGAACTGTTGATATACACAAGAGAAAGATGAAAATATTGAGTGTAAAATGTGAGAAGTAAAATGTTGACATACACAAGAGAAAGAGGAAAACATTGAGTGCAAAATGTGAGAAGTAAAATGTTGACATACACAAGAGAAAGAGGAAAACATTGAGTGTAAAATGAGAAAGAACTGTTGACATACACAGAGAAAGAGGAAAACATTGAGTGTAAAATGTAGAAGTAAAATGTTGACATACACAAGAGAAAGAGAAAACATTGAGTGTAAAATGTGAGAAGAACTGTTGACATACACAAGAGAAAGGAAAACATTGAGTGTAAAATGTAGAAGTAAAATATTGACATACACAAGAAAAGAGGAAAACATTGAGTGTAAAATGTGAGAAGAGAACTGTTGACATACACAAGAGAAAGAGGAAAACAGTGAGTGTAAAATGTGAGATGAGAACTGTTGATATACACAAGAGAAAGATGAAAATATTGAGTGTAAAATGTGAGAAGTAAAATGTTGACATACACAAGAGAAAGAGGAAAACATTGAGTGCAAAATGTGAGAAGTAAAATGTTGACATACACAAGAGAAAGAGGAAAACATTGAGTGCAAAATGTGAGAAGTAAAATGTTGACATACACAAAGAAAGGAAAAACATTGAGTGTAAAATGTGAGAGAAAACAACATCAATAGCTGAAGAAATTATAGTCAGTCAAAGTGTAGCGCCATGATCAGATACATAATTTAATAAAGATTCTATTATAACTGAATATCGGTCTCAGTTCCATGGAGGAAATTGAGCGAGTTTCCTAGTATAGAGCGGTATGGAGAAATTACTTGCAGGCCCTGTGTAACGTATAACGGTACGAGAGGAATTATTATTATTATTATTATAACTGACATTGAAAGTGAAACTATTAGATTGTAAGATTTTATCGGTTTAGAGAAATCATCTTTTCTTTTGTCCTTCTCTGCTCTTTTGTCGTCTGGCGTAGCAGATTTAACTGATGATCGATTTCCGAGATAGTGTACGCTCGGTCGGTCGCTTGATATGCTGTGGTATTATGGAGTTTTAAGATGTCTGTAACTCCATCAATCCATCTTTCTCGTGGTTTGCCCTTCCCTTGATGATTCTATTTTCAGGTTGTAAGCTCTTCCAATTGGTGTATTCGGGTTCATTCTCATCAAGTGGCCAAACCATTTGAGTCTCTGTTTTTCAATGAATCTGATAGCAGATGTTGTTTCGACTGTTTTTCTAATTTGCTCATTTCCTATATGGTCTTTTCTTGTTTATTTACCACTTTCCTCATGCATCTCATTTCACATGTGGTAATTTTCTTTCTTGTTCTTTTGTCAGTGCCCATGTTTGGCATTGGTAGCACAGTGTTGGAATGAAGATTGCATTTATAATCTGTCTTTTAGTCTCTACTGGAATTGCTGGGTGTTTCAAGATTGGGGTACGTTGGTTTGTAATGTTGTTAGCTTGCTGGATTATAATTTCGATAACTCTCTCTCTCTCTCTCTCTCTCTCTCTCTGTCCAGTCATACAGAGGAATCATGCAGTTGCTAAATAATGTTACTTGATATTTGAACTAGTCAACGTTATTTACAATGACATCATTCTAAATATAACTACTCGGATATCATGTGATAATTTCGTCCACTTAATAGTTCGTCATATAAGATGTGTTGTGTAAAACTAGATAGTGTAAGATGTGTTTTGTAAAACTAGATAGTGTAAGATATGTTGAGTAAAACTAGATAGTGTAAGATATGTTGTGTAAAACTAGATAGTGTAAGATGTGTTTTGTAAAACTAGATAGTGTAAGATGTGTTAAGTAAAACTAGATAGTGTAAGATGTGTTGTGTAAAACTAGATAGTGTAAGATGTGTTGTGTAAAAACTAGATAGTGTAAAACTAGATAGTGTAAAACTAGATAGTGTAAAGCTAGATAGTGTAAGATGTGTTGTGTAAAACTAGATAGTGTAAAACTAGATAGTGTAAAACTTGATAGTGTAAAACTTGATAGTGTAAAGATGTGTTGAGTAATACTAGATAGTGTAAAACTAGGTAATGTTTCATGTATATGTAAAACATAATGTAATAAAGATGTTGTCTAGAATAATCTGTGTTAGATTCCATATGTAAAAGGTATTGAGGTAAAAAGTGTACAAGAAAATGTTGTAGACTACACGTATTACATAACTGAATGATCTTCTAATAAAAATTATATTTTACTTTCTCATTTTCAGAAAGTCTTGCAATGAACAAGATGTTTGCCAATACTCTGAGGTCAGCAATGTGATCAATATATCCATCTTTGGTCTATTTCTTCATAGATTCCTCATGAAAAATACAAACATCTTGAAAGACAAATAAAGAAATATTTGAAAGAAAGTCAAATTATTTAATTTGTTTTCTACGCTTTAGGTGTTGCTATTGTTGCTGCTGCCTTTGTTATGTTTGTCTTTCAGCTTTACCACTTTGTTATGTTAGTTAGTAGCAGGTTACTGATGTAGCTGTGTTTTTTCTCGAGTTACCTAGCCTGCGAGTTTAACGATGTTTATTCCTCTCAAAATCATCTAATTCGAAAAATGTAAGCAGTCTCTGGTATAATTTTAGAAAATGATGAAAATAATTTGGAGGAATTTTTTTTTAAATTTGATATCAATTTTGCCAGGGCAGCGGCTTTCCAGCCTGCTCTTCTCGATTTTACCAGGGCAGCGACTTTTCCAGTCTGCTCTTCTCGATTTTGAACTGCCAAGGATTAATTTGATGCTAACTTGAACTACTGTTATCGTCCGTCGTCATAGGACTAGGAACTCGATCTCACCTACACTAAGATCACACTACATAAACACGAATAGAACACAACAAGGGCGACTCATCTAGCCCTAGAACGCAAATTAAAGCTAACATCGCTACGCTTAACGGCAAGAGTGGACAGCCAACTACATCTTCCACCTGGGAATAGACAATAGACAATAGTCGCATTTCTATTGCAATGTATATTGAATTAACCAGTATACCGGCTTTTCGTCATCATACAAAACACTGCGAACTTGTATATCGTCTCAGAGTGGTGAAGGGGTTAAGATAATCATATCGGTTTTGTGTCTTTTCCTGCAGATCACGTTCTCTGTCGTTATTTTTTCAATTAATTAAAACTCAATTACAATTTTACATATACAGGGCAATTAAACACCGACAGTGTAGCAGTATCAACTTTAAATTCTTTTGATTTGCGTTGTCTTAGACTTGACCAGTGACTTAAGGCAGGTTGTGTGAAACGACAACTACATGTCAAACCTTAATAATATATGACCCATCTGTGGTAGGGGATTGTATCGAAAAGATTGGACTCTACAGTCACCTCCACGTATAATAGAGAGTTGAAATAACACATGTCTGAATATGTTCTTATTTTTGTAATGAAAGAACAAATTGAGCCATACTTGGAAGTCCAGTACGAGTAAATGTGTCACTGAGCGTCATCAATCTTTAGCCTGGAAGTCTAGTACGAGTAAATGTGTACACTCCGAGCGTCATCAATCTTTAGAATAAGAGCGCTCAGAGTGTGTTTCATTGCAACATTTTGTGTGGTTTTTTCTTAAAGCTCACACCGTTTGACCATGATCAAGTGAGCATCACACTTTTATCTTTGTCAATAGACCGACAATGTCGTCATCGTCGCTTGCGATGGAGGGTTAGTAGCCAGTGAGTTATTTTGACACTTTTTAGTTTTTCTCTTTTCAAAACAAAACTGACTTTCAGCTGATATGTAACGGCTATCGTCCACTAACAACTAGCCAGGCTTCACGCCACCATCGCCTCATTAAAGAATCGACAGTAGCCCATCATCCCTGGGGATTACCCTGCACCCCCATGCACCGTTGTCTGTCGTTGAACATTCGTAAATCACGAATAAATATTTCTTTGGAACTCTAAGGAGACAATTTTCAAGAATTTTGTTTTACTACAGCCAAAGTTATGGGACTTGGCTTGGATTTCTTCAACATTTAGTTGCTCTGCTTATTTTTGTCTCTTTCTGTGTAATCTTCTCTATTGATTAGTGTATGTGTACTGTGTAATCTCTCTATTGATTATGATTGTACTCTGTAACTTCATCTATTGAGTGATGTACTGTAATCTTCCATTTATTAGTGTTGCTGTCGTGAACTCTCTATTGATTAGTGTATGTTACTGTGTAATCTCTTGATTAGGATGTACTGTAATTTTCTATTGATTAGTGTATGTGTACTTGTAATCTTCATTGATTATGTATTGTACTGGTAACTTCTTTGATTTGTCTTACTGTGTAATTCTCTATTGATTTATGTCTGTGTCTGTGTAATCTTCTCTATTGATTAGTGTCTGTGTACTGTGTAATCTTCTCTATTGATTAGTGTATGTGTACTGTGTAATCTTCTCTATTGATTAGTGTATGTGTACTGTGTAATCTTCTCTATTGATTAGTGTATGTGTACTGTGTAACTTTCTATTGATTAGTGTATGTGTACTGTGTAAACTTCTCTATTGATTAGTGTATGTGTACTGTGTAAACTTCTCTATTGATTAGTGTATGTGTACTGTGTAATCTTCTCTATTGATTAGTGTATGTGTACTGTGTAATCTTCTCTATTGATTAGTGTATGTGTACTATGTAATCTTCTCTATTGATTAGTGTATGTGTACTTGTAACTTCTCTATTGATTAGTGTATGTGTACTCTGTAATCTTCTCTATTGATTAGTGTATGTGTACTGTGTAAACTTCTCTATTGATTAGTGTATGTGTATTTGGTATTAGTCAACTCTGGTAGTTAGCAACATGACCAATCAGATATCTTGACCTTCGAACGTTCAATATTGTCAACTTGTTGAACCACTCTTTGTGATCTGTATGTGATTCGAGACTAAGAGCGATTGTACGTGTGCCAGTTATGCGCCTACAAGTAGGCCAACACATCCAATTTCTGTTTAGCGTTTTGTTTACTAAGGTAACATCCCTACGTCTCTACTTCAGTGGCCTCTTACGACATGCCTTGTAGGTCGCAGTGTTATTATTATTTGCTACCCCGGCAACACACAGCTGACCAATCAGATATAATAATACACTATGATATAATTCACCAGATGGGGTATTATAAAGTGAGGTTTTGTCAAATCTTGCTCGTAGCCCATCTCAACAATTTCTTATCTGATTAGACAATATGCATGAGATTTAGCTGGAAATAATCAACCAGAATAATTTGTGATGAAGTGGTTTAGCCACTTAATAGACTCATCCAAACTCCACAGTATACTGAATCTTCTACAACAGAACATTAAGAAAGAAGGCGAGAGGTAGACCATGAAAAAGATGGTTAGATGGCATAGCAGAATCCTGTCAAGATGCCAAATTGAAGCCAACAAACATGACAAATAAGAATGAACTCCTTTCAGAGAATCCAAGTATAGCAACAATTGAATAGGTTATATACAGATGTTGGAGAGAATTTGTATCTTCCTACAAGCCGTCATCAATTTGAATGATCTTGTCTTACTTTACCAATCTGTGTTCAAAGAAGGAAGAAAATAATTGATGTTCATTTTTTAGATTTAATAAACAAAAGATAATACAATTACGATTCAAGGAAACTAATACCGAAGAATAACAGGCTCCATGCCTTTACCATTGGTGATTAGTTCTCTATTGTCGATTTGTTCTCATGAATAGTGTCCCTTAAGTGTTTCTGATAAGTATTTCATTGTTGCTTCCCCTTGACACAATTTTCAGACGTCACTTGATGAATGTGCTTATCTAAAAAACTGTGGTTACAACTTGTAATACCGCTTTCTAAGAGATGTAGGACAGGAGGTACATATGAATGTACATTTTAATGGCCTCTTCTTAGTACAGTCATCACGAAACTGTTCAGCTTATGATTTTTTCCTTATGCAATCCACAGAAAAAGCTCATTGACTTTACCGTGGATGGAACCACAGCCAACTATACACTCATAAGTTTATAGTTGGCTGTGATTGAACGAGTCTCCGCATGGAGCAAGCTCAACCCATTCGACCAGATGCCCACTCCTTGTCTAAAGCTTCCACTGAAATTACAAATTAATAATGCGATCACGAGCTAGTTTCTATTTTTATTCCTCTTTCAATCCGTATATGACGTAAAATGCATCAAAAACAACATCTGGCCCATTAATATTCATGAGATCACGACCCCTAAATATTTAATTTGCTAATGAGAATCTCTGTTTTGCTGCGTGTGAGTCCGTCTAATCCTGTTTCCCAAAGTGGGCGCACGCCACACGGGGGCATTGCATCGCTTTGGGGGCAATGGACTAGTTCGGAGTTTAACTAAAGTTCATGATGCTGCAAAACCGATATATTGGCTTTTGGATGTCTGTTGACAAAAATAAATGTTGCTTCAAAATCACTTTACTGAAGTTTAACAAATCTTCAATAAACGGAAAGTACTTATATCTAGGAACATTTATACCTCATTTTAACAAATCTTCAATAAACGGAAAGTACTTATATCTAGGAACATTTATACCTTATTTTAACAAATCTTCAATAAACGGAAAGTACTTATATCTAGGTACATTTATACCTCATTTTAACAAAGCTTCAATAAACGGAAAGTACTTATATCTAGGTACATTTATATCTCATTTTAACAAATCTTCAATAAACGGAAAGTACTTATATCTAGGTACATTTATACCTCATTTTAACAAAGCTTCAATAAACGGAAAGTACTTATATCTAGGAATATTTATACCTCATTTTAACAAAGCTTCAATAAACGGAAAGTACTTATATCTAGGTACATTTATACCTCATTTTAACAAATCTTCAAAAGCGGAACGATGTGTTAAAATTGAGTCATATTTTGTTTAAAATCTGTAATGTGTCCATCATTTGCCAACCTTGTCATGAAGGCCAAAATGTGCTTTTATATAGGGCAATATTGAGTATGTAGTAGTATTGGACAGAGCCACGTACATCATATTTCTGCCAAAGAAAGCAGGTCCGAAGGTTGATTTGGCTTGGAATTTTAGGGTCGATGGGAAAACCAAGAAACATCAAGGTGGTTTGACTCAAATACAAGTTATGGGCCATTAGTCTGATTACTAGAGTAATGGATACTCACTGTGCAGCTGGATTATACAGGTGTCCTAGAGTACAATTTGCAGTTGTATAGTTAGCAAGGAGCATTTATAAATGGATTACAGTAGAATGTCATGAGATCTTGTTTTCCATGTTTAGCGACAGATTGAGAAGGCGTGGTTGGGATTTATAATTTTAGACATTGACAGAAGAATGTTGTTAGTCGAAGTAAAATGAGTCTCTTCCAAGAGAGTAACAGATGTGGGAAATCGCAGTTCTGAGAACAAATTTTTGGAATAGTAAAGTAATAGAATATTCACCCATATATATATATATATATATATATATATATATATATATATATATTATACGGTGGACTTTAAGAAGAGGGAATAATAGAGCAGATATAGAGACAAATACAGAACAACTTTGAGGTATCTAGAATAAAAAATAGAGAACTAGACACATAACAGCTAAAGTACAGGACTGTTAGGCCAGATTATACAAGAAAAGCAGAAGAGAATCGAAGAGCTTCACGTATAAGATATAACTATTGGAGTTTAGGATTTATCAGAGCTAATTAGAAGAAAACACAACACTTTTTCATAAGAACAGATTTGACCACAAAACCGCGATTTTAAATATTGTTAACGATTTGTTGTTTTTGCTTCAAAATAGTCACGTTGCAATAATCGAATTTTCTCAAACATATATCACCTGATGTGAAATATTTTTATATTAATGTATTCCACATTAATGTATTTTATGCCAACAATGTTTGACCAACGAATGAATGAAACGAGGTCGTCTTGATGTGCATTTGAAGCCGAAACATAGTGCTCATATTAATTCAGATTTAAATTACTTTCAAACTTTAAAGACAAATTTTGAAAAAGAGCAACATTAAAGTCCCTGTTTACTGCTCATACTGCAACTGTCAATCGTACTCTTGAGGCTAGTTATCAAATTTTCTTACTCATTGCTAAATGTGGGAAAAATCATACTATAGGAGAGAATTTAATCAAACCATTAATATCATCATTTCTTAAAACGGTTTAGGAAAAAGATGACAAAAGATAAAAGCTATGTCACTCAGTAACAATACTGTGCACAATAGAATAGACGACACGAGTGAAGATATTGAAATACAACCTGTTGAAAAGCTATGAACAAGAAAATTCTCAGTGCAAATGGACGAATCAACTTTGAGAGACAGTGTTGATAAGTAGTATTGATAATTTACGTAAGATATATTGATAAAGGGGATTTTGCTGAAGAAATGTTATGTAATTCATTAGAAAGCACATCTGCCTCCAAAGATGTATATAATAAGCTAAAAAATACTTATATGTCAAAAATATACCAATGAAAAATATAACATCTTGTGCCGCAGATGGGACTCTAATATGATGGGCAAGGAAAATGGCTGCTTAAAATTTCTGAAAGATGAGAATCCAGAAATGCTTCTTGTGCATTGTGTTATTCACAGTGAAAATTTGGTAGCTAAAAATATTTCGCCTGTTTTAAATGAAGTACTAAATTCAATTATAAAGTGTATCAATGCTATTAAACTAATGCCAACTGTGAGCGTCACTTCAAGTTTTTGAGAAATTGCAAATGAAAAGTAAGATGGCTCTCGAAGGGAAACTGTGTGACAAGATTTATGGAACTATTTGATACTCTTAGTGATTGTTTAAGCGACAAACCTGAAATGAAGTATCTGTTAACGGTCGATAGTAAAGCATTTGTGAGTTATCTAGCCGATATCTTTGAAAAACAAAATATATAAACTACCTTCAAGGAAGAATAAAACTCTTGTTGATGCAAAAGCCAAGATATTTGGTTTTATTACCTTTATTGAATAATGAACTGCTCTTTGCTGACGACCAGTGTATATTCCATAATAATATTGAACAGCTTCAAGAACACATAAACTTACTCAACAATAGCTGCCTCAAATACAACATGAAGATCAATATTCAAAAGACAGAAGTCATGGCTATAAGCAGAGAACATAAAGATATCAACATAAAATAAATGACCAAACGCTAAAGCAGGTGAGAGAATTCAAATACATTGGAAGTATCTTCACATCTGATAGTAGACTGGACAGAGAGATCGAAACTAGAATCCAGCAAGTCAACAACATTACATACCAGCTTACCCCAATTTTGAAACACATAGCTATTCCAGTAGTGACTAAAAGACAGATTATAAATAAAATCTTTATACCAACACTGTGCTACCAGAGCCAAACATAGGCACTGACAAAAGAACAAGAAAGGAAAATTACCACATGCGAAATGAGATGCCTGAGGAAAGCAGTAAATAAAACAAGAAGAGACCATATAAGAAATGAGAAATTAGAAGAACAGTCGGAACAACACCTGCTATTAGATTTATTGAAAAACAGAGACTCAAATGGTTTGGCCATTTGGTCAGAATGAACCCGAATACCCCAGTTGCAAGAGCGTACAACCTGAAAATGGAATCATCAGAGGAAAGGGCAGACCAAGAAAAAGATGGGTTGATGGAGTTACAGACGTCTTAAAACTCCACAATACCACACCATATCAAGCGACCGAGCGTGCATTATCTCGAAAACCGATCATCAGTTAAACCTGCTACGCCTAGCTGCAAAAAAGCAGAGAAGGACAAAAGAAAAAGAAAGAAAGAATAATGTCAGAAATATATTTGTAACAAACATTTTGAAAAGCTTCATTGGCTCCAGAAATGTGAAGTGACTGATACCGTTATACTGATACCTGTTATTGTCGATCATCTGAAAATTGTATCGGCTGATTTAAAAGAAGGATTTTCTGATTTGAAACAAATTGCAGTGCAGTCAATGTTAGTGGATTTATCTGATATTTCAAATATGCAGTATCAAGAAGAACTCGCAGACATGCAAATTCATGAGTCAGTTAAAACTTTATTTAATATAAAAGGAACGATGGCATGTCTTGTGAGAAACAGAAGCTAACTAAATTGAAACCCAACATAAAATGTCTTTGCAGCATGCATTAATCGCAAGGATTTCACTAAATGTAAGTAATAAATAATTACCAATTATTAAAATAATATGAAAAAATCAGTCATTAAAATTATTTTGTACTTGAATTTCAATTCTCCATTATATGTTTTGAAAATTTACTTACTGTGTTTCCTCAACAATTGCCTAGTGATTTCTTCCTAAAACTTAACATGTAAGTTTCTTCAGTGAACAAATCAATTTTTATAAAAAAATAAACATTTTTGTATATGCTACATAGGAAAGGGGATGGGAGGGGATGGGGGCATCGAATTTTTGAAAGGCTTTGGTGGGCATGGCACAAAAAGGTTGGGAAACACTGTCTAAATGATAAAGCAAAGTCAGTGGTTCTCAAAGGGTGTGTCCATGAGTACCAATATGTCCGGTAACATTCCTAGGTTCGTCCTATGAAATCCACATCAGGGTCAGAAACGCGGTGTCAGCGGGCACAAGGGTAAAAAATCGCCACGATACATCAGGCCTATGCTTCTCATAAGAAGAAATTAAATTATAAATAAAAGCACGTAGAATTTTCCAAATTATTTCTGTATTTCATTGCTTTTTGCATCTTATTTATTACGTTTTTGTGTATTGTGCTACTAGGATTGTTGGTATAACTTCAAGTGTGCCACGACTTCAACAAGTTTGAGAACCATTGATCTAATTTGTCAAGTTGCACCGTTAACGATGTTCTTGATTTATTTCGTTAATTATGTTTATGTGTCAGGAGGGCTCTAACATGTTTAACTTTTTCTGATCATCTTCGTCTCTGGTTGTAACCTGGGATGAGGGCGGATTCAAATCTGCATTTAAATTGTGAATTTCTGCTGGTTGGAGGTGTGTTTGTGTGTGTGTGTGTGGGCTGCAAGTGTGTGTGTATTTGTTGACAGGTTGGGCGTATGTGTGGATAGGTTAGACGTGCGAGTGTATGATTTTGTGTAGGATGTGTGTAAGTGTGCGTGTGTGTGTGCTCGCTCTAATCTCGGATCTAGTCAGAAATCAGTCTTCTTCTTTTGTCGTCACACTTCTACCGGGTTGTTGCCCAGTTTTGTGGTCCAGTGTCGTGATTTTTTGTTTTTGTCTTGCGTTGTTCTGGTGGCATGTTTTATCGTCACACTTCTACCGGGTTGTTGTCCAATTTTGTGGTCCAGTGTCGTGGTCTAGTGTCGTGGTCTAGTGTCGTGATTTTTTTGTTTTTGTTTTGCGCTGTTCTGGTGGCATGTTTTGTCGTCACACTGCTACCAGGTTGTTGCCCAGTATCGTCAAACTGCTACCGGGTTGTTGCCCAGTGTTGTCCACTGCTCGGGTTGTTGCCCAGTGTTGTCAACTGCTACCAGGTTGTTGCCCTGTGTTGTCACACTGCTACCGGGTTGTTTCCCAGTGTCGTCACACTGCAACCGGGTTGTTGCCCTGTGTTGTCACGCTACTACTGGGTTGTTGCCCAGTGTTGTCACACTACTACCGGGCTGTTGCCCAGTGTCGTCGCACTGCTACTGGGTTGTTGCCCTGTGTCATCACACTGCTACCGGGTTGTTACCCAGTGTCGTCACACTGCAAGAAAAATGCCAAGAACAGCATCGTGACCTATACACAACGCTCATCAACTTGACCAAGGCGTTTGTTAGGTCAGTAGAGAAGGTCACTAGAAGATCATGGCTAAATATGGCTGTACTGATAATTCATCAAGATTTTGCAACAACTGCATCAGGGGATGCATGCCAGAGTGCAGGACCAAGGCGAGCTATCAGAGCTTTTTCCCGCCCTGAACGGAGTCAAACAAGACTTTGTGATTGCACCAACTCTGTTTAGCATTATGTTTTCTGCCATGCTGACCGATACATTCAGAGATGGAGACATAGGTGTCGACATCAAGTATCGTACAGATGAAAACTTTTCAACCAAGGAGACTTCATGCAAAAACAAAAGTAAAGTCTGATACTATCAGAGATATCTTATTTGCTGACGACTGCGCCCTCACTGCCAACACTGAGGCAGATCTCCAAATTAGCATGGACAGATTCTCACAAGTCTGCTCCAACTTTGGTCTTACCATCAATACCGAGATCTCTGAAGTCATGTACCAGCCAGCTCTTGGAAAAGTATATGCCGAACCAAATATTACAACAAGCGGAAAGAAACTGAAAGTAGTGAACAGATCTACTTATCTTGGAAGCACACTGTCCCAAAATGTCACCATAGATGACAAAAATTTCAGAATCTCTAAAGCAAACAGCACCTTTGTCAGACTACATAGCAACGTCTGGCACAGATGTGGTATTGGCCAGGCCCCAAAACTGAAGGTATATCAAGCTGTCGTGCTCCCAGTCCTTCTTCACGCATGCGAAACTTGGACTGTATATCAGAGACATGCAAGGAAGCTAAACCACTTTCACACAGTCGGCCTTAAAACATATTGAACATCAGAAGATGATCCCTGACAAAGAAGTCCTAAAAAGCTGCTCTCCAGCATCTATTCAATCTTGATGCAGTCCCAGACACGATGGGCAGGACATGTGGCTCGAATGTCAGATTGCATATAGTGCATATTGTAAAAATGATATATAAAAACCAACAAGCAGCTGGGAGAATAGAAGAGGGAACATCACAGTCGTTTGGCATAGGCCAAGCAGTTAGACAAGGCTACATTTTGTCATCGTTATTGTTAATTATTGAGCCCAGATATTCGTAGTTCTCTACACATTGGAGTTCTTCATTGTTTATTTGGATGTTAGGTGAGCCTTTTGCTTTGTCAGTTGACATGATTTTTGTTTCTTGTGTATTCAAATATAGATGTTGGTCTTCGCTATGTTTCTTGGTCGTCATGATTAGGTTTTCCAAACCTTCTTTGCTGGTGGATAATAATACTGTATCGTCTGCGTATCTAAGCTCTGGTATGCATTTGCCGCCTATAGTGAGAGGTCGTAATTCACATAGTTGGCATCGTCTTTTACATTCCTCATGATGTTCTCGGCATATATGTTGAATAACTATGGTGACAAAATACATCCTTGTCTTAACCCCTTTTGAATCTCGAACCATTCAGCTATTTCATGTCCCATTTTAATGGTTGCCTGTTCTGAGTATAGAGATTCTATGAGTTGTATTTTGTGTGTTGGAAGATGCATGTCTTTCATGATGTTCCACATTTTCTGGTGTTGTATATGGTCAAAGCCTTGCTATAGTCTATGAAACATGCATGCAGGTCTGTGTTGTATTCTCTCCATTTCTCGATAATGAGTCTCATGCTACAAATATGATCTCTAGTGCCTCTACCTCTTCTGAAACCTGCTTGTGTTTCGTGTATTTCATCTTCTAATTTTTGTCCATCCTCTTCATTATGATTTTAGTAGGATTTTGCTGGCGTGACTTATAAGGGCAATAGTTCTGTAGTTGGTGCATAGTTTCATGTTTCCTTCTTTGGAATAGGTATAAATACTGATCTTTTCCATTCCTTTGACCAGGAGGAGCTATTCCAAATCTTTGTGCACAATTTATGATATACCCGAACACTGGCCTCCCAACCTGCTTGAATCAAATCCGCTGGTATATCGTCGCACCCTGATGACTTCCTCTCTTCAGACTTTTGATGGCCAGGTGCACTTCATCCAACATGGCTCTGGTTCTGTCTCTTCGCTTTCTGTTATTATCTTATGTGGATTTTTAGATGTGACTTCATACATGTTTCCGCAGTACACACGCCATCTTTCTAGTACATCTTTTTTTTCTGTTAATGTTTTGCCATTGTTATCGTTTATGACTTGTATTGATGGGCTGAAGTCACGTGTCATTATATTAATTTTGTTGTAGATTTCTCTCTCTTTACCTTGTTTTCTTAATTCGTCAATTTTATTGCATGAGGTGACTGTGTGTTGTTTCTTGTCTTTTTGGATTTCTTTCTTGACTTATCTTCAGCAGTTTTTATATTTAGTGCTGTTTCGTTTTAACCATGTTTGTTTTAGCTTTCTTCTTTCTTCAATTAGCTTCAGTGTTTTTCAGTCATATGTGTCAACGGCCACAAAATAGAAAGAGTCGATAACTTTGAATACCATGGGACATTGCTGACAATTGACGGTAATGCTATGAAAGAAATTAAAAGAAGACTGAGAATTGCTTTGCAAAAACTAAAAAAAACTAACTAACCTATGGAATGGAACTGACATAAGAACAAAAATCACGTGTTTAAGAGCCTGCGTTTTTCCTTTGTCAACATATGGTTGTGAGACATGGAACATTAACAAAGTAGCAGAGAACATCATTAATGCCTTTGAATGTAAATGCTACAGAAGAGTTCTTAGAATACCATGTCTAGAAACGAACAAACGCTTCTGTTCTGCAACAGCTTGAAATTAAAGAGAGTTGGCTATTACAAAGCATACTTTACTTTACTTGACTTTTCCGATCCAGCAGTCATCTGAGCATTTGCCCTTCGACTTGAGACCATGGCAGTGAATTTACAGGTCTGTCTGAGTTGTGGTGTGTTAGCATAGAGAGAGTTTTCAACATCTGGGTCTGGAGGTAGGTACTTGTGACGTAGGTCACTGAGTGCAGGGCACTGGAAGAGATGGTGTGTGACAGTTTCTTCTGAATAGTCACACAGTTGATATTGTGGGGCAATCTTTGGTTGGATGCGATGTAGGTGAGCATTCAGGGACACATGTTGTGTCCTAAGGCGGAAAATAATGACTTGTTCTTGTCGTGTGAGGTCATTTATGTCATCTTTGGGATTTGGAGTGGTCACGTGTTTAAAGAGAGCTCTGCCTGTTTTTCCCATTGCCCACTCATTCATCCACTCCTCCTTTTTGCTACTTCTTATTATTTGTTTAGCAGTCTGCAGAGTTATTGGTCTGTCATGCTGTTGACTATTTGCTCCTGCCTTTGCAAGGATGTCTGCTCTTTCATTTCCTTGTATGTTGCTGTGTCCTGGTATCCACTGTAAGGTAAGCTTGACGGCAAAGGTGTTGATGAATGAACTGATGGATAGAGCCAGGGACTGGCACACTGGGCTCTCAGGGTTTGCATTTTCTAGTGACTGTAGCACTGACTTACCATCAATAAAGATAACAGTGTGCTTAGTTTTTTCGGGATGGAGCTGGAATATGTTTGTAAGATGATACACTGAGGCTTCAATGGCAATGGTCTCAGCCTCAAAATTAGAACAGTACTTTCCATATGCATTTTGCAACTCATCGCACGATTTGTCTGAGTATTCTATTCGTGCACCGTATCCAGCATTAATAGTCCCTTGAAGGATGAGCCATCTGTATATACATGTATCCACTCGACTGGGAAAGATAGTATGGTGTCTTGGGCCACCATCCAGAGATCTACTGGATCTGAGTTCTTCTTGGTGATGTCTTTGGTAAGTGTGGTGTTTATTTTTGGACAGACGAGACTACAATTTGGAGGGACTTCTGTGTGTACAATTTGTGTCTCTTCTCTGTTCTCCGGCATGTGATATTTTTCTTGCAGGCCTAATGCCACATCTAGGATTGTTTTTTTGCTTCAGTCTGTGCTGTGGTCGCCAGTTGTCTACTAATTGTCTGTTAGGGTGGTTTCTACTAAGTCTTTTATATCTTTCCACTGTCTCTACTACTGCTACCTCCCTCCGCATTCGCAAGGGCTCGATGTTTATATGGATTTCACATGCTGCTGTAGGGGCTGATCTCATACCTCCAGAGATGAAATGTACTGCCTGGCTCTGTACTTTGTCTAGAGCTTCCTTTGTTGTTTTACTTCATGTTCCCTGCAGTGCTAGGTTGCAATCCATTACAGAGCGTACATAACCGATGTAGAATTGCCTAAGTGTGTTTTTGTTTGCGCCCCATGAGGTACTTGCAAGTCGTTTTAGGAGATTTAGTCTCTTTTTTGTCTTCAACTTCAGGTTTTGGACATGTTTGTTAAATGAGAACTGCCTATCCATCGTCACCCCTAGGTATGTTGGGTTATCTTCTTTCTTTAGAATATTACCTGTTAGTGTCATATTTGTCTTTGCCTCCTTGTTACTCCTGGTGAAAATAGAGTAGGTTATCTTGGTGTAGTTCACTTTCAATTTCCATGTCTCACAGTATTTACTAAGCCTGTCAAGGTCTTCATTTAGCCGCCTTTCACTGAAGCCAGTGTGCTTGCTGGTGCGCCAAAGGACCAGGTCATCAGCATATAATGCTTTTTCTGTCAGTAGCTCTTTGGGCATGTTATTCAGAAACAGGAGGAACAGTGTACAACTAAGTGGGGAGCCCTGGGGTAGACCTTATTCTTGCACCTTCTT